>WOXC01002880.1:0-143639 GCA_011680675.1 Gymnobelideus leadbeateri
TTAATCCATAATGCTGAAATGCTGGGGTATGGGTGATGCACATGCTACAGCTTTTTGGAACCATGTGTGAAAGTTGGGTGAAAATGGCACACCAAAGCTGGATGATCAGCCTTGAAGAGAGCTTGGCAAGCCCTTTTACCAGAGGTTCCAACCTTGAATTATCAACTCACATTCCCTATTTAATAAATTACATTTTTGAGGAAGAGAAGGATGGAGGGAAGGAAAGAAAAGTATTACAAATGGGAAAAATCTCAAAATATATTTGGTGTAAAAAAGCTATTGAACCTGGGGTTTTATTTTTGTTGTATTTCCTTTGGTTATAGTATGTGTTATTATTGTTTTTCTCCACTTTGGTACTCTCTTTTCTGTACATATAAAGACATAGACATATAGAAGACATAGAAAACCTATTTTTAGAATAACAGTAATGCTGTTAAAATTCACCTGCAGGGGTTTTCAAAACTTGAAGATGCCAGGCCCAAAATATCTATAAAGGTGAGAAAAAATTTATTTTCCCACTAATATACAACCAAAATTTAGAATTTCATTGATTTCTTAATGTAATAAAAAAGAAAAGTGTCAGGGAAAGGATTCATAGGCTTCCCTAGAATGTCATGAGGGTCAAATCTCTTTCTCTGTCTCTCTCTCTGTCTTTCTCTGTCTCTCTCTGACTGTCCCTGTCTCCCTCTGTCTCTCTCTGTCTCTCTCTGTGTGTCTTTCTGTCTCTCTGTCTCTCTCTCCCACACACACACACACACACATACACAAAGAGGGAGGGAGGGAGGGAGAGAGAGAGAGAGAGAGAGAGAGAGAGAGAGAGAGAGAGAGAGGGAGAGCAAGGATCTCTGTGGTAGTGAATGCATACCAGCCTTAGTATTGGAACATATTTTCAGAAATTGGAGCCTCAAGTTCTTATGTGGTATGTGCCAGAGGGAGAGGGAGAAAGAGGACTGTTAACATTATGTCTATCATTACTGGTCAATCTGGATCATACTATCTGTCACACTTACCATTTCTTTAGAGAAAAAAAAAGAAAGACATTTTTATCATCATTCCAGAGAAAGGATGACACTATCAATAGAAAACAAGACATTTCTGTCAGATCTCTTACTCCTTCTGTTTCTATCAAATCTGCTCATACATACCCTGACAGTTTTTTGTTGTTGTTGTTGTTGTTGTTGTTGTTGTTTTACAAGATGAGCGTCAAAGATTTAGGGTAAGATAACCATGGAGGTTATCCAGGCAAACCTCAGAGAGCTGAACCAAATTCTTCAAGTTTACAAAGATCATAAGAGACAGAACCATGATTTAAACCCAGGGCTTCTGAATCCCAGATCCATAGTAATTTCCTGTACCTTTTGAAACCCTGCTTCAAAAGTAATTCAGTGATTTATGCATAGTTGGCACTTAATAAATGCTTGCTGAGTGAGGTCAGGTTGCTGAATAACTTGACTAAGACCTTAGATTAGAACAAAGATCATACACCAAACACCAGGCATTCTAGACATCTGTTTAGTAGGTAAGGCAACTTGCTAGAGATTCAGTCTCTCTCTTCATCTATTGAAGCATGTACTCAGTTTACCCAAAGGGGAAAAAAGAATACCAACACTAAGATCAGAAGATTGAAGCAGGTATCTTTTGTGCACATTGTCTTTGCTGCCTTTGGAGCATCTGTCTAGCACAAATGCCAACTAAAGATTTTTAAAAAGGAGAGAAACCTGCATATATATATATATATATATATATATATATATATATATATAGATAGATAGATAGATATAGATATAGATATATAGATATAGATATATACATATATATATACATATATATATGCTTAAAACAAAATACAAACAAATGTGATAAACAGAAAAAAAGTATTTTCTTCTTTGTTTGATTTGAGCTTCCCTCAAGTAATGATTTTTTCAATGCTTCTCAGATATAAAATTGGTGCATTTCCACAGTGGAAGGTAAATAAGATGGTTTATCTCCATTAGGATTGCAAAGTATTTCTAGCATGCCATTTATCTATATTTTAGATACATTTTTGAAAGCAAAACTTCTGGGCCAGATAAACTACTTCCAGAACTTAGCAATAGTAAAAATAGCTCTCTTAGCTATGATTACAATTGAGTTTGATTTGCAGAACTGAATTAGATTAAATTCATTCATTGTTTACTTGTTTTAATTATTTGACAAAAATATATCATGACTTTATTTTTCCAAAAATGAAAAGAACAGAAAATTACTCAGTCTTTCAGATGGAAATATAGTAACTTTATATCTGACTTCTGGAATATGTAATTCGGTGTTTTGGCTTCTATGAACTTAAGAAATATTAAGATCAATATTAACAGACCAAAATATGTAACTTAATTCCATATTTCTAAAATCAAACAAGTTTGATGAAATATTCCCCAGTCCAAATTTTTTAAAATAGTTAGTTTATAATTAACAATCTGAGTATGTCCTAATTGCTCCATTCTTTCATGACCCATTCTAGTTACTTCTTCCCATATATTCTTTCCTTGTTAGGTTTCTGCTTTGAAGGTTGTAATGCATTATAGTGGAAAGTACATTGGACTTTGAGACAGGAGAGATCTAAGCTCAAACCCTGCCTTGAACATTTTTGAGTTATTTGTCCATGGACAAGTCTCTGACCTTATGCTATTTTCTTTTTATGAAGTTTTTAAAATGTTGATAAATAATAGTTAAAAGATTATTGCAAATTTCAAAAGACATTATGTATTTGAGCATATTGCAAACCATAAAGTATTACATTAATATCAAGTATTATCATTTTAATTATTTTGGATGGCTTCAGTATCTCAGGCCTACCTTCCCTGGTTCTATATCTTGGTGGTATATCTCTACATTCCTAGGGCCCTTAGAGATGGGTTCACAAAGACTTACCTTACAAGGTCAGTCAAATTTTCAATTTTGCTTACCCAATGCATAGATTTTATTGTTCTCCAGTGCCTCAATGAGGAGATGAATCTCACTATTCACATTATCCAACCATAACCAATGAACTAAGAAATTATTACTATTAATAATAACAATAATAAATGTTTGCATCGTATCTCTATGTTCCTGGTTTCATGTTAAATAGTTTACAATTTTAATCTCATTCAATCCTCACAATAACCCTGGGAGGTAGGTGATATTATTACTTCCATTTTACAGATGAAGTAACAGAAGAGAAAATGACTTGTCCAAAGTCATACAACGAGAAATTCTCTGAGAATGAATTAGAACTTGAGCTTTGCTGACTGCAGGCCCTGTGCTGTATTTGTGCTGCCACCTAGGATTAGTGAAAGACAGGGAACAATGGAAAGTTCAGTCTTCTGGAAAGCACTGGATGGAATGTAATCACTTAAGCTTATTGAGGGATTTGCCTCAACAAGGAAAATTTACTTCTTCATTAGATACAATGATGAAAGCAGTGATAGAATAGATTATTTTTTCTCCTAAATTCTCAGTCCTTCAAACTTTTGTATTACTGAATCAAAGCCATCTTCTTAGTATGCCAGTCTCTTAACCTTCATGTCACCTTGACTCTTCTATTGACATCACTCTAAATCTCCAGTCCATTGCCAAGCCTATTGTTTCTAAATTCCCTACTACATATATTGTATAGATAAATGGACATTCAATTTGATAAAGGACTTTCAACTACTCCTGATAAAAAAGCTGGACATAAAATTTGACTTTTAAATATATGATGCAAAAGAAAAATAGAAAGGTAAACAAGCAAAAATAAACCATAAGGAATTTGAAAAGTTTAGTTTTTTTATATTCCTAAACAGGAAAATGATGTCTATAATTCCTTTAAAAAGTTCCTCATTATTAAGTCAGTTAGAAGGAGATTATGTAGACAGAAAGCCAGAGCTGTGAGTTGAAAGTTGATGACATAATTATCTAAAAACACAAAATTCAGTAATAAGAAAGAAAAATCACTTGGAATAGGGAAAGTGTGAGGTATCATGGAATATATTACCTAACATAAAAGAGGCCTCAAAGAGGTTTTACAGTGGAGGAGAAAATAGGGAAAGTCAGGAGCAGAGCAAGGAACCTTACTGTCATTTTAATTGACTGAAAGAGGGAATAATATGCACTGTCACTTGTGTATAGAAATCTATCTTACCATAAAACAAAGTGGCTAGGGAAGTGGATAAGAGAAGGAGCGAGGATCTTTTATAAAAAAGGGCAGGTTGGGGGACATAAAAGCCAGAAGCAAAACATGTTTGAGAATGGGAAGGGTAAAAGGAGAGAAAGTAGGATAAATAGGGGTGGGGGAAATATGATGAAGGAAAATAAATAGTTGGTAATCATTAATGTGAAAAAAATATTACAGTGATTTTCTGTGATAAAGACTTCATTTCTCAAGCATATAGAAAATGAAGTCAAATGAGTCATTTGTGAATTTTAAAAAATGGTCAAAGGATATGTACAGGTAGTTTTCAGACAATCAAAGCTATCTAACCATAGGAAGAAAATTATCTTAATCACTACTGATGAGAGTAATTCAAATTAAAACAACTCTGAGCTACCACCACTTACCTATCAGGTTGGTGAATATAACAGGAAAAGAAAAAAATGACAAATGTTGGAGGTGATATAGGAGAATTAAAATACTAACATACTATTGGTAAAGTTGTATACTTATTCAACCATTCTGGAGTGCAATTTGGAACTATGTCCAAAGGTCTCCAAACCATGCATACTCTTCAACTAAGCAATGTCACAACTAGGTCTGTATGTGAAAGATTTTTTTAAAGAGCACCTACATTAAAAAAAAAAACATTTATAGCAGTTCTTTTAGTTGTAAGATTTAGAAATTGAGGGGATGTCCATCAATTGGGAAAAAGATGGCCATGTTGTTGGATATAATTTTGATGGGATACTGTTGTTATTTAAGAAATGATAAACAGGGGAGCAGAGCCAAGATGGCAGAGTAAAAGCAGAGATTTGCTTGAGCTCTCACCAAACCCCTATAAATACCTTTAAAAAACAACTCTAAACAAACTCTAGAACTACAGAACCCACAAAATTACAGAGTGAAACAAATTTCCAGCACAAGATAAGTTGGAAGAATGACAGAGTGTATCACTGGGCTTGGGGCAGCAGGGGAGGGGAACAGAGCCAAGATGGCAGAGTAGAAGCAGAAAAGTCCATGAGTTCCACCCACAACCACTCCCCACACTTGTAAAATATGACTCTAAACAAATTTCAGAGGTAGAGAGTCTGCAAAGTGACAGAGAGAAATGAATCTCCCACTGTAGCCAGCCGGGCAAGCTGACAGAAATGGTCTATAGCACCAGACTGGGAGCTGAGCATAGTCCCACATGAGCCATGCTGAGCCCCAAGCAGCCCTGACCTACAGCCCAGACTGGCCAGAGCAGACTTCAGGGGAGTTAATCACCAGCAGCTATGGTGGTTTCCAGATTTCTCAACCCATAAAAGCCAAAGAGAAAATAAGAGGTTAGTGGGGTATTCTGTTGGAACTGGGTGAAGGAAGAATGCTGTCTTGACCCTGCCCCTAGGATGAGAGGTGGCAGAGGCATGGCATCTGCAGCTGCTACAACATGACTATCTCCAGAGCTCCTGGACTGCAGATCATAGAGTACCAAGTGAACATTCAGAGGGTAATTGCTCTTGCTTTAACCAGCTTGGATCTGGATCATGGTATTTAGAGTGGTGGTCCTGGGAAGTGTGGCAAGTGTGCCAGATCTTGTAGTGGCTACAGAAAAGGCACCACCCTCAGGCCTCTGACAACATTTGTGAAAACCCTGGCAATTTGCGACAAAGCTCTCCACTCTGGTAGCAGAGTTCTACCATGACAAAGAGCTTAAAAGTAAATGAATTGGCTGGCAAGACAAGCCAAAAGAGAAAGCACAATCACACTCTAGAATCCTTTTTTAATGACAAAAGGACCAAAACTTGGAACCAGAAGAAGTCAACAAAAGCAAAACTCCTGCATAAAAAGTTTCCAAGAAAAATATGAACTAGTTACATGCCGTGGAGGAACTCAAGAAGGATTTGGAAAATCCAAGAAGTGGAGGAAAAATTTGGAAGAGAAATGAGAATGATGAGAGAAAATCATTAAAAGTGAGTCAACGGCCCACTAAAGGAGACCCCCCAAAATACTGAAGAAAATAACATCTTAAAAATAGACTAACACAAATGTCAAAAGAGACCCAAAAAGACAATGAGGAGAAAAATGCCTTAAAAAGCAAAATTTACCAGATGGAAAAGTAATTTAAAAAACACATTGACGAGAATAATCGCTTCAAAATTAGATTTGAGCAAATGGAAGCTAATGACTCTATGTGAAATCAAGATACTATAAAGCAGATCCAAACAAACAAACAAAAAAAAAAAAAACAGAAGGCAATATGAAATATCACATAGGAAAAACCACTGACCTGGAAAGTGGATCCAGGAGAGATCATTTAAAAATTATGAGAGAACCTGAAAGCCATGATAAAAAAAAAAGGAACCTAGAAATCATCCTTCAAGAAATCCTCAAAGAAAATCGCTCTGATATTCTAGAACCAGAGGGCAAAATATAAATTCACCAATTGCCTCTCAAAAAAGATCCCAAAAGAAAAAAAAAAAAAACGAGGAATATCAGAGCTAAATTCCAGAGTTCCCAGGTCAAGGAGAAAATATTACAATCAGAAAAGAAAAAAACAATTTGCGTATTGTGGAAACACAATCAAGATAACACAAAACCTAGCAGCCTCTACATTAAGGGATCAAAGGACTTGGAATATGATATTCTATAGGTCAAAGGAGCTGGGACTAAAACCAAGAATCACCTATCCAGCAAAATGAGTATAATGTTTCAGGTGAATATATGGTTATTCAATGAAATAGAGGACTTTCAAGCATTCTTGATGAAACAAAACAGAGTTGAACAGAAAATTTGAGTAACAAATACAAGAAACAAGAGAAGCATGAGAAAGTAAATAGGAAAAAGAAATCATAAGGAACTTATTAAAGTTGAATTTAAGAAGGTGAAACGGAAGGAGTCAACCTTATTCTTCATTGAACTTGGCTTAAGCAGGGAGTAACATACACACTCAATTGGGTATCTTACCCTACAGGAAAGTAGGGGGAAAGGGGATAAGAGGGGGAATGATAGAATGGAGCACAGATTGGGGAAGTAGGGAGTTAGAAGCAAATAATTTTGAAAAGGCACAGGGTCAAAGTAGAATACAGAATAAATGGTGGGCAGAATAGGATGGAGGGAAATATAGTTAGTCTTTCACAATATAGCTACTATGGAAATGTTTTGCATAACTACACATATACAACCTATATTGAATTGTTTATTCTCCTAGTAGGAGTGACTGAGGAGAGAACAAGCAAAAGAATATGAAAATCAAAGTTTAAAAAAATGTTATAAAAAAGTTTCGTGGGTTTTTTTTTTCACATGCAACTGGGAAATAAGATATACAGGCACTAGGGTATAGAAAACCATTTTGCCCTCCTAGAATGTTAGAGGGAGAATTGGGGGGGGGGGATATAAGATAGCATATTGGGAGAAGGGGTATTCAGTAGGCTTGCTGTTTTGGGGTTTGTGGTAGGGGAAAGATGGGGGGGAAATTTGTAACTTAAAATCTTGTGGAAATGAATGTTGAAAACTAAAAATAAACAATTAAAAAATAAGAAAGAGTATATCACACCAGGCTAGGAAAAGAGTAGAGCACAATCCAGTGGAGGATACCCAGGTAGAGAACTAGCTGGAGCAGGCCTCAGGGCAATGAAGCACTGGCAGCTGTGGTGGTTCCCAGACTTCTCTGCCCACAAAGACCAAAGACAAAGTAGAAGGTCAGTGGGGAAAGTCTGTCAGACATGGGTGAGAGAAGAGTGTGGTCAGGTCCCAGGCTTGGGACAGCACAGGTGGCAGCAGCAGTGGTGGCTGTTTATGGAGATCCAGACCCACAAACAGTAGGGGGATTAAGTGGCTGATTAGAAGGGGACTGCAAGTATCTCTTTGCTGGCACTGAGGCAGGAACCTTTTATTTTGCCCTGCTTGAACTGGGGTTTCAGTCCTGGGTGGTGGTCCTGTGTTGAGAAGGAGTGCTGGTGTGGCAGAGCTTATGGTGGCTGTGGAGAGGGTATCCTCACAGTTCCAAGACAGAAAAGAGTGCCTGTGGTCACTCACAGTTCAGAGAACAGGCAAGGAGAGGAATAAACACCTCTCTGTGGATCAGACCACCTTAGAACATCTGAAAGTTTGTAGATGCCTTGAAGTATCTCTGACAATTGTTGCAAAATCCCTCAAAACTGGGACAGAGAATTCTCTACTCTGTTTTGTTTTGTTTTTGCTTTTTGAAGGACAAAAGACTTGTCCAAGGTCACACAGCTAGTTTTTGTGTTAACTGTCTGAGGTCAGATTTGAACTCAGGTCCTCCTGCCTTCAGGGATGGTACTTCATTCACTGCACCACCTAGCTGTCCCCATTCTCCACTGTGAAAGCAGAGCCTTACCTTGACAAAGAGTTCAAAAGCCAAGTAACTGGCTAGGAAAATGAGTAAACAGCATAAAAATCAGACTATAAAATCTTCCTTTGTTGACAAAGAAGATCAAATCATACAGCCAAAAGAAGACAACAGTCAAAGCTCTTATATACAAAGCACCCACAAAACTATGAATTTGTCACATGCCATGGAAGAGCTGAAAAAAGAATTTGAATATAAAATAAGAGAAGGGGAGAAATTAGAAAGAGAAATATGAGTAATGTAAAAAAAATTTGAAAAATGAGTCAACATCTTGGTAAAGGAAATCCAAATATATCCTGAAGAAAATAACACCTTATAAAATAGACTAATCCAAATGGCAAAAGAGTTCCCACAAGTCAATAAGGAGAAGAATGCCATAAAAAGTAGTTAAAGACAAATGGAAGGGGAAGTCAAAAAACTCACTGAAGAAATAAATTCATTAAAAATTAGAATGGGGCAAATGGATGCTAACATCTTTGTGAGAAATATAGAAACTAGGGGCAGAGCCAAGATGGCAGAGTAGAAACAGCACTTACAAGGCACTCCAGGCCAGACCATTTCCAAACCATGTATAAGGGGGACTCTGAACAACTTCTGGAGCTCCAGCACCCACAGAACGACACAGAGAAGCTAACCTCCCACTAAGAACAGCCCTGGAGGCCGGCAGGGAATGGACAATGCAGAGCGCTTGGAACCTAAAGCTCAGTGCTCTGGGAGCCGAGAACAGGCCAGCCTGAGAAGTGGTTATAGCCTCAGGGTAGCAGGGCCAGCAGCTGGCTGGAGGGACCCCAGAACAGCAGCAGCTGTGACGATTCCAGAATTATCAACACAGATATGCCTAGGACAAAGTGAGAGGTTAGTGCCCTATGGACTTTGGAACCAGTATTTGGGGAATGTGTCAGGCTTCTTCTCCTGTGGGCAAGGATCGAAGCATGGAACAGGAGGAGGATTGTGCAGTCAGAAACCCTGCACCAAAAGCCCCAAATGAAAATATGAGAGGGTTACAGGCCATAGAGGACATTAAGTAGGATTTTAAAAACCAAATAAGAGAAGTGGAGTAAATTTGGAAGAGAAATGAGAAGGATGCAGGAAAAGTATGAAATGAGAGTCAACAGCCTGACTGAGGAAAATAAAACCTTAAAACAGACTAACTCAAATGGCAAAGGAAGCTCAAAAGGGCAATGAGGAGAATAATGCCTTAAAAAAAACAAATTTGCCAGATGGAAAAAGAATCTCAAAAGCTCACTGAGGAGATTCATTCCTTCAGAGTTAGACTGGAGCAAATGGAAGCTAGTGACTTTATGAGAAATCAAGATGCTATTAAACAGATCCAAACAAATGAAAGAATAGAAGGCAATGTGAAATATCGCATGGGAAAAACCACTGACCTGGAAAATCGATCCAGGAGAGACAATCTAAAAATTATTGTACTACCTGAAAGCCATTATCAAAGAAAGAACCTAGAAATCATCCTTCAAGATATTCTCAAGGAAAATTGCCCTGATGTTTTAGACCCAGAGGGGGAAATAGGGGTTGAAAGAATCCACCGATCACCTCCTGAAAAAGATCCCCAAAATAAAACTCCCAGGAATATTATAGCCAGGTTCCAGAATTCCCAGATCAAGGAGAAAATACTACAAGTAGCCAGGAACAAACAATTTCAATATTGTGGAAACACAATCAGAATAGCACAGGACCTGGCAGCTTCTACAGTGAGGGATCAAAGGGCATATAATATGACATTCCAGAAGGCAAAAGAGCTGGGATTCAAACCAAGAATCACCTACCCACCAAAACTGTGTATCTTATTTCATGGGAAAATATGGTCATTCGGTGGAATAGAGGACTTTCTAGCATTCTTTAGGACAAAACCAGAGTTGAATAGAAAATTTAACATTCAGACACAAGAAGCAAGAGATGCTTGAGAAAGTAATTAGGTAACAGAAATTAAAAGGAACTTATCAAAGTTGAACTTTTTACATTCCTACATGGAAAAACAATAACTGTGACTGATGAGAACATTTTTCAGTATGAAAATAATTGAAGAAGGGCATATAGAAATATGAATACATATGTGAGTGTGTGTTTACAGGGATATATGTTTATGTTTACAGTTATACATGGATAGAGGGCACAGGTCGAATTTGGTGGGAAGGGATGATACTTAAGGGGTGAAGTTAAGAGGTGAGAGAGGAATGTGGCAACAGTAGATGGGGAGAGACAGGATAAGGCAAAGTATCTCATGTAGAAGAGGCAAGGGGAAGTGGTTGCAGGGGAGGGAGAGAACAGGAAGGCAAAAAGGCAAAACCATATTCTCATTGAATTTGGCTCAGGGAGAGAATCACATACATACTAAATGGGATATCTCACCCTGCATTAGAGTAGGGGGAAGGGGTATGAGAAGGGGGAGGATTTAGGAGAGGACATTCTTGGGGGAGGGGAGGTTGGAAGTACCCACTTTCGAAGAGGACAGGATCAGAGTAGGGAATGGATCAGGTGGGGTGGGATGGGTGGGAGGGAAATATAAGCAGTATTTTACAATATTTCTACTATGGTAATGTTTTGCATAGATATACATCTACAACATGTAATGAATTGCTTATCTTCCCAAAGGGAGTGGGTGACAAAGGAGGAAGGGAATGAATCTGAATTTTGAAGTTTTAAAATTAATATATATATATATATATTATGAAATATATATATATACTATTATATATACTATATATATAGTATATATGTGTACTATATTATATATACTATATATATTATATATATATATATATATACATACTATTATTAACACTATTTTGCATTAATTGAGAGATAAGATGTGCAGGCATTGGAGCACAGAGATTCTCCTTGCCCTAATGGTAAAGTCGTAGGGGGTATGGCAGAAAATATGGGAGAGAGCAGATTGGATGAGGGGATATCTTGTGGGACTGCTATTCTGGTGGGTAGGGGAAAAATGGGGAAAAAATTGTAACTCAAATTCTGTTGGAAATGAATGTCAACCAGAAGTTAATAAAGCATTTGTTTAAAATTTAAAAAAGAGAAATAAAGAAACTATAAAATAAGCCAAAAAAATGAGGGCAGACTAGGTGTTGCAGTGAGTAAGAGCACTGGCCCCAGAGTCAGGAGGACCTGGGATTGGTTCCTGCCTCAGATACTTACCACCCACACAAATAAACTGGCTGTGTAATCTTGGCCAAGTTACTTAACCCCAATTTCTTTAAAAAAAAGAATTAAAAAAATAGAAGACAATGTGAAATATCCCATTAGAAAAGACACAGATCTGGAAAATAGATTAAGGAGAGATAATTTTAAAATTATTGTACTACCTGAAAGTCATGATCAAAAAAGAGCCTAGACATGATTTTTCAAGAAATTATGAAGGATAATGGACCTGATATTTTAGAAACAGAGGATAAAATAGAAATTGAAAGAATCCACCAACTGTCTCTCATAAAAGATCCCAAAAAGAAAACTTCAAGGAATATTGTGGTGAAATTCCAGAGTTCCCAAATTAAGGAGAAAATGTTGCAAGCAGTCAGAAAGAAACAATTCTACTTCTTTGGAAACATAATCAGGATAACACAAGATCTAGCACCTTCTTCATCAAGGGATTGGAAGGAATTAGAATATCATATAGCTAGGATTAAATAGAATAACCTACCCAGCAAAACTGAGTACAATACTTCAGGAGGAAAAAATGGGTAACTTCAGCTACACAAAAGAGAGGAAAAGAGTGTGGCGGTGCGTGGATTTGAAGGGAGTGAAGATTAGGAGAGGTTTTAGTCAGAAGTAAGCACTTTTGAAAATGACAGGGCCATAGTAGAAAATAAACTAAAAGGGGGGGGGGGGACAGATAGAGGGCAATATAGTTAGTTTTTCAAAATATGACAATTGTGGAAATGTTTTGCTTAACTACACATGTATAGATGATATTGAATTGCTTACTTTCTCACTGAGTGTGGGTGAGGTGGGAAGGGAGAAAATTTGGAACTCAAAATTTTAAAAACAAATGTTAAATTTGTTTTTACATGCAACTGTTAAATACAATTATATAGACAATGGGATATAGAAATCTATCTTGCCCTACAAGAAAGTGAGTGGGAAGGTGATGGGGGGGGGTGATAGAAGGCAGGGTAGATTGGGGGAAGGGTAATCAGAATACATGCCATCTTGGGGTGGAGTGGTAGAGGAGAGATGGGGAAAAATTTGGAACTCAAGATCTTGTGGAAATGAATGTTGAAAATTAAAAATATATAAATCAATTTAGAAATTTCAAAACTTTGAAAAAAATGAAATGATGAACAGGATGCTCTCAGAAAAATATAGAAAGTCTTACATGAACTGATGCAAAATGAAATATTCAGAACCAGGAGAACATTGCACACAGCAATAGCAATATTATATGATGATCAATTATTATTAACTATATTCAGCAGTATAGTGATCAAAGATAGTTGATTGCACCTTATGATGAAAGGTGTCATTTATTTCCAGAAAAAGAACTGGGAGAACCTGAATACAGATCAAAGATACTTTTTCTTTATTTACTTTCTTTTTCTTGTTTTTGTTTGTCCGTGTTTTATTTGCCAGAATTATTTTCATGGAAATGTGTTTTGCATGACGATACATGTGTAACATATATCAACTTGCTTTTCTTCTCAATGGGACAGAGGGCAAGTAGGGAGTGAATTTGGAATTCAACGTCTAAAAATAGTTAAAATAGTTTTTCCATGTAACTAGGAAAAATAGAATGTTAAATAAGATTTTGAAAAGAATTTATCAGTAAGTGGGAGTAAAGACAAAAGTTTAGCATTTGAAGAATTGACAGGCATGAAAAGTTTCTTTCAAAATACCAAAGACCTAAGCATAGTTGTAGGTGGAGGAGAATAGACTATACTTAACAAATATAATACATTATTTCTCATATTAACCTTGATATTTTTTCTAAGATTCTTATATGAAATGAATTATAGGAAGTGATACTAGAATGTCAGTGCTGAAAGGGATACAAGAGATAATCTAGTTTTCAACCAACTCATTTTATAAATTTAGCTAAATATTTCATTGGGAAAAATATTAAATTAAAATATAAAATTAGATCTGGAAGAATCTTAGGGTTTATCTATTCTAAACCAATAAATTACAGATAAATTAACTGATTTGCAAAGATGAAAAGTATCTTTCTCTCCCAGTGATTAAGAAGTTTCTCAATAAACTTGGAGCAATTCTTGCTTTACATAACACCTGGATAATAAGGAGGATATAGAGTTTATTAAAAACAAAAGTCTCATCCTCCTCTTTAAGACCAGAAGAACTGTGTTTTCCTCCTCCATCTTATATTCTCCTATCTAGGCTTAAAAATTGTATGACATAACCATAGCTGCAGGAGAGTGTTGTGACTGAGGTATTTGATTCAGTCTTGAAAGCACTAACTTTTTAAAATTTAAATCACATACCAGAGGTCACAACTCAGGGGCAGTCACTCTCACTCACTGCACCACCTAGCTGGCCCTGTTATTATTATTTTGAAATGAAAGGGTTTGCTCCTCTTTCCATATCACATCTAAAATGAAATTGTTTAATCCTTAAACCTTATAATCTTTTGGCACCAGTTTTATGATTCTGGATGAATATCATAAGGAAAAATATGCATCTTTAATTCTATCATATGTTCCCACTTTCAGAAAGGCAGCCAAATAGTTGCCTACTGCAACCTAAAAACTTTGACGCTGAAGAAAAATAATTTTTTCTTTTCTTTCTGAAAGAATTTACAATACATTTAGAAGATGAAATAAAGTGTTCTATTCTTCAGCAGATACTATTTTATCAGTTTAATAAATGAAAATGTAGCCAAATCAATGTCTTTCTAGTTATTGTAAATAGTAAAATCCAGGATTACACAATAAAAGTTCTTCTATCTGTATACATGGGGGCAGTGCCACTATTGTGAAGTAGTTTGTGCAAAATAGAGTAAAAATGGAATTCTCCAACAATTTACTTCTCTCTGGTTAAATATTATTCATTTCATTTCCCTCTTTATTTCTTCTTAATATAGAGGAGAAAGTTCTCCACAAAAATCTTACTCTGGTGTGAAAATGTGAGAGAGATAAGATATCCACATAATTCATAACAAAATTGAATGTGAAAAGAACTAAGAGATCCAGGTCAAATCTGATTTTAGATTGATGTCTCTCCATTCACATCATCATGCTCTGATGACTTATCATGATATAAATATGGTTCTCTATTCTTAAAAGCTTTGACAATGAATCTCCAGCTATAGAAAACTAACATGCTGGAAAATTTTAGAAAGCAGTCCCAATAATATCCTGTGTCTGCATTCTAATAATGCAATCTAGTAAAGTATAGAAAAACCCATCAATGCAGATAATCACTAGATGATGAATTATTTATCCATGGAAATAGAGAAAATAAAGAAAAAATTAAAAAGACCCTCAGACTTTCCAATTCTATGATGATAGTGACAAAGTAGTGGAAATAGGGATGGCAGAGGAAATTAGAAGCACAGTTTATTAGCTGTCTATTGTTATTGCCTTAGCAGTTGATATTCTAATTGTGAGACTTTAGTACCTTTAGCTAAGTCAGACACAACACTGGGAGAACTATTGTCTATTAATACCAATATTTATAATATAAAAATCATTTCATAGGTAACTGATTCTACTTTTAGGGTAGTTTTTTGTACAACCCACCTTACACTGATGACCACTACCAAAAAGACCACAAATGAAGACAATTACAACTTAAACAATACTTATTTCAGATGTTGTATGAAGAATTCAATGTTCTATGAAGAGAATTAAGATATACATGAAAGTCCAAATTAAATCAATTTTCTATTGAAAGGTGAACAAAATGCAAAACATGGCACATTTTTACTAGAGGTTGTCTATAATATAAGAATATTTATATGGGTGTACATACAGCTTCAATATCTATATTTCTATCTAATATAAAGAAGGAGAGAAAGAAGAAAAAGAGAAAAGGAAGAGAAAGTGGGGGAAAAGCTTTCAAAAATGTAGCATGAGTACATGAAGTAGAATATTGGAAGATATTTAATATACTGATAGACATAAAATATTTAGATTAAAATATGATTTTGAATATTTCTAATTAGTAAATTTACTAGTTATCAATAACTAATAAAAATAACTAGCTTCCAATGTTATTAATGGATTATTTTCCCCACCTATACACATATATTTGACAAAGATAAAACTAAATACTGAATTAGAAAGTGACAAAAACATATTATTTGCAATGAAAAAAATAAGGAAACTCTTGATCACTCCCCCCCCCAAAAAAAAACCAAGCAAATAAATTCAGAGGAAAATAGGAAATAGGTAAAATAACAGTCTTGTAATATAATTACTATTTTTTAAAGAATATTACATGAAATATATAAGTTGTCTCCCTAATGCTACAATGACACCTACCAAAAAATCACCTTAGTCAGTAAACTTGGCAGACACTGACCACTTTGATTCAGAAAATATTCTTGGTTATAAAATCTTGTAGAACTGGATTGTAAAAGATTTTCTGGAAGATCATGGACAGGAATTGTGCAAATTAAGATGTGAGCACACTGGAAAATTTGGAAGTAATGTTCAGAATACCAATTTCTATAAGATGACAATTCCATCAAAATGCAGAATTGTGGAGTGCATTTATATTCTTTTTTATTGTAGAGTCTTCCTACATTAAGGGTTACACCAATATTGAGTAGATAATCCTGGCCCCTATGACCACCATTGATGCATTTCCTTTCTCCCTCTTGATAATTGGTAGAGAGGTTTGCAGAGATATACACCTGGGGCACATTCTGGCTTTTACTTCTTATTCTGAGAATACAGAACACTGTATTTTGTAACCTAAATGTTGACCTTATTTTCACTCAATGAGTCATAGGAAATGGGATGGGGAATCAAGCTAAATTTTATTTATTTATTTTAATTTACTGAAACTTAAAAATATAATAAGAAAAGAAAAAGAAACTTATTATAAACCTAAATATTGAAAGTTACAAAATAAGAAAAGAAATGCCATGTGCACAAAAGGATGTAAGAGAAGATAAAAAATATATAGCAATAAATTTCCAATTCCAGAAAACTCATATAATAAATATGTTGTTGAGAGCTGTCCATCTTTTCTTTGCTACCTTTTTAGTTTTCTTTTTTCTCTACTATATACTTTTAAATTTGTTCTTCCCCCTTCTTCCTCCACCTCCAGAAGGTTAGAATTAACAGTGGATATATTCATACATAGATATATAGATACATATATACATGCATACATATACATGATTCTTGTCCTTTCTTCTCAGAGGACCAAAAAGACTTCACTATGCTAGAGTCAAGTTTCAGAGTGTCCAGTTGTGGCTATTCAGACCAATATAAGCACAGAATGCTCAGCCACAGGGTGGACACAAATAGTCCATGTGAACATTAGGATGAATTCTGTAAATGTATACATCTCACCTTTTTTTTTTGAGCTACTTCAATTCTGCTTTAGTCATAAGGTACTACACCTTTTCTGATGTGGGAACGTCATGATAAGCATTCATGTGTCACTGTCTCCCTTGTCACATAATAAATTCCAAAGTTCTCAAGATATAACTTAAGAGTGTCCTTGTACTTTTTCTGTGAGTCCTTGCCCTGTGTGAGTTCTCCATAAAATTGTCTTTTTGGCAAGCATACATTTTGTATTCAAACAATATGCTTTCTAAAGTGAAATTTGAATGCTTGGTAGTTTAGTTCAAGAAAGAACATCAGTGTCTGGTATCTTATCCTTCCAGAAAATCTTCAAAATCCTCCTAAGACAATTCAAATGGAAGCAATTCTGTTCCTTGGCATGGTGCTAGAATACTGCCCAGGTTTCACAGGCATATGACAATGAGAACTGCACAATGGTTTTCTAGACTTTCAGAATGGTAGCCATCAAATACCTCTTCTCTCCCACACTTTCCTTCTGAATCCCCCAAACACTGAGCTAGCTTCAGCAATGTTAACCTCATTATCAATGTGTACATTCCTGGAAAGTATACTGCCAGCGTAAGTGAACTTATCCACAGCATTCAAAACTTTTCCATTCTCTAACAGCGACATGTATGGATGGTGTGGTTGTGTGATGAAATTCCTGAGCTTTCTTGGTGTTAATTTTTAGACACAAATTAAAACAAGCAACAGAGTATCAAGCCATACTTTGTCATATCTCAGCCACAGAGGCTACATTGAGTACAGTTATTTGTAAGCAGAAAATCATGCATCAACAATCCCTCCTCTTTTATCTTGGCTTGACAGCTTTTAAAGTTGAAGAATTTAATATCTGTGCAGTAACTCACCCGGATGCTATGTTCTTTCTCATTGAAAGCACTTGACAACGTGACTGAAAACATCATGTTAAAAGCATGGGAACAAACAACATGCCTTTTTTCACTACATTGGTGACTGGAAAAGTATGAAATCATTATCCATTATCCAGAACCAAGGCAAGCATGCCATGGTGAAATCAACATACAATACAAATAGGCATAAAATACTGCTGAACTTTTCTGGGTAAAACAAATTTTGATGTACTTTTCCATAAGCCCTCTATATCAAAGGCTTTGGTCAGATCTGCAAACATTTTACACAGACATGTTCTGCTCCTGGAATTTCTCCTTGAATTGTCTGGCAGCAAACACCATGTCAACTGTTCCTCAGTGCTTTCTGAAGCCACACTGGCTCTCAGGTAGATGACCATCTTCCAGGTGAAGGACAAGCCTCTTAAGGAGGACTCTGGCCAGAATCTTGTCAGCAATGACTAAGAGAGAAACTGTATTCCTCTCCCCACACCCCATGTTTGTCCCAGGACAATCTATTGCCTTTGCCTTTATAGGGATAGACAATGAAGGAACCCTTGAAATCTTATGGGATAATCTCTTGCCATATAACCTGAAAATTTTCATTCAGCTGTTTTATTAGCAATGGAAATCTTTCCTTCTAAGTCTCAGCTGGAACAGAATTAGTGTTTTGCCACAGAAAAGGAACTTAATAGTATTTAAAACACTCCTTTTCTTGGAACTTCAGTTAGGGAGGTATTAGCTTCAATCTGAGGTAAAGTCAATAGCCTTTCATTGATTGATGATGGTCTGTTGAGAACTATAGAAATGTTCAACCCATCTCTCTATGTTCATATCTTATCATTAATCAATGTGACTACATCAGCACTGAGTAGTTGAGATCCACCAAAAGTCTTTGACCCATAAATATCCTTCAGGGCATCATAACAGCACTTTGGATTGTTACTATCAACATAAAACTGAATTTCATCCACCTTCTTAATGAGGTAAGAATCCGACATCTCTCTAAGCTTTTCTTGTGCTTTACATTTGATGTAATTAAATGCAGCCTGCATAGAGATGGATGAACTATTCTGCTGGTAAACCTCGTGGAATTATTTTTTCATTTAGCATCATCTGAATTTCCCCATCATTTCCCTCAAACCAGTCTTGATGTTTAGAAGTTTTCTGACCCAAATGAGCAAATGTAATGCTATACACCAAATCTCTGAAAGCTGCCCATCACTTGCCTATTGCCACAGGACATCGAGATAGGTAAATTATTAAAATGGTGTGGGTGATGTTTTATTATTTTATCCTGCTGTGATAGAGTCCTGCTGCTGTGAATAAATTTAAGGTTTTGATCACATAGTATAGTGAACTCTCTATTTATTCAACAGTAAACTAAAGTAAAACATTTACAGAAACCAAAGTACAACATTCATAGCAATATAACAACAACTTATTACTAATGTGACTACATATTCTTAAACAAAAGATATAATTCAGTAAGTCACAATCTGAACTAATCAATATAAAGTACCCCCCTAAAGGATTCTTTCATCTTCACTAGAGACTAGCTTCCAGTCATCCTTACCTCAATCATCCTTAAGGAGCAATCATCTTTAAGGATTAGAAAGTAAAAAATATAAAGGTCTTTCACCCCTAGCTCACTGTAAATCATAATCTTGCCAACCAGCTCTAAGTACCCAAATAAAATATCTTTCATCTTGACTGTAGGCTGACTTCCAAATTCCATGGTTCCTCTTTCATGCCCCCAACTGAATTCACCCAACTGTCACTTTGATCCACAGGTAGACAAATCCCACCTCTTGGTCCAGTTTCCAGTCCAGTTCCACACATAAAATTTTGCAGAGTTACAACAATACTCACACACATTGCTGGCAACATCATCAATTAATTTTCTGCCTGTGAAATTACCATAGACCAACAGAGAGGATCCATACCTGAGACATTAACACAAATTATCAATAAAGTCCCAAGACCTCTGAAAACATCAGTAAAACCCTCCTTCAGGACTTCTGTAAATGGATAATAAGAAAGTCCACTCTCAGGGCTTCTGAACAAGCTGTAAGGTCCCAGGGCTTCTGTTAACAGTAGCAGCATCCTCTATCAGTGTACAGGACTGACAAAGTAACACCATTCAACAGATAGAATGTTTCTATATGAAAAAGTAACATAATTAACAGACAGAATACTTATGTCTGACAAAGTAACACAAACACAAATCACACAGACAGAACAGACAAACACCACACCACAAGTGTTTTCCCTCTCAGTTCTGCTCAATCACAGTTGTGCTCTAACCTTTATATTATCAGCTTTCTTCTTATTCTGCCCTAGTCTTAGGTCCTTCCTGTTATGGTCTTTGGAAAGTTTCTCATGCTGTGGGTTCTATTACTAACAACGACTTGATATAATCACAGGTGAGGTTCAAAGGCACATGAAGAGCTGAAACAAGGAGCTAAATGCTTAAACATGAAGTAAGTACAATTTTGCTTGCCATTACAATGGGTAAATTGGTTTTAAGTGGGACAGGTTGCACAAAGTCTTTTTTCTTACTCTCTCCTCCAGAGTCACCACAGTTCATTGGCAGGTTAGAATAAAGATGACTGGTAAGGGCTCAAGAATGCAGTGGAAGGAGGGGGCAGAGCCAAGATGGCGGAGTAGAAACAGCTCATCCAAGCCACTCTGCCCCCAGATTCCCCCCAAAATATGTAAAAGGGGACTTTGAAGAACTTCTGGAGCACCAGCACCCACAGAACGACACAGAGAAGCTAACCTCCGCTGAGAACAACCCAGCAGCCCTGCAGGAAAGACCAGCGCAGTGGTCTGGGACCTGGGAGTGCGCAGCGTGCAGAGCACAGGAGCCGAGCCAAGCCCAGGTCCGCATGAGCCGAGGTTTTAGCCCCAGGGCAGCAGGACCAGCAGCCAGGTGGAGGAACCCCAGAACACCAGGAGCTGTGGCGACTCCAGAATTATCAACATAGACATGCCTAGGACACAGTAAGAGGTTAGTGTCTTATGGACTTTGGGACCTGTATTTGGGGAATGCGTCAGCTTCCTCCCCTGGGGGCTAGAAGCCACTGAGGAGACATGCCATCTTGTAGTTTTCAGAGGCAGCTCCAGCTCCCGGCCTGCATGCTGTCTGTAGGGAGATCCAGCGATCAGTCTTGGGGGGGGGGCGGGTAATCGCTCTTGCTTTAACCTCCCTGGATCTGGATTGTGATCTAGGGTGGAAGTTGTGGGTGGGTTTACAGCTTGCCAGAAATGGAAGTTGCCCCCACACGTTCGGGATGAAAATTCCTCTATCTGGCCTTAAAGCCATAGTGTGGCAACAAGCCCAAAAGTCAAGTAATTAAGTGGCAACATGCCAAGGCAAAGGAAACAGAAAAATGCAACCCTAGACTCCTATTTTGGGGGCATAGAGCAGGAAAAGGACTGTGAGGTCAGAAGTCCTGCTCCAAAAGCCCCAGGGGAAAACATGAGCGGGTTGCAGGCCATAGAGGACCTTAAGAAGGACTTTTAAAATCAAATAAGAGAAGTGTAGGAAAAATTGGGAAGAGAAATGAGAAGGATGCAGGAAAAGTATGAAATGAGGGTCAACAGCCTGACTGAGGAAAACAACACCTTAAAAAATAGACTGACTCAAATGGCAAAGGAGGCCCAAAAGGGCAATGAGGAGAAGAATGCCTTAAAAAGTCGAATTTGCCAGATGGAAAAAGAATCTCAAAAGTTCACTGAGGAGATTCATTCCTTTAGAGTTAGACTGGAACAAATGGAAGCTAACGACTTTATGAGAAATCAAGATGCTGTTAAGCAGATCCAAACAAACGAAAGATTAGAAGGCAATGTGAAATATCTCCTGGGAAAAACCACTGACCTGGAAAATAGATCCAGGACAGACAATTTAAAAATTATTGGACTACCTGAAAGCCATGATCAAAGAAAGAACCTGGAAATCACCCTTCAAGAAATTCTCAAGGAAAATTTCCCTGATGTTTTAGATCCAGAGGGCAAAATAGGGGTTGAAAGAATCCACCGATCACCTCCTGAAAAAGATCCCAAAAAGAAAACTCCCAGGAATATTATAGCCAGGTTCCAGAATCCCCAGATCAAGGAGAAAATACTACAAGCAGCCAGGAAGAAACAATTTCAATATTGTGGAAACACAATCAGAATAGCCAAGGACCTGGCAGCTTCTACACTGAGGGATCAAAGGGCATGGAATATGATATTCCAGAGGGCAAAAGAACTGGGAATGAACCCAAGGGTCACCTACCCAGCAAAACTGAGTATTTTGTTTCAGGGGAAAATATGGTCATTCAGTGGAATAGAGGACTTTCAAGCATTCTTGAGGAAAAAACCAGAATTGAATAGAAAATTTGACATCCAGACACAAGAAGGAAGAGATGCCTGAGAAGGTAATCATGGAAAAGAAATCAAAAGGAACTTATCAAAGTTGAACTATTTACATTCCTATATGGAAAAGCAATAACTGTGACTGATGATATCTTTCTCACTATGAAAATAATGGAAGAAGGGGGTGTGGTCATATGAATACATATGTGAATGTGTGTGTATATGGTTACAGTTATATATGGATAGAGGGCATAGGTTGAATTTGTTGGGAAGGGAGAATACTCAAGGGATGAAATTATGAGGTGAGAGAGGAAAGTGGCAAGAGGAGATGGGGAGAGACAGGGTAGGGTAAACTATCCCAAGTAGAAGAAGCAAGGGGAAGTGGTTGCAACGGAGGGGGAGAATAGGAAGGCTAAAAAGGCAAAACCACATTCACATTGAATTTGGTTCAGGGAGAGAATGACATACATACTAAATGGGATATCTCAACCTGCAGCAGGATAGGGGGAAGGGGGATGAGAGGATGGATGATGGATGGGAGGGCCTCCTTGGGGGGAAGGGAGGTTGGAAGTACCCACTATAGGAGAGGGACAGGATCATGTAGGGAATGGACCAGGTGGGGGGTGGGATGAGTGAGAGGGAATTATAAGCAGCCTTGTACAATATATCTACTATGATAATGTTTTGCATAACCAGACATGTACAACATGTACTGAATTACTTACCTCCCCAGAGGGAATGGGTGACAAGGGAGGAAGGAAATGGATCTGAAATTCGAGGTCTTAACATTAAATGTTTCAAATATATATATATAGTGTATATATATATATATATACACTAATATTAATACTCTTTTGCTTATAATAGGGAGATAAGATGTGCAGGCATTGGGACATAAAGATTCACCTTCCTCTAATGGAAAAGTCAATGGGGGTATGGGAGAAGGTATGGGAGAGAGTAGATTGGAGGAAGCGATATCTTGTGGGACTGCTATTCTGGGAGGTTGGGTAGGGGAATAAGGGGGGGAAATGATTGCAACTCAAAATCTGGCGGAAATGAATGATGTAAAACAGAAGTTAATAAAGCATTTGTTAAAAAAAAAAAAGAATGCAGTGTAAGACTTTAGTGTCTTTGAAGTCTAACCAAACTCTAAGTGCTCCACAGCTCCTCCTTCAGCTGTCTTCATGATCATTGGAAAAGATTGTTCTAATCTGCCCATTCCACCAGGGGAAGT
This sequence comes from Gymnobelideus leadbeateri, assembly GCA_011680675.1. NCBI lineage: Eukaryota > Metazoa > Chordata > Mammalia > Diprotodontia > Petauridae > Gymnobelideus > Gymnobelideus leadbeateri. Next base: position 23,480 of record WOXC01002880.1, read on the forward strand.
GTTCACTTATTTAGGGTAGACACCCCCCTAACTCACCAATGGGTTTGAGACTCTTTGCTTACCCTCAAACTGGTTTAGGACATCTGCCAAAATGGTTTACTAGTGTGTGGCCACTGCACATGCTACAGCTTCGTGGAGCCAGAGAGGAAAGTTAAGTGGAATAGGTGGACACCAAAAGTGGAAAGCAATCCTGAAAAGTGCAGCCTTCACACCAGGGGTACCAATCTTCACTTAACACATGCTATATACTTGCATACATGTGTTCATGCATACATGCACACACATACATACATACATACATACATACATACATACATACATATAGTTTCCATAACATATTCTACTTTTGTTTTTTAATGCTTGCATGTATCTCTTATTTCCTATCTCTCCTAACTCCTCTACTTTACTTCTGTCTTCTACCTTGCCCTCCTATTACTTAACCTAGGCCCCTCCAAGGATCCTTATCTTATTTTCCAATTCTATTAATCTAAACACCCTTTTATGGCCTTCTTTAATCTATCCCCTTATTCTTACCTCTAAGGATCTCTCCCTTATCCTCCCCTCCTCCCCATTACCTTAGTATTTTATTTCTTTCTGTATTTAAAATATTTATACAGGCACATATATGTGTCTGTTTGTACACACACATATATGTATATGTGTATATACACACATGTATATATAATGTATGTGTATATATGCATGTATGTGTGTATGTATACATGCATGCATGTTTGTTTCATTCCCCCTTGAACCCATTCCCAATTAAAGCAGGTTTCCAGAACTAACAACTAACAACCCTCCTTCCCCATCTAATTCCTCTGTTTCAGGTCTTCCTTTTGTAGCTGTTCCTAAATGGTTTTACTTTTTAAAGTCATATCATATTCAGGTCTTCCTTTAACATTCTCATGAACTACCTAATGACTAGCAACAATCTTAGACATGTGTTTTATATTTTACATGAATAAAAGGTAAACAGTCTGATCTTATTGAGTCCCGTTTAATTAGTCTTTTGTATGTAACTTTATTTCGCTCAGTTCTTGTATGTCAAATCTTCTCTTCAGTTCATATTTTTAAATAAATTTCTGAAAGTTTTGACAATTGATTAAATATTATTTTTTAAATCAGTATTGTGGTTTGCTTTTTTGGGTATGATATTATCAGCTATAACCCCAGTTTTTTTGTTTTTTTGTTTTTTTTTTTTTGCTCTTTGATATATACTGTTCTAAGAACAGTGGTCTTTTAGTATCACTATTGCAAGGTTTTGTGTGATTCTAATTGTGGAACCACCTATTGAAATGTTTTATTTTCTTTTCTTATTGCTTGTAATATGTTATCCTTGAGTTGGGGTTTCAGAATTTGACTATGGTGTTTTTGTGGGTTTTCCCCATAAGGTCTGTTTCAGGTGGATTTTTTTCCCTATTTCTAATTTCCCCTCTTGTGATGCTTCAGAACAATTTTCTTCAATTTCTTGTATTATATTAGGATTTTAAATCATAACTTTCAGGTAGCCTGATTATTCTTGTGTTTTTTTTTCTTGATCTGATTCACCAGGTCAGTTGATTTTCTTATGAGATGTGTCACATTCTCTTCTTTTTTTTCATTTTTTATTTGTTTTATATTTTATTGATCTTTTATAATTTATCCAGCTTCACCTTGTGCAATTCTGATTTTCTGGGTGTCATTTTCATCCTTAAGATTCTGTATTTTCTTTTCTAAATGATTGAGTTTTTTCATAATCTTTTTTTTTACTTTTTCCTGAATCTCATTTGATTTTTAAAATCTCTTAAATCTTTTATTAATTCTTTTTGAGTAGGTGACGATTTGGCATTATTCTTTGGGATAGAAGTGGGTTTCATTGTTTCAGTATCCTTTGCTGAAGACAAAACCCAGTCTTCCCTATTCCCCATTGTAACTCTCTGTCATTATATTTTTTTCTCTTTTGCCTGTGCATTAAAAATTTTTAGTAGCTTAATTTTTTATAATCACATCTGCTCCTGGGCTATGCGGGATTGTGACTCTGGCATCAGTTCCTCCTTCATTCTCATCTCTGGTCTGGAACTGAAATCTAGACCTCCTACCTCCGGTAAGTACCCAAAGCCAGCAGCATCTCTACTCCATTCTTTCTGCACTCAAGTGATGCAAGTTGCTTCCTTTTTTCCTCTGTTGCACCTACACAGCAGACATGGGTCAGGTATTCCTTGTCAGTAGAGATTCACTCAATCTTTCTGTGCTCAAATGCCCAATACTCCTCACTGTCACAGGGATAAATAGTTCCTGTGGCTATGACCAAGTCAGTTGCCAAACACAGCTAAACCCATTACTTGTTACTTGTCATTTAAGTTGTCCCTAGCCTGAAGATGTATACACTTCACAGGGACAAACCCTCTTCCTGGGATTTCTCTTCAGATCTTCTCTGACTATCCCAGGAGGATCTGGATTCTCCCCCTGTCCTGTTTATTTTTACTGCTCAATATTCACCCTGAGGTGCTACTTCATCTCTTTATTTTGTGGGGGGAGTCTTTAGAGGTTAGAATTTTTGGCCTACTCTGCTGTCTTCCCAGATTCCTCTCTCCAGGCTAAATTTTAAATGAGATAATGATAACAACAAACCCACCATTCTGAAAGATGAAATCAAAATTCAATCCTCACCATCTCCTGTTCCTTGTGAATTCTCCTCTCTGATTGGAGAAGGTTGAGGATAGACATTGTCAACCTACTCTTTAATTCTCCACCACATTAATAAGAGCTTTCTGGGAATTCACTTCATCGTGTTCCACCTGAAACTTTCCTGTACTTCATGATCTTTAACAACTCAACCTTATGCAGACAAAATCAGCTCTGTATCTCTGACCTCCTTATATCATTTTCTGCTTCAGCTATAAGAGGAACCCCTGCTAGGAATACTTCCCCCAACTTTTCAACTTATTTTATGTGTTATCTTCCTTCATTGGAATATAAACTCCTTGAGAACAAGGACTGTCTTATACCTTACTTTGTATCCCTGTTGCTTAACACAGTAACAGACACATTGTAGGTGCTTAATAAGTGTTTTTTTTTCCTTTTTACTCTGACAGAAACAGCTATCATTTATTAGAAGTTTCTATAATTTTTTACTTGTATTTTCTCATTTGACCCTCCTGAAGCAGCTACAACTAACAGTACCATTTTAGTATCTCCATTTTACAGGTGAAAAAAGTAAGACTCAGAGAGTTTAAGGAAAATGATCAAGTCTACACAGCCTATAATTGTTGGGTGTAAACCTTGGAATTTTCCTGACTATACTGCTAGTACCTTTTTATTCTACTTTTCAGTTTGGTGGTAGTAGATGTACTGTTGGTTCTATTACCTTCCTTGTGATGATGGACAATTTAGCTTCTCTAGGTCTCACTTTCCTCCTAGTCTTCCACACACACACACACACACACACACACAGACATGCAGACACAGACACACAGACACACACACACACAGACACACACACACACACACACACACACACACACACACACATGCCTCTGTAGGATTTTCTTCAGTCGTGGTTGGGGAAGGGAAGTGTTAAGATAGTTCAAAGCAATAGGCACTCAGACTCAGACCTCTCCTGATCCCAAGAGTAACATCCTTTGAACTGTAGCATGCATACAAAATGCTTTTCTTAACAAAATTCAGACATTTAATTGCACAATTGGAGAAGGAAAGTGAAAGGATATCATCCTCCCCAAAAGAGGACCTCACAGTAGTATTCCAACAGCACTGACTCTTGGATGCAGGAATATTGTATACAGCAATAGCAATGTTTTATTTTGTTTTGTTTTTTTAAGAAGAACTTAGAATAGCTAAGATCTTTTGACTGTTATAAATACATAAAGTAACTTAAAAGAATATATGAAGACTCTGTCTCCAACCTGAGAAGGATCTGATGAATAGAATTAGGTATAGAATGATTTTATATACATACTCATATTTGCATTTTATGGTAGCCATCTAGGACAAGTAGGAGCAAGGAAAGAAAAACTTTAAAAAGTAAATGATAAATTATATATTTAAAAGGTATAGTGAGTTGTACATAATAGATTTGCAATTTCATGTGCAACCATCTTTTTACTATTCTGCTTTGTTTTGGAAATGTTTGTTCTTTTTCATAAATTAAAAAAAAATAGTGGCTATGATATTTGTGACTTTTGTTACTTTGGGCAAGTCAGTTAACATCAATGAGTGAACATCAGTTTCTCTAGCTGTATAATGAGGGAATTGTACTAGTTCCATGAATTCCCTTCCAACTCTCTATTTAGGAAGATATTCAATCTTTTGAAAGGAATGTAACATCCTTCTGAGTAGGGGCTATTTTTGTCTTTGTATCCTTAGTAAATAGAAAAGCACCTGGTAACTACTAGAAACTAATTAAAAATTTAAATTTAATTTAATGTTTCAATACTCCTCCCCAGTTAATCTATAGAGTGTTCAATGACAAGCCAAAACTTTCTAACCAAAAAAGGAAGAGTCTATGATATTTCCTCCTTCTTCCTCCCAAATCCGCAATATCCATTGCAAATCTCAGATAACTATCTCTCCCAAATTATTTTTAAACTATACCACAGCAGTTTTCTTCTTTTCTTTTTTTGAATCATTAGAAAAAATATTTCACATACATGTTCTAAGATATAATTTTACAAAGCTTGTGCTCTGTCCAATTTTATAATAGCTTTGAATGCCTAATATAGTTCCTACATTAAAGGCATAGAATGGCTGTCAGGACTAAAATTGTATCTTTATTTCTCTGTCCTCCTCCTTTTTCAACCTTACCTCCCTCTCTATTCTTCTTTTAAAATGTATTTAGCTCCTGAGGCAGTTCTTAAACTTCCCCTCCCCAACCAATCACAGAGCCAATAACTTAGCACTACAGAAATACTAAATTCATTTAACTTACTTTTCTTTTGTTCCTCATAATATATTATGATATCTCTTATTTAATTTTCTTTTAATAGAGACAGAGGATTGAGAAATATATTCAATAGTCTACATATATTAATTTATTACAGTACTTTGTTTTCTATCATGCTCATCTAATACCATTTTTCATTTCATCACTTCTTTATTTCTATTCTACATAAATTAATTTTAATATATTCCTAAGGAGTAAATTAAACATATGTTTTGCTAAAAATCATATAGTAAAGTTCCAAAAATACATATGCAAAATATTCCATGTGTGTATTCCATCCTTCTCCTTTATATCCATTTATATAATTCACTTAAAATGGAAGAAATTATATTTCTGGAATGTCATAATTTTATTTCACTATCTCCAAAAGAAAATTATAGTTTTTTTCAATATTAAATGTTTTCTTTAACAATGAGACTTGAATTTAAGTTAATTGCAATGCCCAGTATTGGTCCAAGAGAATAGATTATGAGATACAAGAGGGAAGTTAAGTACAATTTTAGTTGGAGTTTATTTTTATCAGTTAGTTCTGTTTAACTATCCTTTAATAAATAAGGGTAAATAGGAAATTGAGAAAAAATAAAAATAGAAACAGGTATCAATAAGTTCTTTAAACTAAGATGTATCTAGACTACAGCCTGTCTAATGCTATGTATAGTAGTCTAGCTAATAGGTATTATTTTTTTTCTGCATGATTAGGTAGACCAATCTCTTTGACAGTTATTTCATTTGTCATTTCAGAGGGTCTCTAGTACTTAGAGGTTTGATGTGGTCAGGACAAAATCAGATCCAAAGAACATCTGAATGACCTGGCAATAGGGACTATTTCTTCACTTTGGACTCTGAACTGGACACCTTCAAAACAATGACAAGGAACTTTTGTGTTCATAATTCTCTCAATTTAGTGTCTCACTTGATATTAGTATAGGCAAGGACGATTGGAGAAATCCCTCATTTGCTGTAGTGTAATAACTTCTTGTGAAGATGAAGAGGTGTTCTAATACCTTTGATGAGGAAAATGTGCCAGGCTGGAACACTGTCAATTTCTAATTGCTTCCAAGCAACAGGAAGTTTCTTTGATGATAACAAATAGAAAATTAAAAGTCTGTCTCATCCTTCCTGCAGAAAAATGCTATTGTTGCAAAGGCAGGGTAATGAAAAGAGATCTTCTCTCACCCTACCTATCCTCACAATTTAAAAAAAGAGAGAAAAAGATGTGTAATAGTGGAAGGATCCAAAACAATGGTGAGTAGCAGAAGAATCAGAGTGCATATTCATTTCAGTGGAAGGTACCTCAATCCAATGAGTCAACATTTCTAAAACTAAATCTATAAAATACAGTTCATAAAAATTTCTGCTTTTATAGTCATCAATATATCTGGTGTGGTTTTTACATATACACAGAAGATGATTTGCTTGAGAGAAAACTTTATAGATCATTTGTTTTTAAAGGTAAATTGGGAGAGCATTGCAGGCATGAGAGATAGTGAAAATTCCTGGAGCCAGGATATGAAATGTCTTTTTTGTGTGGAACATCTAGGAATCCCACTACTGACATTGTGGGGTAGGGTCATAAGATATAGGAAGACTGGAAAAGTTGGGGGAAGGGATTACATTCTGAAGGACTTTGAAATCCAAACAGCAAATGTTTATATTGTTCTAAAGGTTATAGAGAGTCAATGGAGTTTACTCGGTAAGTGATGAGGGTGACATAGTCAGACCTGTGCCTTAGTAAAATCACTTGATGTATAAATGAAAGATGGACTGAAATGAGGAGAAATCTGTTGCAGTAAGACCTAACAGCTGACTATTGAAGAAGTCCAGATTTATAAAGAGATGGAGACTGTGCATGGTGGCAATATAAGAAGAGAAAAGGGGTGATAAACAAGAAATGTTGTAAAAATTAAAATCAATAAACCATGTCAACAGTTTGTATTTGGGGAGGATGAGAGTTGAGGATAATACCTATGTTGTGATTCTGAGAGAATAGAATGATGGTAGTACCCCTTAGAACAACAGGGGAGTTTGGAAGGGAGAGCAGATCTTTTGGGGGGGGAAATGAGTTCAATTGTAGACATGTTGAGTTAAGATGTCTAATAGGTAGTTAAGGATGTGAGCCAAAAGTCCAGGATTGTGGTTACATCTGCATAAGTAGATTTGAGAATTATCTACTTTGAGATTCAACCATGGGAGCTGATGAGATCACCAAGTTAAATATTATAATGAGACAGGAGAAGAGGGGCCAGATCAGAGCCCTGTGGGAACACAAGCTTAGTAGATGGGAGGTGAATAAAGATCCAGGAAAGGAAAATTGGAAGGAGATATCAGATAAGAAAAAAAAAAAAACAGAAGATATTAGTGTCCCAAAAACTTATAGGTAATGCAGCAGAGAGGTCAAGAAGGATAATGGTTGAAAAAAAAAAAAGACTAGAAATAAGACAGAATATTACTGATGATACACCTTCCTATCTTACTCCCTTTACCTTTACTACATGCCCATGCTTGACTCTATCTCTGGTACTTGCCCAGAACTATGACTTTAGGTATAGGTTTGTCCAAGTGTATGCCCTCATAACTAGTATACATAAATTTTCCATTCTTGAAATTTATATTGACCATAGCAGCAAAAGAAAAATGTCAAAACAAAAAAAAATAATGATTCCCAAACCCAATTCTCCACTTTTACTACCCCAAATAACTTTCTCACTATTCATCAAATCTACATATAGTTTCTGACTTAGGAAACCTACTTTTTAATTGCAATGCCTCACTCTTCTTTGGCCTTCAGTTTCTTTCTGGATAGAATGAGAAGGTTAGTATACTTGATTTTAAGATTCCTTTTAGTTTGAAACTTTCTTGGATCTTGATGCTATCAAGAAATGCCTAATTATGCAATACATAGTATAATTTACCAATAATATCTATCTATCTAGTACAATAAATTTATGAATAAATATTGTAATAATGAAGCAGTTTAGCACAATTGACAGAGCACCAGTTTTTGAGTAAGGAAGATCTAAATTGAAGATCAGTTTCTAACCCATGTGTCATTATGGACAAGTAAGTAAATAAACCTGTCAGAACCCCAGGAAATAGTCAAAGACTCATATTACTAAGTTAGAGAATAACTTAGTAGTGTGAGTTCCTACATAAGATTAAGGTTATTAATCAGAGTTAATGATGAGAAAAAGCTGTAACTTCTTTCTTATTGCTTATTTACAAAACAGATTTACATGTAATTGCTACTCAATTGAAAAAAATTAAACTATGTTTAAAGAAAACTGTCATAACAATTAGAGGTAGTCAAAAATCTGCTTTATATGGTAAGAAAGTTTTACCTTTGCAGTGGTCTTCACCCTACAGTTAAATGGTATCTTATCTGATATGCAGAGAGAAAATATAGATATTGAAGAGATGATTGTAAAGAGGAAACTTATTTAAAGATATGGTAGACAAGAAGGCATATGTTTATCTTCCATCTCTATGATTTTTGATTTTGTAACTGTAACTAAGAGAAATTTTAAAGAAGAGGAAAATACTGTGGGTATACATATACTTGCATACATATGCATACGCATACAATCTGCACACACAAAATTTATTTGGTGTATTTTATATAGAACTGGACTCAAAAGCAATAAGAACTTGTTTCAAGTCCAACCTCTCTGACTGGCTGTATGATCCTAGGGAAAACACTGAACCTCTATGTGTTCTGGAAAATTTTCTGAAACCATAAGTGGTAAAGAGGTATCCAACTGCACTGTTGAGTTTCTTCTAACAAAGAAATCTTAACTTTAATCTCTATCTACATTTCTACCTCTTCTCTGTATAAGGGTAAGAAGAAAAACATAAACTGTGCAAATATACATAAGAATAGTTGTAGAACCTTGCTAAATAATGAGATTTCACAGCTACCCTATTTCCCAAGTTGCTCTAGCTTTCCCCAGGTCTTGGATTTTTTTATAGATTTATTGCAATGGTGGAGATGTGAATATGCTATTAAAATTCCATTGAAAATGAGTAATTAGATCAATTGTTTCCCAACCATTCTTTTCAAATATTAGAAGCTTCTCAAGTGTTTCTTCCCTGAATGATTGATTTAATCATAGGGAGTATGACTGCTTCTCATACTGTGTGGAAGATAGTTCAGAGCTAAATCCCTAACCTATTGAAAAAGGAAATATTTTAGTGTGCCCTAATCAAAACCCCTATCTGCACCAAATAGATTTTATTTTGGAGATATACTTAGCCATAATCAAAACTACTGGATGGCTATCATAAAAATGGAATCTTTCTTTTAAATAGGCATCAATATATTAATCATTCAACAAACCTTGATTTAGCACCTATTTTATGTCTAAGTGTGGCAGGTGGATGTGTCAGTGTATAGACTACTGGTCTAGGAGTCAGGAAGGCCTGAGTTCAAACTCAGACTCCAACATTTACTAGTTGTGTGACCCTTGTCAAGTCACTTGCCCTCTGTTTGCTTTACGAATTGGAGAAAGAAGGAATAGAAAACTTTCCCAGTATCTTTACCAAGTAATCTCTAGGATAATATGGTCCATAGGGTCACAAAAGTTAAACATCTGAATATCATAAATGAGAATAAGCATGAAGTTTCCTTCCATCTCATCTTCAATCTTGGCCTAGGGGAAGGTCAAGGTTATAGTAAACTGTTATTCAGAACATTCAGAATTTAATGTAATACTGTCTGTGCCTCTCAGTCAACATGGAGTAAATCATATATTCTGAAGTTAAAAATATATAGATTCAATCAAATTATTGGTATTTCCTTTTTATGAATGATGTTATCATATCTTTATGAATGATGATGGGATCTGCTTTTATGTGCATTATGTTACAGGTTTCAAATGAGTAGAAAATGATATTATAGAGGAACTTACTATTTAAATTGACATAAATTGTGTCTTCAATATGCTTCATTTAGAAAAATACAAAGAATGCATAACATTGAAATTATTTCTAAAACAGTTTTCAATAATAATTATCTCCTTTCATTCAAAGGAAATGCCCATCCAGTTGCTATTGTAATGAACTTTGCAAGTTTGAAGCTAATAAGGAGCATTACTGATTATTAATTTGAATGGAGATCTTATCACTTTTGATGAATAATACAACTGACGTGACTACTTTAACACGCATGAAACAGAATATGGAAACATTACAACACAGAAGTTTTATCTCTTACTATTGAATCTCTATGTTAAAATTATATCTTCTTTCCACCTTTTTCTTTGTCTACTTTTTCTTACGTTGTTGTTGAATATAATTCCTAACAATTATCCTAAAAATCATTTCAGAAAGAATATATTTGAGTTTTCTTTTTTAGTCAATGACATTTTCATAGAACACCCTGCTTCTAAGTTCTCTTGCTTTCAACTCTCTCTTACTTTAGACAAATTAGACATTCACCATCTAATGGCTATTAGTTGGCTTTGAAGCTTATGAATTAATTGACTTGTACATTTTTTTAACTTTTTTGATCTATTCTATTTCTACAGGAATACTTTGATTTCTCTGACATTAAAAGACTTGCAGAGCAAGGAGATTCAGTAACTACTTTTAGAATGTATTATTTCAATGAATATTAAGAATGATGCTTAGAGATCTTTACTTTGTAGCAAAACCCTACTGTTATTTCTTGTATATAGCTGTTTAAACATGAGATAATCCTTTTATAGTATTATAATTTATAGCTTATGTTTCCCTCAAGTGAGAGCTCCTGAAAGCTACTCTCATGTCCAATATATATTTGAACCAGTATCTATTCAAAAGCATAACTTATAGTTCCTGGTCTTTTCACTAGAAGACCAAAGGAGTGGACATATAACAAAGGTATTTTTTTAAACAGGAAGAAAGATATATAAAATGAAAGAACTTGTTGCGACCAAAATATGTTAAGACATATTCTCCCAAATTACTAGTAGGAATAGATCACATATATCCAATATAATTTATGGTCCTAGAAAGAAGGACTCGCTGAAATACTTTTCTTCTACCAAATCTGCTACTTGTGTTTTCCTGAATATATGCTATTAATTATAGAGCTGCTCTCTCTATTCTGTTGCCATTTGCTGGCCCTCTGCTGGGATGCCTCTGTCACCTACTAACTGGATTGTCACTTATAAGTAAACTATTCCCTACAGGGAATAACAGTTCTTGAGAGTCCATAGTCTAAAGATTATTTCAGCTCTGTGTTTAGTTAAAACCTTATCAATGCTGTGAAATTCCTCTAGGTAAGTTGTGGCTTTTGAACTCTTCTTTCTTTTCCCTAGGAACAACTCTCTCAGACTGATATTTGGAATGGATGATTGTCCATCATGTACTTGTTAGTTTGCCTAGTTCTATCCTTATTGTCTTCTAGTTTCTGTAAGCAAAACTCAAGTATCAGAGTGAAACTGCTGACATCTGTCCTACATTTCTATATCTGGACTAAAATTGTAAATTTTTATTCTCAATGGAAGACAAATATATTCCTTTGATTATTAACCTCAAAACCCAGATCTGACACTTGGCAGTCATATGTCCTTGAGAAAGTCTGAAATTCCAAACCTTGGTTTTTGCATTTGTAAGAAAAAAAATATGATTAATCATACTAGCACCATATATATTTGTGCAGGACAATCAGAGGTAATTGTGCAATTAAAGTACTATATTAATGTAAGTGAAACCCAATTCCCAAAGGTCTTTGCTATGAAACTCTCTCCTGATCCTTAGGAGACCAATTCCTCATACCTAAATGATGGTTAAAGTACAGTTGATGAGAGGGAAGAGAATGGAGCTACCCAGACTTGCTTTGTGTTCAAGAGTCTCTGTGACCTTCAGATACTTTTGGTTTTCAACTTCAAGAGAGAAGATAGACAATGTCACTTCAGATTTCTGAAGTAAAAGACTCTGGAAAGAAGCCAAGATAAGATATTATAATAATTTTACTCTCATTAAATCTTGTGAAATAATTTTCACTTATTATAATAATGTACATATTATATATTATAACAATTTCCATTATTATAACAATCATTTTCAACCATTTTTAAGATTATCATTTAACATGTATCATCATAACAAAATGAAAGAACAATAACATGATCAAAAATGAGAAATCTGAAATTATACTAAGACTAGCAGCAAAGAGGAAAAATTATAAGTATCTTATACATCTATCTGGACAAATTTTGTCCAATTGTTGTAAATGAATCCATATAATACCAGAGTTTTTCAATGCATCTTTTAATTTTTATGAGCTATCCTTAAAAATATAATTTCTATATATAACTGTCTGGAAGAGGTAGGGACATAGTTTGGGAAATCTATGTGCTGCAAAACAACAACAATAAAAACAACAAAAGATATCTGTTGCCTGCACTCACAGCACCAATTGAAACATGAGGGCATGAATAATGAGTTCGTGGCCAGGTGGAGATTCTGTTCATACATTTATTTCATGCTAAGCAACTCTCAACTAAGCATCTGAGGGTTAGGGTTTATATACTGTAGCTAATGCACTTACGTCATACTTTCCCATGGGAAACTTCATGTAGTTAGCAGCAAAGGGCACCTAACTTGCAACTTTGCTGGAGGCTACTCCCCTGTGATGCATCCCTGCTTTCTTATCACATGCCTCACTATGTTATCTATATAGCTCATGTGGCCAGGATTTCATGGATGACCAGAATGTTCCAAGCCTCCCTAGCACAGGGGATGAGTAGGGTGGAGAGTAAACCTGAGATAGTCTGCCCAGCCTTGATTCGCACCCATGGGATGCAGACCCCCCAGAACATACCTATGGCAGACCCCTCAGAGCCCTCAACATCACCCCCTATATATATATCCATGAACATATTGAATAAATTTCAAAAAAATGTTGAATTTGTGTTATGTGGCACTGTACATAATGCTGGGAATTTTTCTCCCTTTTAGCAAAAAGTATAAGTGCAGATGATTATAGAGTTGAATTGGTCCTACTTTGAGGAAGTCTTCTCAAAAAGAGAAATTGATGATAGAGTTTTATATGTATATATTTTTTAAATTTACAAGTTATTCCTAAAAAGGGATAGCTCCAAACAGAGATAATTGAGTATTTTAGTACAGCAATGTATTATTAAGTGATGAACCTGGATGATTGTACTCTTGTTTCCAATCTACAAAGATAGAATTAGAAAGATACAATACCAATTCTCTATTATTAAGTTTGAAAAAACTATTGAAAAATCCATAAAACAAGAAAGACAGAGAATCATAAAGCATATATATCAAAAAGAAAACTAAACAAGTTAACCAAAAGTATATTTACTTCCAGTCAAGGCATTATTATTTTCTGCTATATTTTATACATGAATAATTGACATCATCACCTTCTTTAATGAAGAATATCACTTTGACCAAAGTATTTTTGAAATTTTCAGTTCTAGATTTGAACTCTCACCTTCACACCAATCCCATATCTCTAAGTGTCTCTACAACATTCACATTTGAACATTTTTGCTATTTCTGTAAATTTCAGATATTTTAAATTGAACTCAACATCTTCTACAAATCTGGCTTCTACAAAGCTCATACCTCTTTGTGATTAGGGAAAAAAAAACTTTCACTTGCTCACATAAGGAATATTTTGGTATTCTCTCCCACCTTTAAAACCCAATATATTGCAAAATTATGGCATATCATTTTCAAAACATCATTTAAGCTCATTTTCTCTTCCTCTATCCACTATCTATTATGCTTCCTCATTACAGTAAACTTGAGTGACTGTGACAGCCTGAATATTGGCACCTTTGATTCTAGTCCCAGTTGCTGCCAATCCGTCTGAAATAGGAAACCAAATTATTTGTATGTTCTGCTTTCTTTCCTTCCTGTTGATGATCTTGCTCAAATATCAGCAATGACTGCCTAGCATGTAATGAATTAAATTCATAATCTACTTCCTGTTTCTGAAATCCTGTCCTATCCCATTTCCATTCAAACCTTTCAATATTATTTTTCATATTATTCTGACAATTAGTCTCTGCTTTAATCAAGTTGTTATATGATCTGTACCCTAACAGAAACCATGTTTATTCTGACCTGGATACCTTTGATTATATTCTTGAGTGTCCAGCTTCAGCTTAAATTATACTAAGTCATCTTGATGAGAAACGAATCTTTAGGTGACTAAATATCACTAGATTTTGATATCATTAGAGATCACTTTGACCACTAGTGTCAAAAGCAATGCCACTTTTAGAAAACAAACTGATATCTGAAAAGACTCTTAGACGACATTTAGTCTCATGCCTTTATTTTACAAATAAGAACACTGATCCCTGGAGATGTGTAGGTACTTTATCAAAAATACATAGGCATTAAGTGGTACAAGCTGAATTGGATCCAAGATCCTCATTCTCAAACTAGAAATCTTCACACTGCTCCACTATTGTCTCGCACTCTTCCGATATTACCTTCTCCTTTCTCTTTTCATTAATTTGTTTTTAAACTTATAAAATCTTTACCAAATCTTGCCGCTATGGATACTTCTCAAAATACTTAAGTTCACACTGATCTCTTGCTTCTCTCAACCCCCTTTCATTCATACTTAATATCACACAGGGAATTTTGGAGTTGAGGGAGAAGGCTCATTGTGCACACCATTTTACATACCATCTATTTCTGAAAGAGAAACTCTCTTTCTACATAGGTGGATACTCAATGTTCAGGGCAGCTATATCTCCAAAATGGTAGTATGGGAGGAACTATCAGCAATAAATGCTTATGGTCTCCCTGCTTAGCATTCAATTTTTGCCAACCTCTGGTTTGCAAAAAGGGGATTCACATTGATATAAAGGATGAATTTGTTTTAAGAAAGAAAATATTCTTCTTCTTTAAATTAAAGCACTTCAACTAAATCAATTCCTGGGGGTGATAAAAGAAATGTAGCAAAATCAGTAAGACTTCTGACAATAAAGAAGTCAAATCTGGGGGGCAGAGCCAAGATGGTGGAGTAGAAATAGGACTCTCTCATGTCTCTGGCTTCCACCTCCTCCAATACATGTAAAAAAATGACTCTAAACAAATTTTAGGGCTACAGACCTCACAAAATGAAAGAAAGAAACAAATCTCCCACAAAAGGAAGCTTGGCAGGCTGGCAGGAAGGGTATATCACACTGAGCTGGGAGCCCATTCCATCCCAGCTTGAGTGGCTTTGGCCCCAGGGTAGCCCCAACCAGCCGTGGCCAGCACAGACCAGGAGAATGAAGCACCAGCAGAGGGGGGAGTTTCTAGAATTGTTAATCCGTAAATGCCAAAAACAAATTAAAAGGTCACTGTGGAACTTTGTTCGTACAGGGGTGGGTGGAAGAGCTTGGTCTGGCCCCTGGCCCCCGAGTGAGAAGCAATAGAGGTTTGGTGGCTGCCTCACGAGCTCCTGGCCTGCAGATTGTAGAGGGAACCAAGAGACCATTCAGGTGGTAATCACTCTTGCTTTGACCTTCTTGGATCTGGATTGTGGTCTTGGGTGAAGGTCCTGTGGTGTGTGACCAGGTGCCAGAACCTGTGGGGGCTGCAGGGAGGGCACCCTCCTAATTGCTCTGGCAGCTGCAAAAATGCCAGCAATTTTGAATAAAACTCTCTCCATTCTGAAAGCAAAGTTCTACCATGGCAAAGAGTTCAAAAGTCAAGTAATTGACTGGCAACATGAACAAGCAGATGAAATGAAATCCTACCATGGATTCCTTTTTCAGGTACAAAAAGGATCAAAGCATGGAATGGGAGGAAGACAAGGAAGCCAGAACTCCTGCATCAAAAGCTCCCCAGAAAAATATGAACTGCTTACAGGTCATGGAGGAGCTCAAGAAGGATTTTGAAAACCAAGTAAGAGAATTGGAGGAAAAATTGGGAAGAGAAATGAGAATGACGCAAGAAAATCAAGAAAAGTGAGTCAACAGCCTGACTAAAGAAAATAACATCTTAAAAATAGACTAATTCAAATGGCAAAAGAGGCCCAAAAAGCCAACGAGGACAAGAATGCCTTAAAAAGCTGAATTTGACAGATGGAAAAAGAATTTCAAAAATTCACTGAAGGGAATAATTCAATCGAAATTAGAATGGAGCAATTGGAAGCTTATGACTTTATTAGAAATCAAGATACTATAAAATAGTTCCAAACAAATTAAAAAATAGAAGGCAATGTGAAATAGCTCATTGGAAAAACCACCGACCTGGAAAATAGATCCAGGAGAGATAATTTTAAAATTATTGGACTACCTGAAAGCCATGATCAAAAAGAGCCTAGATACCATTTTCCAAGAAATTATCAAGCAAAATTGCCCTGGTATTCTAGAACCAGAGGGCAAAATAGAAATTGAAAGAATTCACCAAAACCCAGGAGTTCAAGTATTAATTGGACTCTGATGAACTTCTCCTAGCCAAAGGGATAACAGGTAAGCACCCTTTTCTTTGTTCTCTTTTCCAGACCTTTCTGTTTCTGCTTTCTTCCTAGCATCAAACCCAGACACTGCCAGTTGTGTTTGAAGCTGCAATGACTTCTGGGTGGTCAGTTGGACTATGGACCCTCCTATAAGGGGATGCCCTTGTGCTGGGTTAGTCACATTTCTTTTCTCCCCTTTGTCCCAAATGCTGGGACAAGCAATGAGAGGTTGTTAGTAGGCTTCTAGGAGGGAAATTCAGGGAGGATATCTTAAGGATCATTAAAACACAACCTGACCTCAATATAATCTAGAAGTGATTTGTGAAGGAGTTTTCTAAACAAAACAAGATTAGTAAGAAATTTAATCTCCAAAACTTAAAGAAAAAGGCACCTAGCTGTGCTTGAGAAGACTTTTTACCCTATGTTGTTCCTTCCTCTACACCATGGGACATTGGGGTAAGTGTAGAGGTAGCCCTCTATACCTGGTTTTCTTTGCGGGTCCCTGAACTCTGGTTTCTAGGTCTCTGTTCCCTATGTCATTACCTTAAAACTTTATATACACTTTCTAGTCTTTTCATTTGAAGTGCTAAGTGTATTGGACATTAGATATTAAAATATTACCACCAGTGATTATGAATACAGATTTGATTTGCTCAACTCTGTGTAAAGCCTTTTGTGCAGAAGAATTCCTACTGAGTAAATTCTTTTTTTTAAATTTTTTTTGACAGTTCTGAAAAATTTATTGCAAATCCACAAGCTCCACTTTGGTTTGCAAACACTAGGCAGCTTCTTCTTTCACGACACGGTCTTTTTTTAGTGGTCCCATTAAAGCTTTCTTCTTTTCCATGGTCTGGAACCAACTGTGACTAAATTTGGAGGTGGTGTCGATGAACTTCAGGTCAATCTTCTCTAGGGCACGACATTTGGTCTGTACCAGCAGAGATTTCTTCAGGGTGAGGATTCGCTTCTTGGTCCCAACGACACAGCCTTTCAGCATGATAAAGTCATTGGTCACTTCACCATAGTGGACAAAGCCTCCCAGAGGGTTGATGCTCTTGTTGGACAGATCATAATCGGTGGACACGTTGTTTTTGCCATCCTTGATCTGTTAGTCATGGCCAATCTTGTAGATCTTTTTGTTGATCTCGGTGCGATGGTGGTAGCCCTTCTGATGGGCTTGAGCCACAGAGAAGGCCATGCGGGCAGGGTGCCAAGCTCCAATACATGCCACTTTACACAGGCCTTGGTAGGTTTTGGGGGGCAGTTTCTTTGTGTGCCAGCGGCTGGTGACACCTTTGTAGCCCTTCCCTTTGGTCACTCCAATGACGTCAATCATCTTATACTGCCCAAACATGGTGGACACGAGCACCTGCTGCTCCAGCTTCTCACGGGCCCAGTCCAGCTTCTCGGCCATGCTGCCACCATTCACCTGGATCTCCATCAGGTGGGACGTCTTCTGCCTCAGAGGGAGCAGGCACATCTGAGTGTGGTCAGTGACTCGGATCACCTGGCAGTACTTCTTCATGCTGCTGAAGTCTTTCTCCAGCTGCTTTTTTGCCGTCATCATCCTGCCAGTTCTTGCAGTACTTGGTGAAGGCCAGTTCTTATAGAATCATCTCTTACATTCATCACTGATGTGCTCAGCAAAGATGGTTTTGAAGGCCCTGAGGGGTCTGCATGTAGCCCACAATGCCTATGATGAACATGGGGGGCATCTCCACAATGGTGACACCTCCATGACTTCCTTCTTGTTGACCTTCGAGCCAGGCCTGTCTACCTCTCACACGATGTGGGTCATACTGGCCTTATAGCCCACAAAGGCTGTCAGTTGGATGGGCTTGGTGGGGTCATCTTTGGGGAAACTTTTCACCTTTCCCCTGTGCCTGATACTTCTTTTTTGAGGCAGGAAGCCCAGAGACCCATGCCTGGGAGCCGAGAACATCCTGTGGGACATGCTGCCACTGTCTCACAGGCACCTGCCACCCAGCTGAGTTGACAGAGCTGAGTAAATTCTTAAAAGCCTGGTATGCTTTGTTATTGTGATAAGACTAGTTTAATTGGATATGTTCTTGCCTTGGGAAAAACAAACAGCTGAACTTCCTTCCCAAGGCAAATACCTTTTTTTACTTAGGAATTTGTGATTTGGGGGAATTTTGGTTCTGTGGCACTTTGGGGATTTGTGATACTTAAAGACATTTTATATCAACTTGGTTTCAATAAATCCCAATCTTTAAGGTTTCCAGCTAATATATTTTGAGAAAATTTAGTTATTATTTATTTTAACAACAGGATAAATTATAAGATTTTCTTTTTAGAAAGGGAAATCCTGTTTACAAAGAAATGTTTTGCAAATTCTTTTTGAGTGATTTTAAAGGACTACTAAATCTTCATTTGCAAGCTGATTTGTTGCAATAATTTGGGAGTGATAACAATTATATTCAAACCTACTTGGGATTTTCTAGCTTTCACTACTAGGTTTGTTGCATCCACAGAGCAGCCTTAAATAGGTGCTTACAGAGAAGCAGTCACTGGTTCTTGCTTCAGGTATCATAAGAAAGGGCACTAATCTCATGATTCTCAGTCTGAAAGGTTTAATGCCCCACTCTAATTTTTTAAGGAATGGGCATGGAAGTGAAATTTTAGAATAGCTAAAAAACTGCTTAGCAGATTTTAAGGTTTGTGAGGTTTTGAATTGATCTTTAAGGAGTGTTGAAAGACCTTTTGACAACCAGGTCACTTCATTCTCCCACTCCCTTCCCTTGAGTCAAGAGGGTGTCTCAGGATTATTGCAGACAGTCCTGAAGTATTTCCATTAAGTCCTCTCATCACAAATCAGATTAGGAAAAGAGGTTTCACACTCCCCTGACCCCCAAATGCAAATTCATCTTCTTCCATCTGATGAGAAGAGAAAGGGGAAAGGGGTATCAGCTATAAGGAGAGCCCTACCAAAAGCCTGGAAGTACTTCCCATGAGGTAAGAAGCCAGCAGTCATCTGCACTGGGTATGACAGTCCATCCTTCTATCAATAATTTTTATAAGATGTGGAAATGCAACTGATGTCATCTGAAGCTTATTTTTTGTGTTACAGCTAAAACAATTTGACTATTGATTATAAAAATTGTAAGAGTTATTTTTTTATGCTAAAATATAAAGCTGGTAATTGATTACTCTGTGTGTGTGTGTGTGTGTGTGTGTGTGTGTGTGTGTGTGTTGTGTGGAAAGGAACATTCTGCCGATTCAGAACAGTTCTCAGGGCTAGTCAAAAGCACAACCCATAGCTGTTCTTTCCTATGGGGTAGAAAAGGCAGCCCTTCTTAGGTGTTCCTCTCCATTTCCCTAAATTTTATAAGATTGCCAAGGAGCTTGTTTCAGATATGAAGTTCCTAGACAAGGACCATGGCATGCTGAGATTTTGCAAGTATATGGGAATTATCTCTAATGATTGGCTTTTGCACAAGGGCAAGATTAAATTTGAGATTTGAGTCCTGGTAAAATTTTGATATGTGAAACTTGCTGTGTGAGGTAAAAGCTCTTGGGACTGTAATTAATTGTGTTTTGAGTTGTTGAAAGGATCATAAAAATCCATCAAAACCAATAGTCAATCCACCATCTGAGAGAAATGCCACAAGTAATTCAAAAAGGATGTAAATGTTACAGGCGTAATTTTACTTGCTCTTATGTTTGCTCTGTGTCTGGAAAAGGTGAAAGGACAATCCTAGGCTGAGTCTAAGATAAAATCCTCCTGGCTAAGTTTCCTATGGTGTTCCTTTGAAAAGGAATGTTTCCCACTTGATGTAGATATGAGGCTGAATTGAGAGTGCATGATTGAAGAACTGTGGTGTTTTATCTAACCATGTCCTTGCCTTTCATTTTTATGGCAAATTTCTGTAATCAAAGCAAGTAAATGATATAAACTCAATGCAAGAATGTGAAATCTTGCTGTTTTCAGACATTAATATGTAGTTATTTGTAAAACCAAGCACTAGCAGCTTTCCAGAAGACTGTTGGCTGTGAACAGCTTCAAGGTTCTGTTTACATGGCATAATGAACTCTATTTATTCAGTAACAAATAAAGGCAATATATTCACAGAAATCAAAGTATAGCATTCACAATATTATGGCATAACAACTTATCATTAAAATGGCCATGTAGTTTTCATCAAAGAGGTCACATAATTTTAAGCAAAAGATTATATTCATTTAGTAACACAATCATTTAGTAAGTCCTTAATTCAATCATTCTTAAGGAGGCAAGCCTCCTTCATTGATGCAAAGTACAAAGGTCAAAGTTCTCCACCCCTGGGTCACATGGTCTTAATCTCTTCAATCAAAATGTCCTTTTTCCTCTTAATTGGAGAGGTCCTTAACTCAATCACCTAAATTTAAATGTCAGAGTTCTCCACTCCTAGGCCACAGTAAGTCATGACTTTATCAGTTTTCATTAAATACCCAAGATGTCTTTTCATCTTGACTTGAGGCAGGCTCTCAGCTTCTGTCATTCCTCTTCCATGGTCCCAGCTCCTGCCCTAATCTATCCAACTGCCACCTGGGTTCAAAGGCAGACAGCTCTCAGTTCTTTGTCCAGCTTTTTGTGAAGTTCTTGTTCCATATTGAAGCTTACAGTGTGCGGTCCACTTCAAGTCCTTCACAGCTTCTGTTCCTGGGAATACAAAGCTTACCAAGCTACAATAATATTCATACACATTGACAGCATCCTCATTAATTCACTTTGTGCCTGAGAAATCAACATAGACCCAACAACGTCTGAGACAAAGTAACATCAAAACAGACAGACAAAATACTGGCACCACAGTCATGCTTCCTCCCAATTCTCCTTTTTTCTCGTTTCTCAGTTCATATTCCCGGCAATTTTGGCTGGCTCTCAGAAGTTCTCAGCAGCTCTCAGAAGAAGTTCTGCCACCACAAGTCCTTTTCTCAAAATCTTCTCTCTTCTCATTTCTCAGTTCTTCTTAATCCTCTTCTCAGTTCAGTTCTCAGTTCTCTTAAATTCTTAGCTCCTCAAAATCCACACTGCTAGCTCCCAGAAATTCTGGCTGTCTAGCTTGTCTTTTTCTTTATATAAGGAATTAGCTTCTCACTGTTCCAGCTCCTTCCTGTTGTATCAGAAAGTCCATCCCACTCTAGGACTCCCAAGTTCTCCTTCTTGATACTTGACACAGTCATGAACTTGGAACAAGGCACTAAGTACCTATTTGATTGCAAATACAAGGGGCAGGTAAGATCTTCAAATTTTCATCACAACAGTAGTTGAGTGAATTAGTATTCCTGTAGAGTTATGTGAAAGATCAAATCCCTGAAAGAGAACATTCTTTCTCAGTGATAAGGGAGTAATTAAACAAAGGGAAAGGAAGTTTGTGAAAGAAAGGTGCCAACAGAATGCTGAATCATTATCCCATAGACTAAGGCTGGGATACATCTGAGCTACTCTAACAAAGTGCATGTTTAAAATCTGAGCTATTCAGCCTAAGATTGTATTCCTTTTTATATATATCTTAAACAATTTAATAAATTGGTGTTTGGTCTAGCCATCTACTTGTCACTATATATATCTGTATGGAATAAGATCCTTAAATGTTTCAAAATTATGTTAAAATAATTGGGTACAACTGATTGAAGGAACTAGCTGTTATTCTATGAATTACTGAAACTAGATTAGAAACTTTATCAGTTTGGGGAAAATGATTTCTGTATAATTTTCTAAGAGGAAGGTAAGTTATGAAATATTTTTGTATTAATAGAAAATTTATTCAATATTTGTTTCTGTTGTGGAAATAATACCTATTTATTCTGTGTGTTCTGTGGTACAATGAGCAAATTATTGATATGCACTGATTTGGAATTAATTACTTATGGATCCTCTCAAGTCTTTTTACAATAACTGGAGTAAAAGGCAGTCACTTATAAGTAAATTCACGTGTATGACTATTGAAATCAAGGGTGGAAAACTTCTACCTGAAAAGTAGTTGTTTATATTGACATGTATAGAGTTGCATCCTCAATAACATCTGATCCTTTTGAAGGAATTGGAATCAGAGTGGAAATTTCTGAGAAAATAACAAGATTAGATCATTCTCTATGTCAAAAGTAAATAATAACATGATGGGGTTCTTGGTTTCTTTCTTTGTTTTCCTCTATTCTGACACCACTTACAATGCTCCTTCTATTAGGGCCCTGTGTATTGAACTTGTTTGTCAGATGTGTATCTCCTAGACTATCAGTCATCCACCTGTGGATGGTCATGCAACAAGTATACCTGTTCCAACTCCCCTCATCCCCTGGTTGCTGCTTCAGCCTCATTTTACTCCTCTCCCCATGCCCACTTAGGAAGGGACAACTCCTTTGTTCCTCTCCCAAAAGCATTTGGATGGATGATGACACAGACAGGAGTGCTGAGACAGACGAAGCAAGCAGGAGGCAGGATGTGAGATGTGAGACAAGATTCGAAGCATGACTAGCCAGAAAAGTGATCAAAGAAGACTATTCATTGAAGCCCCTCAATGTGGGGACTTGCCTGTTTGCCTTTTAGCCATGCTGTCTTCTGGATCCCACCTTGAACCCTGTCTGTTTCTAGAACACCAATTCCTGATTTCCACATTATGCCTAAGATTAAGCTTGCTTCCTTGAGCCTGGAAGTCTACAGGCAGCCTCTTGGATACAAGACATCCACTCCAACCTGATATCTCCCCCTATCTCCTTCTGGAGGCCATGGTTCCTCTCCCTTCTTTCACCCATTCTGACCTTGTTATTAATCATTTCACATGCTCTTATACTTGGTCTGTGCTTATTTAACCTCCTGGTCCACTTTGTTTCTCCTCACCTGCAGAAATTCCACTTTTAGCTTTTAGAATACCAACTCCTACCCTCTGTTCCCCCAAGTAGTTTACATCTCTCCACCCTGGACTCAGCTGGCACCACATTCTGCACCCTCACCCTGACCAACCCCCTTCAACCTATTCTTGGTCCCTGAAATAGACTCTCCCCTTCACCCCGTTCAGCAGGAAGCAGCTACTGAAGACAATGATTTTCTTCGCTTTTTCCTGAAAGAATTCTTGTTCCTGGTAGTTGAGTGGGGAGATCATGTGTATAGAAAGGTTCCCTAAGGGTTAAAAATAATATCAAGATTTGCTTTTTCAGTATCTTGGTTGTTTCTCCATGAGTCTGAAGGCACCCCAAAGTACCATAGAACTTCCCTCTTATCCTTGACCATTGAAATTCATTGTCTCCCCCCGTCCTGGGTCATAAAATTTCCCCTGTCTCTTTTATCTTGTGTCATCTGTCTTCCTCATCCTCTCCCTAAATCCCCAACCCCAATTAGAAACCTTAAAATTAGATCACCATCCTATAGGCTGTGTAGCTTTCGGTCTATGTAAGTCTGATCTTTTTCCTATATCATTGTCTTTGTTTAGCTCTTTGATAAATCTCATGCCTGTATGCTTTTGCATCAATAACACTACCATTGACTAAAGAGAAGGTCTAAGTAAATTTTTTCAAAACACTGAACCAGCTCTTCCAACTCTGACCTCAACACCTACTGTCATTTGATGTTATAATTAAACTATCCTACTTGTTGTTCCTCAAATTCAAGATCCCATTTCCTATCCCCATGTTACTACTGTCTAGAATATTCTACCTATTCATGCCAATATTTTATAATACTCAAGTTCCTTTACAAATAAAATAAGATGCAACTTTCCACACGAAATTGTGCTTGGTCATTCCAGCTGATATTGATTTTTCTCTTCTGCAATTACTTTTTTATTTTTACCTGCCTATCTCTCCATTTCCTAGAAGAAGATAAACTCCTTGAGGGCTAGCAATCCTTTGTTTTTGTCTTTGTATAATGCCTAGCTAGCTAGGTGTTGTTCACATAGTAAGTGCTTAATAAATACTTATTGAATTTAATTCCTGTGAATTTATTTCCTTCCCTCTCTGTTAATTTAATGTTGTATAATTTTACATAAATTGTGTTACAAAAATTTAAAAATCTTATAAAAGTGATTTCAATTTTAATTCTTTCATCACTGCTTGAAGTATTGCATCTCATAAGCTTACTCCCTCAAAAGCTATACTGTTAATGAGAATGGTTCTTGGAATTCTACAGCAGAATTAAGCTTGTGTATTATAGATTTTTGACCTTGGCAGTAATACAACTTGTCAGATTCCATGTAATAAATCAACCACCGACAGATTTACTGTTGAGAATAGAACTATGACTTACCAAGAAAAATGGAATTGTGATATGCAATGATCTTAGAAAGTAAATTTTATCTAAAACAATGTTATTCTATTATAACCCCATTTTGTATGAGAAATAGAGTTGTAATTCAACAGAAACTTTATAATGGGTAAAAAAAAGTATAGAGGGGAAAAGAGTTGTAAGAAGACAATACCAATGTCCACCTCTTTCTTTGTTTTCTCTCTAGTGTTTCTATTCATAGAAAGGACCATAAACAGAACACATAGATTGGTGATAAATGATGAGATATCTCACTCAGCATCAATTGAGACTAAGAAACTTAAATGGGGGAAAGGTTAATAATCGAAGACCCTTACTAATGAAAGGGCTAGTATATTAGCTTAATTATGAAGAGAAATAAATAACTTACTGAAGATAGAGGATATCTAATTAAATACCAGAGGCAAGAGGTAGGTTTTATACCAGAAGTGTGAATTAATACCAAGATTCTTAGATAGGGAGAAAAGTGATATGGTCTGGGATAAGACAGATGGCCCAAAAGGATGAGGACAAATAGGATTTACCTTCAATTTGCATGGTACAGAACCATCAACACTATGGCTGCTACAGTAATCTTTCTAAAGCCCAGGCCTAACCATGCCACTTGTCTACTTAAGGATTTTCTTTGGCTTTCTATTAAAATATAAACTCCTTAGTTTGATAGTTACCATCTGGCTTCAGTCAGCTTTGCCATACTTACTACCTCTCCCCCCCCCTTTCATTTCACATTACAGTCAAGCTGTCCAACTTTCTTTTTCCCAATTTTATCATTCTATAACCTACAGTTATACCTTTTGAGAGGCTATTCCCCATGGCTAGACTTTTCTCCCTCCTCATTTCCTTTTTTCTGCAATCCTCCCTCTAGAGTTCAATTCATGCATGATATCCTTTGAGAAGTCTTTTCCTGACACCTGGCCTCACCATCCTCATTTGTCTCTCTTCTTAAATTGACTCACATTTATTTATCAGTTTATATAAGCCATCATTTCATAGCTAGAACAGTGAAATATACAGCAGGCATTTAATAAATGCTTGTGATTGGAATTAAAATGAATTGGTCCAACATCCTATAAAATACACTATAGATCCAGAAAAAAAAATTCCCATATAAAAGAAGGTAAAAAAGTTTCCCAAAATATTTCAGGTTGATCTCCTTACAAAAAATAAATAAATAAAACTCATTCAAATTTTTTTTCTAACATCAGGAAGTGCTTCTGCACCAATTTCCACAGCTTTGGGCTCTTTCATTCACCTGAGGGAGGAGATAGATTTTTGAGTGGAGGCATTAAGCGTACCCTCCAATGTAATACAAAATACCACTTAGCCTTCTAAGCATTTCAGCAGGGCATTAAGGAAGTGTTCTCTCTCTTTGCTTAGCATTCCAAAATACCTTTATGTGGGATGTAATGTAATTGAAATACAGAGAAAAATAAATGTTTTTAAAGCTTCCAAAAGCAAATAACTCTGATTTATAGAATTGTTATCAACATACACAAGAAAAATAATATTTTACCACAGGGCATATGAAGACATGCCTAAAAGAAGAAGTGCTCAAGATGAATGTCCTTCAAATCTGCATATTGAGGTGAATATTGTCCATGAAATGGTAGATTGCAGGTAGGCAAATAGCAGGTAGGCAAAGAGTTACTAGACCTAGCTTAAACCTACTCTCAAACCAATTACTAAACTTTCAATATGAGCATTTGCATCACAGAAATTGTAATCATAAAAATGGCTTGATATATTAGTTTCTAGATTTATTTTAGATGTAAGAAAATGTGAATACTACAGATTAAAGATGAAATTTAGATATATATTTTTCCCCTGAGAGAGTTCATTTGTTAAATATTTATCAGGACACATATTTATTTTGCTCCATAAATATTTCTTGACCTTAGCAGGAATACAGTAAAAAGATTAGAAAATGAAGTCATCAGACTAGAGGCCAAGTAATTATTTCATTGTCGTCTACTACTGCTACTACTACTACTACTACTACTACTACTACTACTACTATCATCAGCCTAAGCCACCACCACTACCAGGCATTTATATAGAATTTTAATATTTGCAAAGACCTTAACACCCATTATCTTTTTTGAGCTTCATAATATTCCTACGAATTCGGGGCGGCTAGGTGGCGCAGTGAGCAGAGCATTGGCCCGGGAGTCAGAAGGACCTGAGTTCGGATCCGGCCTTAGATACTTAAGGCACACACAAATAAAAACCTAGCCATGTGACCTTGGGCAAGTTACTTAAACCCAATCGCCCTCCAAAAAGCAAAATATATATATATATATATATATGTATGTGTATATATATATATATGTATGTATATATATATATATGTATGTATGTATATATATATATATATATATATATATATATATATTTTGTTGTTTAGTCATTTTCAATCTTGCCAAATCTTTGTGTTCCTGTTTGGGGTCTGATATTGGGATAATGAAATGATTTGTCAATTCCTTCTGCTGAGCACTTTACAGATGACGAAAATGAGGTAACCAGGGTTAAGTGACTTATGCAAGGGCACATAGCTAATATCAGAGGCTGGATTTGAACTCAGATCCTCCTAGCTCCAGAGGAGGCATTCTGTCTACTATACCACCTGATCCCCCCACCCCTATGGACAAGCCTAGTGAATATATAGTGAAAATTCTTCTATTGACATATACTAGGGAAGGAGGGAATAAACACTTATTAAGTACTTAATATATGCCCACAAATATGCCTTACAAATGTTATTTCATTTGATCCTCACAACAACCTTCTGAAGAGAAGCTTATGATTAATTCTATTTCACACTTGAGTGAACTAAGTCAGACAGAGGTTAAGTGACTTGGCCAGGGACACAGATAATTTCTAAAGCTGAATTTGAACACAGGTGTTCCTGACTGCACGACCATTACACTACCCACAGTGTCACACTAGTTGTGTGCCTTTGGTCAAGTAATTTGCTTCTCTATCATATATATATATATACATATATACATACACACAAACACTAACATTCATATACATACATATATGGACATGTATATGTATGTGTGTTGTTATTCTGAGAATCAGAGGAAATAATCAGTAAAAAGCTCTTTGAATACTTTAAAGTGTTGTATAAATATCATCTCTTACACTGCCAGACAGCTGCTGGATGGACCAAGCATTGGGAAAAAATGGATATAGTCATGAGCCAGAATTTAAGAAATCTAGCACTTATTTAGTATACATAAGAAATTTAAATGTGGTATTATAACTACAGACTTTTTTAAGTCAGTTTCATTGCACCTTTATATACACTGTCACAACAGATAAAGAAATAACTGTATTTTCCCCCTGAAATATGATCATTAAAGATGGCTAGTAACTAAAAGAACACATCCACCTTTGAGTGATATTAATTTCTTCTTAATCTATTTTTCTAGGGAAAGAAAAAATGGAATTGTGTTATTTAATATTTGGGGATGTTTAATGTAATATTTATTTATGATGCAGATGGAAAATATGTTTCTTTCTATTAGACCTTTGAGAATAAGATCACCTTTTCTACCTTAGTTGAACTTCCACTGAAATAAAGTTGCAAGTAAAATCATTTGGGGGCAGAGGTAGAGCGTTGTACCATTCCATTCTTTGAAAATGGTTTTTATTTCTTTTACTATCATTTTTCATATTTTGAACTAACCCTTTTCTAGAGCCAGGAATTCCCGACATTAGAACAATCTGACTTCCTAGGTCCATGTATATCATGCTGACACTTGGCTTTCCTGAGGGGATTCTGGAATTTACAAAACCGCCATCTTATTAGCAAACTTCCTGTAATTCTATTTGGAGTGATGTCACAACATCAGATACTTAACCTAGATGACATTGGAGCATCAATTTTAAAAGGAAGCTACACTTGAAATTAAAAATAAAAAAATATTTTTTATATTAACGGTGCTAACTTGGGTTATCATCTATAAAATATTTTTGGGGGATTCTTCTTCAAAATAACACTTTATTCTCTAATTTTATCATACAACTACTTAAAATATCTTTGTAAATATTTTTTGCACTTTTACAGAATATTGCTTTAGGAATTGCTATTGAAAAATAGAATAATTAAATATATGTTTTCATCTCTTCCTGTTATATTTTACCTGAGGAGTTTTTATTATCGTCATTTCCAACATAGAAAGCTCTTAAGTTCTGAAAACTATCTACATAATTATGTTTTTCATCTACTCATGTAATCAATGAACCTACCATAGCTATACATCTCAATGATAGGAAATCAGTGGTTGCTAGAACTGTAAGAAACAACAGGACACCAGGATTCTGACCAAGTGTGTGACACACAGTTACTTCTTCCTCATCAGAGCACACTTGCATATTTCTTCTCACACTTCCACAAGTGAATTGTATCCTGTACCTGACCTCACAGTCATTTCAAGGCATAAAATTCAGCCTGCCCTATGAAGCATTCTATCTATCATTTTGCCATTATGCTACTTTGTTTTTCCTCCCTTGCTATCATACTCTCCCATGCCCCACTGCAGACTTCATTTCTTTATTTTGTAAATAAACCTTCTCACGGATTACACTTCTTCATCCTGGTTATTCTCAAGTATAAAACCTAGTTTTCATCGCCATGACAACACTTTAAGAATTTGAAGTACGCTATGTCCCATATATTTCTCCTCTTTGTCATACTAAACGATATAGATGTCTTAGTGATTGTTGTGTTCTTTTTGAAGTTTGACTTTCTGTAGTAAAACCATATTAGATTTATCTTCAAAGATGAAAGAACTCAGGAACATTAAAAGAAAAAGACTTATGAAATCTCTTTCCCCTCCTCCCTCCAAAAATACCACATCACCTTTGTCTGTTCTTTCTGTCTGTCAAAGAGAAGTGTTTTTTTTTTCCATCTTGAAGATCTACTTTCCCCACAAACTGGCACTGTACTATATCCAGTTTTTTTTTCTTCCTTCAAATCTGAGAGAATGCCAGATAGCATTGTAGCTGATTCCAGTTTTTCCATGGTTGGGCAAGAAAAAGCTTAAGACCATATGGTAAGAGAAAGCAGAAAAATGACTGGCTTTTCCATTCCTGTCTGTGCTTGTTATAGTCCTAAATAGAGTATTATCTTCCAGGATGATTTTATCTCCTGGCAGCTGCCAGGGTCTGCCACCAATACACATAACAGAATGGAAATGGGATTGGTGCTGAATTACAGTTGGAAGATATCTTCTGAAGTCTAAAATGCAAAATGTCTTGGATCAAAACTTGATCTCTCCTAAATGTTTATGGCTGTGGTTTCCAAATGAGGTTACCCTAGTCTATCTTTGCCCATTCAAATCCTAATTCCATTTTCCAGTGCTACTGCTCTTTCCCCAGTCTGTTGTGTCTCTTTTATCAAATCTTTCAAGTACCTCTACATTATTTCTTGGAGACAATGAAAAACCCTTTTTTCCTCCTGTTATTTAAGGGCTTTTTCAAGATCAAAAAGTTTGCTTTACTGTTGATTTTTCTCTACGGGCATCATCTTGTCTTCATCCCACCACTATCTACTCCAAAATTCAGGGTTAGTTTTCTGTTAAGTCTGGTGTTTTGTCTTCTAAATTAAATGTTATTTACATTTTTAGTCATAAGATCCAATTCTCCTCCAGCATGAGTCCTCCGCACTCTTACAAGAAAGCCATCTCATGTAACAAGGCCTATTAAAAAAAGAAAGATAGAAAATTGGAAAAGAAAAAAAAATCACAGATTCAATTGAAAGAGAGAGAGAGAGAGAGAGAGAGAGAGAGAGAGAGAGAAAGAAAGAGATGACGATATATGCAATGTTCCACCCAACTGAACACTCAGCACATTTCTGTCTTCTTATATATCATCTTTGGGACCAAGTTCATTCTTTATCATTTTGTAAGATTTATGTTTCATTGTTTTGTGGTTGTTTTTTTTTCATTTATGGTGACATAGTCATGTTTTTTTTTAAACAAATACTTTATTAACTTCTGTTTTACATCATTCATTTCTGCCAGATTTTGAGTTACAATCATTTTCCCCCCATTATTCCCCTACCCAACCTCCCTGAATAGTAGTCCCACAAGATATTGCTTCCTCCAATCTGCTCTCTCCCATACCTTCTCCCATACCCCCATCGACTCTTCCATTAGAGGAAGATGAATCTTTGTGTCCCTATGCCTGCACATCTTATCTCCCAATTATAGGCAAAAGAGTATTAATAATAGTATTTATATATATATTTGAAACATTTAATGTTACGACCTTGAATTTCAGATCCATTTCCTTCCTCCCTTGTCACCCATTCCTTCTTGGGATATAAGTAATTCAGTATATGTTGTACATGTCTAGCTATGCAAAACATTATCATAGTAGATATATTGTACAAGGCTGCTTATAATTCCCTCCCACTCATCCCACCCCCCACCTGGTCGATTCCCTACATGATCCTGTCCTCTTCTATAGTGGGTACTCCAACCTCCCCTCACCCCAAGGATGCCCTCCCATCCATCATCCCTCCTCTCATCCCCCTTCCCCCTATCCTGCTGCAGGTTGAGATATCCCATTTAGTATGTATGTCATTTTCTCCCTGAACCAAATTCAATGTGAATGTGGTTTTGCCTTTTTAGCCTTCCTTATTCTCCCCCTCCTTTGCACCCACTTCCCCTACATGAGATAGTTTACCCTACCATGTCTCTCCCCATCTCCTCTTGCCACTTTCCTCTCTCACCTCATAATTTCATCCCTTGAGTACTCTCCCTTCTCAACAAAATCAACCTATGCCCTCTATCCATATATAACTGTAGCCATATACACACACATTCACATATGTATTCATATGACCACACACCCTTCTTCCATTATTTTCATAGTGAGAAAGATATCATCAGTCACAGTTATTGCTTTTCCCTATAGGAATGTAAATAGTTCAACTTTGATAAGTTCCTTTTGATTTCTTTTCCCTGATTACCTTCTCAGGCATCTCTTGCTTCTTGTGTCTGGATGTCAAATTTTCTATTCAACTCTGGTTTTTTCCTCAAGAATGCTTGAAAGTCCTCTATTCCACTGAATGACCATATTTTCCCCTGAAACAAAATACTCAGTTTTGCTGGGTAGGTGACCCTTGGGTTCATTCCCAGTTCTTTTGCCCTCTGGAATATCATATTCCATGCCCTTCGATCCCTCAGTGTAGAAGCTGCCAGGTCCTGGGCTATTCTGATTGTGTTTCCACAATATTGAAATTGTTTCTTCCTGGCTGCTTGTAGTATTTTCTCCTTGATCTGGGGATTCTGGAACCTGGCTATAATATTCCTGGGAGTTTTCTTTTTGGGATCTTTTTCAGGAGGTGATCTGTGGATTCTTTCAACCTCTATTTTGCCCTCTGGATCTAAAACATCAGGGCAGTTTTCCTTGAGAATTTCTTGAAGGGTGATTTCTAGGTTCTTTCTTTGATCATGGCTTTCAGGTAGTCCAATAATTTTTAAATTGTCTCTCCTGGATCTATTTTCCAGGTCAGTGGTTTTTCCCATGAGATATTTCACATTGCCTTCTAATCTTTCGTTTGTTTGGATCTGCTTAACAGCATCTTGATTTCTCATAAAGTCACTAGCTTCCATTTGCTCCAGTCTAACTCTGAAGGAATGAATCTCCTCAGTGAACTTTTGAGATTCTTTTTCCATCTGGCAAATTC
This sequence comes from Gymnobelideus leadbeateri, assembly GCA_011680675.1. Classification (NCBI taxonomy): domain Eukaryota; kingdom Metazoa; phylum Chordata; class Mammalia; order Diprotodontia; family Petauridae; genus Gymnobelideus; species Gymnobelideus leadbeateri. The sequence continues at coordinate 55,806 of WOXC01002880.1, forward strand.
GACTTTTTAAGGCATTCTTCTCCTCAATGCCCTTTTGGTGGCCTCCTTTGCCATTTGAGCTAGTCTATTTTTTAAGGTGTTGTTTTCCTCATACTTCTTTCAGCAATTCATGCATCTTTCCACATCTGCCTTGTATATGCTTTTTTTTCTTATAACCCCATCATGTTTTATCACATTTGTGCATTACAATATGTATAGCCCATCCCTATTTTGACATCTAGTGAATTTTCAATTCTTTGCTAACACAAAAAGAAAATGTTGCTATGAATACTTTAGTGTAACAAGTCACTTTTTAAAATCAATGACCTTCTTGACTACTAGTAGAATATCATGGTTAAATAAGATTTGTATTTCTATCTCTTTATTTGCTAATTTTATACTGCTTTCCAAAATGACTGTATTTATTTCAGCTCCACCAGCAAAATAAATATGTGCCTATCTTTTCACAAGTCTGTCAACACTGTCTACACCCACCTCCTCAAAAAAAAGGCCATCCTCATATTTTGCCATTTTTGTAATTATCTGGATGCAGTGTGAAAACTCAAGGTTTATTTTTTAATTTGCATTTTCTTATCACTAGTGATTTGGAATACTTAAGTGGCACAGTTAATGAAGATTTGGGCACAGAGTCAGGAAGAACTAAATTCAAATTTAGATTCAGACATTTACTAGTTGTGTGACCTTGGGCAGGTCATTTAACCTCTGTCTCAGGTTCCTTATCAGTTAAATAAATATATATTCCTTATCAGTTAAATATATAAATAAATATATATTAAAATAGTTCCACCTTTTCATAAATGTTGTAAGGCTAAAGGGAGGTAATATATGTAAAGTACTTTGCAAACCCTGTGCTATACAAGTGTTAGAAATTATTGTTAATACTCTGTAGTTCTCTTATTAAGAAATATTTGTTCATGACTTTTAATCACTTATCTAGTAAGGGATATCTTTGATCTATATTATATACATTTACTAGATAGATAGATATAGATTTCATACATATTTATATACACACATATCCAATATATAGAAATAGACAGATAGATAGATAGATATGCACAATATGGTATCTATACATGCATATATGTTTATATGTGTGAGTGTACATTTTTGTGTGTATATTTCTACATATGCACACATATGTGCATATACACACAAAGATGAGCGAGAGATATGATAAATCTGGAGATCAGGAGGGAGAACAGACTGGATAAATAGAACTAAGAAATATCTTTATAGAGAAGATAGAAACTGAGGAGATCACCAAGGAAAACAGTACAGAGAGGGAAGAGAGAGCAGAATAGCATCTTGGCAGATACCCATAGTTAGCTGGCTCAACAAATATTTGCATAAGAGAATCTCCCCCATCTCATCACACTTCCATAGTCTTCCAAACTTTCTCTTTGGAGGAATCACACAATAACCATGCTGTGGTGTGGATATGTTGTCAATAATATGGAAGGATAAATCAATTTTACATTATAGAAAGCAGTGGGTTACAGTGGGCCTGCCTTATACCACTGTATATGGCATTGCTTATTTTTCTGGCACTGACCTGCTGCTGTTGGGAGTCAATCCCTTGTCTTCTTAAGTGTCTGAGGCCCCTGGGGTCTGAATCTCAGCAGTTTCCTGATCTCCCAGGATAAACTATTAACTTCTGTGCAGGGGCAGCACAACTGCTACTCAAGAGCCTGAACTCTTCTGACCTATGTTAGACTGCTAGTTCAATTCATGCCATCAATTTTTTAAAAGAACTTTTTTGAAATTTCACTCAATGTATGCCTATTTCCTTCCAAAAATAGAGGTAAAATTAGAGTCTATATTAGATCAAAATTTTCAGGGACCTCAGGTTTTCAAACTTCTTTGGGGGACATATTTATTTATTTTAATTTGGTTTCTTATTTCAATAAAACAAAAATTAAGGATGGTTTCTTGCAGTGTTTGGCAGGATGCTGGCATGTGACTTGGATCTGAGAGAACCGTTTATCAGTTAATCAATTAGTCCATAAATATTTATTAAGCACATACTATCAGCCATGTATTGCTCTAAGAGCTGGGCATACAAAAAAGAAGCAAAAGATATTCCTTGTACCCAAGGAGCTCACAGTCCAATTTCAAAAATAAAATCAAAACCAAGCAAATGAACAAAAACCAGCATAAATTCTTGTTTATAACTTGTCATACTTGTTTCTAGGCTTCTTATGATTTAGTATTGACACGAATGCTTTCATATTTTCAGTACATTTGAGGTATATTTGTCAGCTGTAGTGTTCAGCACTGAAGGATTTCTTTAGCTGTATCTCATTATCCCTGAGGTATCACAACACAGAGGGGTTCCACTCACCTTGTTAACTCCTGGGTAAAATTGATCATCTCGATTGGTTCCAATAGAGTTTCCTCCTTTGAGAAACAGTTGCATCTTATTGACCAGTGTCCTAACTTAGTCAATCAATGATATCACTGGAATATAATTTTATATTCTTTCAGGTTTCCTATAAGGTCTTCATGTATATCATAAGTGTTATAAATAAAATAAGTTTCCACTCTCTTAGTAGTCTTTGGTTTTAATCTAGTATAGACATATTAAAATTTTAATCTTTACTTCTCCAGAGTAGAAATTAATAAGTGGAAGGATATTAAAAATTTTAGGAGGTACAGAAATTCATTGGAAAGACAGGCCTAACTTCAATGTGAAAATAAAAATTCATGATAAAAGATATCCAAGGTCCCTTCCATTTTAAAATCTTTTAAATCATAGAATCACAGCATCTTAAAACCAAGAGAGAATCTCATTAAATCTTTAATCAAAATGTAGTAAATCCTTTATACAACATTCAACTCAGTTTAACACACATTGATTAGATACCTAATGTGGGCTAGGCACTGGAGATACCAAGGTAGTAAAGAAACATTCCTTTTAAGAAGTTTTGGTTCAACAGGACAAAAGGTTGCATTCATACAGTAGGTCAACTGGACTCTGATTTAGCCATGTGAGATGAGGGTTGGAGATCAAACATAGTTAGATATTTTCCACCAAATCACACCCTATGCAATAAACTGTGTGACCCTATATATGTTGCTTTACCTCTGTATCAGTTTCCTTACATGTAATAATGATGACTATTTTACAAAACTGTTGTAAAGATCAAAAAAGAAAATGCAAAAAAAAATTAATTGTGAAACTGAACTATGGAGAAAGAGGTGATGGGGGCTCCTGCTTTCCTGACCAGGAACACAAAGCTAGTAAGTCTTTATGGATATGGGTTAGACCTAGGTCTTTTGGACTTTAAATCCATCACTATAAATTGCACTAATGTATCACAGAAACACAAATCAAATAAAAATTTAAAAATACATAGTTTTAAAGATTACTAAATTTTTATGGAAGATTATTTTCACTCTCAAAATTTATTCATCTCAAAGAATAAAAGCTCTAATGACAAAACCAGAAGTTATAAGTGGAACATAAAAGTTTTTCTCCCCTGAATGTATGGTCATGGAAGCAATAATTTTAATGAAACATCAGTTGATATTTCAAAGTTGTAGTAAAAAATGACATTTCTCAGAACAGCTGTTACTGGAAGAATATAGCTAAAATAGGAGAGGGAAAAGAAAATAATTTGTGATCATTTTCAAATCTTCCCAGATATTTCCTTTTTGTATTCATTCAATAAACAATAAATATTAATTCCAGTTAAAACATTATGCTGGTAGTGGAAAAAATAAAAAGTTTCAATAATACTTGCTCCGTACTTTTATGGAGTTTATAATCTAGGAGATAATATGCAAATATCTAGGAGATAGTATGCAAATAATTACAAAAGTGTAACATTAAGTATTGAGATAAAGTTCTATGTAAGATTAAAGGAGAAATTTTACTATGGACCCAGGATTAAGAAGTGATGAAGTGGGCAGAGGCAAGATGGCAGAGTAGAAATAGCATGTCCAAGGCTCTCTCCCCCCAGATCACCTCCAAACTATGTAAAAGGGGACTCTGAACAACTTCTGGAGCCCCACCACCCACAGAAGACACAGAGAAACTAACCTCCCACTGAGGACAGCCCAGCAGCCCTGCAGGAAGGACCAGCGCAGCACTCTGGGAGCCAACAGCAAAGCGCGCAGCAGGTAGAGGGCCAAGCCCTGGTCAGTGTGAGCCGGGGTTTTAGCCCCAGGGCACCCGGGCCAGCAGCCAGCTGGAGGGACACCAGAACACCAGCAGCTGTAGCAGTTCCAGAATTGTCAACACAGACATACCTAGGACAAAGTGCCCTATGGACTTTGGGACCAGTATATGGGGAACTTGTCGGCTTCCTCCCCTGGGGGCTAAAAGCCGCTGAGGAGACACGCCATTTTGCAGTTTTCAGTGGTGGCTGCAACTCCCGGGCTGCGAACTGTAGGGAAATCCAACGATCAGTCTTGGGGGTAATCCCTCTTGCTTTACCCTCCCTGGATCTGGATTGTAGTCTGGGGTGGAGGTTGTGGGGTGGGTATCCAGCTTGCCAGAAACAGGATTTGTGAAGACCCCACACGTTCCAGACAGAAGCTCCCCTGTCTGGTGGCAGAGTCCTACTGTGGGAACAAGCCCAAAAGTCAAGTAATTAAGTGGCAACATGCCAAGGCAAAGGAAACAAAATAAACAGAAAAATGAAACAATAGACTCCTATTTTGGGGGCAAAGAGGATTGAAGCATGGAACAGAAAGAGGACTGTGAGGTCAGAAATCCTACTACCAAAAGCCCCAAAGGGAAATATGAGTGGGTTACAGGCCATAGAGAACCTTAAGGAGGACTTTAAAAATCAAATAAAAGAAGTGGAGGAAAAATTGGGAAGAGAAATGAGAAGGATGCAGGAAAGGTATGAAATGAGGGTCAACAGCCTGACTAAGGAAAACAACATCTTAAAAAATAGAATAGCTGAAATGGCAAAGGAGGCCCAAAAGGGCAATGGGGGAAGAATGCCTTAAAAAGTCGAATTTGTCAGATGGAAAAAGAATCTCAATAGCTCACTGAGGAGATTCATTCCTTCAGTGTTACACTGGAGCAAATGGAAGCTAATGACTTTATGAGAAATCAAGATGCTGTTAAGCAGATCCAAACAAATGAAAGATTAGAAGGCAATGTAAAATATCTCATGGGAAAAACCACTGACCTGGAAAAGAGATCCAGGAGAGATAATTTAAAAATTATTGGACTATCTGAAAGCCATGATCAAAGAAAGAACCTAGAAATCATCCTTTATGAAATTCTCAAGGAAAATTGCCCTGATGTTTTAGACCCAGAGGGCAAAATAGAGGTTAAAAGAATCCACAAATCACCTCCTGAAAAAGATCCCAAAAAGAAAACTCCCAGGAATATTATAGCCAGGTTCTAGAATCCCCAGATCAAGGAGAAAATACTGCAAGCAGCCAGGAATAAACAATTTCAATACTGTGGAAACACAATCAGAATAGCCCAGGACCTGGCAACTTCTACACTGAGAGATCAAAGGGCATGGAATATGATATTCCAGAGGGCAAAAGAGGTGGGACTGAACCCAAGGGTCACCTACCCAGCAAAACTGAGCATTTTGTTTCAGGGGAAAATATGGTCATTCAGTGGAATAGGGGACTTTCAAGCATTCTTGAGGAAAAAAAAACAGAGTTGAGTAGAAAATTTGACATCCAGACACAAGAAGCAAGAGATGCCTGAGAAGGTAATCAGGGAAAAGAAATCAAAAGGAACTTATCAAAATTGTCCTATTTACATTCTTACATTGAAAAACAATAACTGTGACTGATGAAACCTTTCTCAGTATGAAAATAATGGAAGAACGTTGTATGGTCATATAAATACATATGTGAATATGTGTGTATATGTTTACAGTTATACATGGATAGAGGGCATAGGTTTAATTTGTTGGGAAGGGATGATACTTAAGGGGTGAAATTATTAGGTGAGAGAGGAAAGTGGCAAGAGGAGATGGAGAGAGAGAGGGTAAGGTAAACTATCTCATGTAGAAGGAGCAAGGGGAAGTGGCTGCAGGGGAGGGGAAGAATAGGAAGGCAAAAAGGCAAAACCACATTCTCATTGAATTTGGTTCAGGGAGAGAATGCATACATCCTAAATGGGATATATCAACCTGAAGCAGAATAGGGGGAAGGGGGAGGAGAGGAGGGATGATGGAAGGGTGGGACAGGATGAAGTAGGGAATGGACCAGGTGAGGGGTGGGATGGGTAGGAGGCAGCCTTGTACAATATATCTACTATGGTAATGTTTTGCATAGCTAGACATGTACAACATGTACTGAATTACTTATCTTCCCAGAGGGAATGGGTGACAAGGGAGGAAGGGAATGGATCTGAAATTAGAGGTCTTAAAATTAAATGTTTCATATATATATATATATATATATATATATATATATATATATATGCTATTATTAACACTCTTTTGCATGTAATTGGGAGATAAGACGTGCAGGCATTGGAGCACAGAGATTCACCTTGCTCTAATGGAAAATTTGAAGGGGGTATAGGAGAAGATATGGGAGAGAGCAGGATGGAGGAAGAGATATCTTGTGGGACTGCTATTCTGGGATGGTGGGTAGGGGAAAAATGGGGGAAAAATTGTAACTCAAAATCTAGCAGAAATGAATGATGTAAAACAGAAATTGATAAAGCATTTGTTTAAAAAAAAAGAGATAAAGTGAAAGAATAGGATTAATAGGAGTTCTCATGGTCTCATGGGAGAGGAAAATTCTGAGAATAGAGAACAATATGAGCCCAGAATGTATTCAGGAAGAGAGAATGTTTCAGCTTGCCTAGACATAAAGGTATTGGAGAGTAGTTATAAGAGAAAAGGCTTTTAAGGATGGTAGATACAAATTGTGAAGAACCTAGAATGGCAGGCAAAAAGTTTGGAATTTCTTGGGAATTAACAAAAAGATGAGAGAGAGAGAGAGAGAGAGAGAGAGAGAGAGAGAGAGAGAGAGAGAGAGAGATATGTGTGCATTTACAAATCAATGGAATGACTAAGTCTATGGCTAAGGAAGATGATTCCACTAGTGATATGAGGAAACACCTTGCTATAGTGGATGTTTATTTGAGGAAGATTGAGAATTCGCCTATAAATAATGTTGACATCGTTCTGCTACACTAGTTATTCCTCTATAACTTGTACTGGTTGGAGAGATTTTCTCCCTGGTGGAATAAATCAATTAATTTGTACAAGTTATACTTTTAAAATGGAAACTTCACACAATGAAAAATCTCTACTCATCTGTAAAATTACTACTTTTCTTAATAAAAAGGGAAAGGGTACTGCAGAGATCAGCAGGGAGTTCTTTTGGCAAGTAGAAGTAATTGCTACAAAATTGGGAAATTCTATGATATATGCACACACACATACATACATGTAAAGAGAGATGAGTATCTCTTGTTTGTTTTACTAACATATAATTTGCTGCAAAACTTTTTCCCAATCATATTTTGATTTTCTGTGACATACATCATCACCATCATCATCATCATCATCATCACCTTTATTGTTTTTTTTCAATTCTCCATTATCTGAATTATCTTTGTATCCCTTCCCCCATTCAAGAGGCAATAGGAACCTTATAATTTGTTTAGTTCAGAACTTCACTTTTAAAGTTGCATGGAATGAAAAAACCCCATTCAAAATTTAATCAAGAACATGGAGGTTTCTCAGGATAAAAAAAGGAAAATTTTCCTCTCCATGACAGATCAGTGAGAGGAGGCCCCAACATGGGGCAAAGAAGGATTTTTAATCTCCAATTCCATCAGGTCCCAATCTCCACTGTCCCTCTCTACCATTGGCTGGGAAGTGGGGCTTACAACCTAAGGTAGGAAGGGAGACAAAGAAGGGGACAAGGTGGGAGTCAAAAGACTCCTAAAAGGGATTAATGCTGGTTGACAGCAGCAATGAAGGGTGAAAACTGAAACTCAAGCCTGCCACTAGATTCCAGTACATAGTCTGAGAAGTTTTCACATCCCATTCAAAGGTCATGAAAGTGGGACTGCTAAATGAAGTAAATGAAGTAACTTACTGAATGTCACACTAGTAGTAAGTGCAGGGGCCTAAATCTGGGTTCTCTGGTACTTGAACTTGTTTCTTACTCGTAAGAAAGTAACACAAATTTGTTGGGCATACTCAAATCATCTAATATGAATACACCCGTGTGGGAGATGGCCAAGATGAAGTTCCTGGATAATCTCCACTTTCCATTGAGTATGACAGAGGTAGAATAAGCTGCATAAATTAAATTATTAGACTTGTAGCCTGCTCTCTCTCTCTCTCTCTCTCTCTCTCTCTCTCTCTCTCTCTCTCTCTCTCTCTCTCCCTCTCTTTGTTTCCCTGTATATTTTTTCTTGTAGTGTCCTGGAGTGAAGGTTCTTTTCACCCCAAGATTAGGGACCATTCATTGAAATGTGTGAAGAGGTGTACCTTATCCCACACCGTTTTTCCCTATGGTCTTGAGAATAATACTTGTGGTTCTGGTCTGTTACATTTGTCTTTTTTTCTATTTTAGGCACACATGGTAATGTCTCTAGACTTAGGCCTTTCAGCAATGGATCACAGATAAATGTAGCTGCCACCTTTGCATGGAATTCTTGAGAAGTCAGAGTGCTGTTATTCCAGCCCACTTGAGCCTATGCCCTACCCCTTAAGCATTATAGGGCAAAGTAAAGTAATATTTGCAGGTTTATTTTAGGAATACTTTTGAAGTAAATATTCCTTTAAAAAAACCTAATATGACCATTAAATGGTTACAAAGACCTGAGATTAAAGGGAGCTCTGAAACTGGGGGAAGACAATCAGTACTAAATGGTTAAAGAATTGAATGGAGGGGGGCAGAGCCAAGATGGCGGAATAGAAACAGCTCATCCAAGCTACTCTGCCCCCAGATTCCCCACAAACTATGTAAAAGGGGACTCTGAACAACTTCTGAAGCCCCAGCACCCACAGAACAACAAAGAGAAGCTAACCTCCCGCTGAGGACAGCCCAGCAGCCCTGCAGAAGGACCAGCACAGTGCTCTGGGAGCCGGCAGTCCACAAGGCGCAGAGCGCAGGAAGAGGAGCCCAGAGGAGCCTAGGCCCGCTTGAGCCAAGGTTTTAGCCCCAGGGTGGCAGGGCCAGCAGCTGGCTGGAGGAACCCCAGAACACCAGCAGCCATGGCAACTCCAGAATTATCAACATAGACATGCCTAGGACAAAGTAAGAGGTTAGTGCCCTATGGACTTTGGGACCTGTTTTGGGGGGAATGCGTTGGCTCCCTCCCCTGGGGGCTAGAAGCCGCTGAGGAGACATGCCATTTTGTAGTTTTCAGAAGCAGCTCCAGCTCTTGGCCTGCAATTAATTGTAGGGAGATCCAGTGATCAGTCTTGGTGGGTAATCGCTCTTGCTTTAACCTCCCTGGATCTGGATTGTGATCTAGGGTGGAAGTCGTAGGTGGGTTTACAGCTTGCCAGAAACGGAAGTTGCCCCCTACACGTTCGGGACGAAAATTCCTCTATCTGGCCTTAAAGCCATAGTGTGGCAACAAGCCCAAAAGTCAAGTAATTAAGTGGCAACATGCCAAGGCAAAGGAAACAGAAAAATGCAACCCTAGACTCCTATTTTGGGGGCATAGAGCGGGAAAAGGACTGTGAGGTCAGAAGTCCTGCTCCAAAAGCCCCAGGGGAAAACATGAGTGGGTTGCAGGCCATAGAGGACCTTAAGAAGGACTTTAAAAATCAAATAAGAGAAGTGGAGGAAAAATTGGAAAGAGAAATGAGAAGGATGCAGGAAAAGTATGAAATGAGGGTCAACAGCCTGACTGAGGAAAACATCACCTTAAAAAATAGACTAACTCAAATGGCAAAGGAGGCCCAAAAGGGCAATGAGGAGAAGAATGCCTTAAAAAGTCGAATTTGCCAGATGGAAAAAGAATCTCAAAAGTTCACTGAGGAGATTCATTCCTTCAGAGTTAGACTGGAGCAAATGGAAGCTAATGACTTTATGAGAAATCAAGATGCTGTTAAGCAGATCCAAACAAATGAAAGATTAGAAGGCAATGTGAAATATCTCATGGGAAAAACCACTGACCTGGAAAATAGATCCAGGAGAGACAATTTAAAAATTATTGGACTACCTGAAAGCCATGATCAAAGAAAGAACCTAGAAATCACCCTTCAAGAAATTCTCAAGGAAAACTGTCCTGATGTTTTAGATCCAGAGGGCAAAATAGAGGTTGAAAGAATCCACAGATCACCTCCTGAAAAAGATCCCAAAAAGAAAACTCCCAGGAATATTATAGCCAGGTTCCAGAATCCCCAGATCAAGGAGAAAATACTACAAGCAGCCAGGAAGAAACAATTTCAATATTGTGGAAACACAATCAGAATAGCCCAGGACCTGGCAGCTTCTACACTGAGGGATCGAAGGGCATGGAATATGATATTCCAGAGGGCAAAAGAACTGGGAATGAACCCAAGGGTCACCTACCCAGCAAAACTGAGTATTTTGTTTCAGGGGAAAATATGGTCATTCAGTGGAATAGAGGACTTTGAAGCATTCTTGAGGAAAAAACCAGAGTTGAATAGAAAATTTGACATCCAGACACAAGAAGTAAGAGATGCCTGAGAAGGTAATCAGGGAAAAGAAATCAAAAGGAACTTATCAAAGTTGAACTATTTACATTCCTATATGGAAAAACAATAACTGTGACTGATGATATCTTTCTCACTATGAAAATAATGGAAGAAGGGTGTGTGGTCATATGAATACATATGTGAATGTGTGTGTATATGGATAGAGGGCATAGGTTGAATTTGTTGGGAAGGGAGAATACTTAAGGGATGAAATTATGAGGTGAGAGAGGAAAGTGGCAAGAGGATATGGGGAAAGACAGGGTAGGGTAAACTATCTCATGTAGAAGAAGCAAGGGGAAGTGGTTGCAAGGGAGGGGGAGAAGAGGAAGGGGAAAAAAAGGCAAATCCACATTCTCATTGAATTTGGTTCAGGGAGAGAATGACATACATACTAAATGGGATATCTCAACCTGCAGCAGAATAGGGGGAAGGGGAAATGAGAGGAGGGATGATTGATGTGAGGGCATCCTTGGGGGGAGGGGAGGTTGGAAGTACCCACTATAGAAGAGGGACAGGATCATGTAGGGAATGGACCAGGTGGGGGGTGAGATGAGTGAGAGGGAATTATAAGCAGCCTTGTACAATATATCTACTATGATAATGTTTTGCATAGCTAGACATGTACAACCTATACTGAATTACTTATCTCCCCAGAGGGAATGGGTGACAAGGGAGGAAGGAAATGGATCTGAAATTCGAGGTCGTAAGATTAAATGTTTCAAATATATATAAATACTATTACTAATACTCTTTTGCTTGTAATTGGGAGATAAGATGTGCAGGCATTGGGACACAAAGATTCACCTTCCTCTAATGGAAAAGTCAAAGGGGGTATGGGAGAAGGTATGGGAGAGAGCAGATTGGAGGAAGCGATATCTTGTGGGACTGCTATTCTCTGAGGTTGGGTAGGGGAATAACTGGGGGGAAATGATTGTAACACAAAATCTGGTGGAAATGAATGATGTAAAACAGAAGTTAATAAAGCATTTGTTTAAAAAAAATAGAATTGAATGGACTGGAATTAGGAAGCTGACAGAAAAATAAAATATAATATTCTAAATGCATGACCATTATAGTGATCTAAATCACGTAAAGGAGTGATCACTTCAGATTTTTTTTTCGTTTTGTTGTGGTTTTTGTTTTTGATTGGAGAAATAAAATGGCCATGGTACAGTTTAGAGAGAGATAGGTTTACTTTTGATATAAAGGAGAGCTTAAATAATAAAGAATTTTTAAAAAGTAGAGTGAACTGTCTTGGGAAGTAGTAGAATTCTACTTTGAGACTGTCACACAATATATTAAGAAAATCCTTTTTAATTTGTGGATAGTACTAGAAGGTCCTAAATATCTGTTATCTCTGATATTCTATAATTCTGTGAATTAATTGGCTAATATAATGGAAAACATAAAAAACACTTAAGAATGGTAAAATAAGTATTTGGATATTTGTGAGAAAGCAAACAACCACGAGAGTTAGAAATTCCTTCAGTTGACTTTTCCAAGAATATTCCAATCCCACAGTGTTTTGGATTAAAGGACTTCTTTTGCTTCTAGATTACATATTTGGAAAGGTGCTACTATGTTTCATACAGTGGATAATATAATGGAATGTCAATAGCCTGAGAGGTAAGATCATCAAATCATACGCAATATGGAGGGGTAAGGGGAGGAGGAAGTATCCCAAGTTTCCATTGCAATGACATCAATATAGGTATGGACAATGTTTGCTAGAAACATGAATTCTTCTGAGCAAATATCCTCTATGGGAAGAATAGGTCTGATCAATTTGTTTGCCCTTTAGACTCATGTATTCATTGATGCTGATTTTCTTTGCTTCGTTTATCTCATTGCATTTCTTCATTTCAATGCAAGTAATTAGATCTCTATTTACATTAACTGGAGTGTTTAGACATTATGAAGGTTTTCCGTAAAATCCAGGATAAGAAAACATTATATTTATGAGAAGAAAAAAAAAGACCAACTATACAATATTTCTATAATCACTTAAAGTTGTTTTTTTCAACTAGATGCTCGTTGCAGGTCAAAATAAGAAAATTAAAATAATGAATTCTGTTTTTTTTTCATTACTGCTAAATCATAGGAGTGGTCAACAATTTCCATCTGTATTGGAAAATCAAAACCCTTTGCATATGATTGTGATAGCAACAAAAATCAAGATTTTGAAAATAACTGTAATCTATTCAAAACACTGTGTAATACACTGGGGATACAATGGCAAAAACAATAGTTAACATCCTCAAGAAGCTTACATTCTACAGGAAAAAATATATTATGTACACAAATATAAATGGAAGGTATCTTAAGAAGTAAATAAAGAACTTGGAAGCAGAGTGTATCAGAGAACAGAAAAAGCTTTAAAGAATGAGTGCTAAGTATAATTTCTGAGAGGTAGATAAAGGAAAGAATGTAATATAGGCCTAATAGACAATCTCAGGAAAAAAAAACAGAGAAACAGGACATAAATTATTGATTTAATGAAATATCAATGAGATCAGTTTAACTGGATTTTAGAATTTGGGAAACTTGATAACTTAAAGTAATATTGGAAAGGCATTCTGGACCCATGTTGTAAAGAATTCTTAAAGTCCAGAGATTATTTTCTAAAGGTCATAGGTAACCTCTTAAGACTTTTGATCTAAGTAGTAACACAACCATGCATATGCCTCAGGAAGGGTCAATTTAATTAAACAAATATTTAAGGGCATGCCAGGTATTATGCTATATTCCAGGGATATAAGTACAACATAAGTCGCTGACCTGAGTGAACCAACTAACTATGTTTGATAGTTATTGCAATAGTAGAAGTTAAAGAGTATAAAGAGACAAAATTAGAGTGGTGAATGAGTGAATGGGGAGACTCCTCAGAGGATATTGTGAGGATTGAATGATAATGACTTGACAACTAATGAGATAGGCTGTCATACCTCAGGGATGGAAAGTAAAGAGTCAAGACTGACTGAATTTACAAAGATGGGGAACAGGAAGTATGGTGGTGCCTTCAAGAAAAAAAAAAAAGGAAAATTCAGAGAAATAGATTTGAGTGGAAATTATCATCAGTTCTATTTGGTTTAAAATGAGTCATACAAGATTTCCATATGAATTCTTGAAGTGTAAATTTTTTTGGAAAAAAAATACATAGCTACATGCACCCACCACATTCTCATTGAATATAGTGATATTACTGAATTTTTTTAGATGTGGCAGCCTTCCTCACATAGAGATATAGTCACCATCTGCTGTATTGGAGAGGGATTAAAGAGCTTCTATCTCATTCAGTTGAAGTAAAAGTCCTCAATTCAGTGGTTGTCTGATCCAAAAATTCCTGTGCAAGTTTTCTACTTCCTGACTTCCCTAAATGTGACTTCATTAGGGTATTATTTAGGCCTATTCTATTCAACCAATTCACTCAGAGAGAATTTTATAAGGAAATGCCATTGATGTATCTCTGTTTTACTTTCACACAGTGTTCCTTTTTGTCAAATCCAAGATTTTTATTCAGGATATTTAGGTTTTTTTCATGTCTTATTTTCTTACATAATAATGTAACTTATATGATATTTAACCTATGTTATATAATAATGTGAACTAATGTAACCAAAGTGTTATTCTTGCCTACCCCTATTTCCCCCTAAAGTTAGATATAAGCTAGCTAAGTCCTTAAACTTTTGAAGATTCTGGTAACACGCAATGACAAAGCAGTAATTATAGCCAAGAGAGACTTCTATTTGTATCCCAGCTTTATTGCATATTAGCTATGTGACTGAACAAATCACACCTTTTTGTGAGTCTCAATTTCCTCACTTATAAAACTAGAATAACCATTGCTTGAACTGCCAGCCTCACAAAGCTATTAGGAGGAAAATACTTGTCAGCATTAAAGTGCTATATAAATCTGAATTGCTATTGAATTTGAGTAAACAATTCATCACACATTTATTAAGCACTTGTTATTTTATGGCCCTGTGCTAAAATGCTGAGGTTAGTATAAAAAATAAGAAATGCTCTCCCTTTGGGGAGTTTGCCTTCTATATAGTAGATAATGTATTCAAAGATATTTCATTTTGTCTTGGGTCTTGATCTACAAGAATATTGTTATAGGGAGTTCCCAGTGAGGAAAACCCCTTTTCCAAGGAAAGTTGAAATCTTTATCTCTCTCTCTCTCTCTCTGTGTTTCTGTCTCTGTCTCTCTTTCTCTCTCTCTGCCTCTTTGTCTTTTTTTGTCTCTCCATCAGATGGATAGATAGATACACACACACACACATATAGATTTATGCATACATGTGTATACACATACAAACACATATATATGCACATATGTATGTACACATATACAGATGTGTATATGTGTAGTGTGTGTATGTGTGTGTGTGAGTGTGTGTGTATACTCTTGGAAACATTGCCTAGGGACATTAAAAGGTGAGATAAATTGCCTAGGGTTCACAAAGCTAATCTGTGTGTCTGAGGACTGACTAGAATTACATATTATTGGCTACAAGTTTGACTTTTTATTCACTAGCTCTCAGTTATATAGGACCTTAAGATTCACAATCATTAGATCATTTGATCCTCGTAACAGTCTTGAGCATATGAAAAAAATACAAAATATATTGGTGGAGAGAGATAACTGATATTGGAAGGAAAGACTAGAAAAGGTTTTGTGCCATAGATTGAGCTGTTTCTTGATTGTAGTTGGATATTCTCCCAGGCAGAGATAAAAAGTAAGGAAATCCCATGTAAGGACATATGCATGAAAAAAAGGCACAAGAGAAAAAAAAAAGACAGAAAAAAGTCAGAAAATTAAACAGTTTCACTCAAATGAATAGCCCACTATTGCCCTTTTTGTAGATTATGATCTCCTGGGTACATATTTGAAGGAATCCAGAGAATGATAGAATTAGAGAATCACAGATTGTAATATGAAAGTTAGAAGAAATCATCACATTAAAGGAATACTCATTATAATATACATGATAAGTCATCATCTTTGTTCTAGTTGAAGATCTCTAAGCAGGAGGAAACCACCTATCAAGGCTATTCCCCTTTTGGACAACTCTAATTAGTGATATTTTTCTAGACATAAATCCTAAATTAACTTCTCTGATACTTATATCCACTGCTCCTGAGTCTGTCCTATGGATCCAAACAGAATAACTCTAATCTTTCTCCTAATGACAGCCCTTCAAATAATTAAAGACAGCTCTTGTGTATCTTTTCCTCTGGTATAAAAGTTCCAAGTCCTTCCATATGGCATGTAACACATCATGGATTCAAGATTCTTCTCAATCATGGTTTTAATCCAAAAGTACATCTAGGATGTTTAATCCACTGAAAAATTAATAAATATCAGTAAATATGTGATGTGGAAGCCAAAAAAACTGATCTTACCTTGACCTACAAGGCCCACTATACTCTCCCCTGGTCAAATTCCCTCTGTAATACTGTGTTCAATTCTGGACACCAAAGTTTAAGGACAATATTGATATTAGATAGAGTGCACAAAGAAGAATAACTGTGTGATGAATATAGAGTACATGTCATATGACCCATATATGTCATGGGCTCAAGCTGAAAAGCATCTAGAGGAAGTCAGCTGGGATGGTGACAAACCTTATCAATCACCCAATTAAGCATAGTGCCCACAAAGGAACAAAATACTAAAGATAGAGCAGAGTGTAGTAAGACTGTCACCTAATTTTGAATATAAAACTTTCCAGACCTCCACAGTTATGTATTTATCTACACCTTAGTGATCTCCATACATATATGATACATGTATATCAATAATAAGAATTTGTGAAATGTTTAATTGACTGTAGGCATTTCCCTTAGCATTGGGGCTACAAAGAGAAAACTGAAACCATCCATGTACTCAAAGAGCCTATATTCAAAAAGAGGGAGACATCATAAGCAGTGAATGGTGAGTATTTAACAGATACATGTTAATTGCTTGATTGTTATACACAAATAACTTTATACATGGCACACAGGTAAAACAAAAGAGATTTGAATGGAAAGGTGCTAGTAGTGAAAATCCAAAGTGGTGCCAGATAGAACACTTTAAGAAGGCAGCATTTGGGGTAATTCTTTAAAAAGTCTATAAATTCCATGTGACAGAAATGTAGAGGGAGAGAGCATTGCAAAAATGGGGAACAACTAGTGCAAAGACAAAAAAGATGAGAGATTGAGGTTTGTGTGTGAAAGATAGCAAGTAGACCAGAATATTTAAATTACTAAATGCCTGAGAGAAGTAATGCATAAGATGACTTCAGAACCAGGAAAGGACCAAATTGAAAAAAAAAAAGTTTTAAATGACAAAATTAGGTATTTATATTTTATTTTTATTTGAATATACGTTATTGTTACAACATGTGAACTTAAATGGCCCTGACCTTATTCACTATACACAAGTGGGATGTGATTATTTACTCTTCAATGCTATCACATTCTATATTCTTTTGCAAATCATCATAAACATAGTTATTGGGGCAGCTAGGTGGCGCAGTGAGTAGAGCGCCGGCCCTGGAGTCAGAAGGACCTAAGTTCGGATCTGGCCTCAGACACTTAACCCACACAAACAAAAACCTAGCTGTGTAACCTTGGGCAAGTTACTTAACCCCAATTGCCCTAAAAGGGGCGGCTAGGTGGCGCAGTTAGAGCACCGGCCTCGGAGTTGGGATGCCCCGAGATCAAATCCGGCCTCAGAAAATGAGCACCCACACATAAAATAATGACTAGCCGTGTAATCTTGAGCAAGTTACTTAACCCCAATTGTTAAAAAAAAAAAAAACATAGTTATTAAAACCTTCAGTTGTATCTCAGCGCAACATTGCTGAGTTACATAGTCATTGATTATAACTTTCTTTGTCTTTTATTAACATTCATGAATCAATGAAAACGATATACTAGTATGATCTAGTTAATTTCTACTAAACTTAATGAGATTCTGATTTCATTTGTAAAAGTGATATTTGACCTCTCCAATGGTTCCTACCAAAAATGATCTTTATAATGCATCAAGATCTAAATGGACATGTTTATTTGAGCTACTAAAATGTATATTTCTATAACAACACAATCATGATAGTAACTACCCATCCATTAGTGTATCCATCACATGCTAATTCATGGTCTAGTTGATTAATGCCACAAAACACTGAAAAGTAAGAAAGTTAAATGCATGAATAGATAGCCTTACTACAACTATGACATGCTCCTAAAAGGAAGGAATTTTAATCATTGTTTTCAGATTTCATGTTTAGACTTTGACACATTGATAAGTACTGAGAAAAGCACACTAGTATGGAGGAATTTGTATGTTATAAAATGAAATTACATCTGTATGTTTATAGGTATAATCAATTAAATGCATGAGTATAAGGATTGTAGTCTGGTCACATGATAAGAATGTGGAATAATTGAAAGATAGACCATTGGCCTCCTTTAGATATCAAGAGAAATAAAGGAAAAATCCTCAGAAAGATGAATGGATTCACTTATGGAAAACTTAAGATTGAACATGGATAAGAACTTCAATATGAGAAGGAAGGAATATGCTGTTGTCCTAATTATTAGAATATCCCCAGTGATGAGAGTCACAGATTCATGTGAATACTAACATTTTTCCCCTTTCCAAATCATTTACAGAGAAAAGTAAAATATTCAGGCATAATAAAGCTAAACACAGTCTAATCAATCAGAATTTTTCAAAATTCAAGTATGATTAGCTAAACCTATAATCATGTACTTGTAACCAGCAATATGGGCCTCAATTCAGGGTAAACTGAACAATCCCCTCCATGATTATGTAATATGTTAACATTAACCTTTTGACTTTAGGAAGATTTTTTCCTTGTAGGAATCAAATAATAATAGCTTTAAAATTTATATCTTAAACTTTAATTTAATCTTTATCTAGTTAATTATAATGCATGTGTTAGGAAATCTTGGCAGATGAAAGAGCTATGTGTCCTTAACACATAACTGAAAGAATAGGAGGTCATCAGGACATATATATATATATATATATATATATATATATATATATATATATGTACACATATACACATATACACATATGTGTATGTATGTGTGTACATGTATATGTATATATGGAAAATAAATGGAAAAATAAAAAATGGAAAATAAATGGAAAATAAATACTCTACTTTTGAGCTGCTTTTAAAGAATTGTCTTTATTTCCTGGGGAACTTTTCAGGCTCTAAGTCATCATTGTCAAATTACAATGGAGTTGAATTAGCCATTCCCAAATTGCTTAGCTTTATTGAAAGATTATAAAATAGTTTGCCTATTAGCAAAGACAGCCTTTGGTTCAAGTTGATTGCCCTCTATCTATAAAGCAAGTCATTATTTGGCCTTCAAATATTTATATAGAAATTAATAGAATGGGGTTTGATTCTGTCACTCAGTCTCTGCATTTCCTTTAGCAGTTGGTGTCCCTTTCTTCCTCTGTAAAACATAATTTATGATATGGTTATTTTAATAGAGTTTAGCTCTCTTGGGCAAAAGAAAATATCTTAGACAAAGATACCTATAGCATCCACAAGTGTTGTTGTATAGGGCATGAGATGGTGAATGGTTCCCTTGTCATGCTAGGCTCATATTGACTTTGCACAGCACTGCATGAGGGCTACATAGCCGTAGGATCATAATTTTGAAAAGTACTATCTAAGATATGTCAAATTAGGAGGAGGATGCAGAATAATTCTCCTATGTCATAATTCTCTAGGGTGTTATCTGACTACCAGGGTATCTATAGAGGCTTAGTGCTCTATGAATTCACAGTTTCACTTTTCTTTCAATCATACTATTGAAAATATAACTCGAAGCAGAAGCTGGGATAGTCTTTATTGCACCAAGTGTGAACTCTAAAAATTCAGAAGAAAAATGAAATGGAATTTATTTTCTCTTTGTTTCTTATAAAAAGGTTAATAGGCAAAGTGTTACTGGACATCAAGGTGAACAACAATTAAACAAATTTTACTGAAGATAAAATAAATTTAATGTTATTCAAGGAAAAAAAAGTAGTTTTGTCTCCCAAAATTATATGACTCCTGGGATTATGTCCTTATGCTAGGAATTCCCTTAGCTAGGATACACAACCATTTGAAGGACTTTGATCTAATCATCCATATGGTGGGGTAAGAGGGGAGTAGAAGAAAAATACCTACTGCTCAGGCTATTATATGCAGTTGAAAAGTCAATGCAGAAATCTATTATTACTATATACAACTTGAACAAAAAATACAAATTAGCATTTGACTGTACCAGGAACTGAATTTGAGGGAAGTGGACTGGATTGTTCTGGGAAATAGTGCTATATTTTTAATGATGCCAAGCTTCTTCCTGAAAGAAAAGTTCATCTTGTTAAATAAAGCATCTTTCTAGAGATGTTATAAGACTCTGAGTCATGAAACATTACAGTCTAGGAAGAATTTATATTTCACATCAGTCAAAAGATAGTAGACAGAGGTACAGGAAGGAATAGACTACAATGTATTACCAACAAATACTTGTATGGGTATATCATAAATTGTGTCAATTAGAAATCATAATCATAAATCTAGGACTAACGAGTCATATGGTGAGAGGATGAGATAACAAACGAACAGTCTACATGGTCCTTGGTATCTACCTTATTCATGCTAAGATCTACTGATATGCATTCCAGAAAACTGGGTGGGTTTCTGTGAATGATTTCTGTGAAAATATGTATGAGTCACACAAAATGAGAAGTCATGGTGGCTTATGATTGGCATAATTGGAGGGTACTCATACCAATGAAATCATAGAGCCAAGAGAATACTGAATAATAATATGTTAAGCTGACTATTCCTTCCACAATCAGTCCCCAGTCCACTCCAATACATTCTCTTTTAGAAATGACAACATTAGTGCACTAATGTGGTCATAATTCAGATAATTTATACCAGATAAACCTGATTTTATGGCATTCACGGTTCATTGGCTTTGCATAACTATGGTGATTGTGATGAAGAAAATTGAAGCAACTGAGCCATGAACCCTACCCTTATTCATAGAATTGCAAAGAATCAGATTCAGTGGGGAACTCAGTGGTAGCTAAGAACCACCTTTATCTGAAAAATAGTTCCTACTATAATATATTTTTAAAGTGGCTTCAAGACTCTATCTGAAAAGGGAACCCACTGCCTCCCAAGGCAGTTTTTGGTTAGCTAAGGCTTACATTTTACTCTCTGCAAATTCCATTCATTGTTTCTATCACTGTCCTCTGGGCCCCAAATCCAACATGTTGTATATTTATTCCATGAAACAGTTCTTGAGATACCTGAAGGCAGTGATCATGTTCCCTTTAAACCCTATCTTCTATAGAAATCCTTAGTTCTTTCAGATATGTGTCATGTGTTACTGTTTTGAACCCCTTTCAACCACCTGGTGGCAGTCCTCTGGAGTTATTCATATTCTGCCTAAAATCTGGTACATTGAACTGAATGCAGTATACCTTTTTAATTCTTTTTTCTGTGGTACTTGTAAGTCAAAGTTTTCATTTGTTTTGTTGGTTTGTGTTTTTCTACAGCATTTCATTGTTAATTCATGTTGTGCTTTATATACACTAAAATCCTTGGCTCTTCTATAGATGAATTGCTATCTAAACTTGCCTACCCTTATTGTATTGGTGAAAATGATTTTTTTAACCCAAGGGTAAGAATTTATGTTAATTTTATTGTATTCAATTTAACCCCGTATTCTGATATGTTAAGATATTTATGATTCTGATCTAACATATAACATGTTAGGTATATTTCTAATGGTGTCATCTATGAATTCAATATGTATGTCATTTATATCTTTAACAACATAGGACCAAGGAATCCTTTTGAATACCTTCCTAAAACATTTTCCCAAATCCCATTAACTAATGGTTTCTGGGTTCAAAAAAGTATTCAATTCTCAATCCATCTAGCTGCACTAAATTATCTCCCCATCTTTTCTGTAAGATAGACAGGAGAGACTTTACTAAATGTTTTAACAAAGCTCATGTTAACTATATCTAAGTAGCTCCCCGGTTTGACAATGGAGTAACTTATTTCAGAAATAAAATACATTTCATTTGATTTGACTTGTTTTTAGATAAAATCATGATGACATTTTCATGATTTGGGGGGCTATTGCCATTTTTTCTAATCATTCATTTTTTAATAAAATTTTCATTTCTAGATTTAATTTTTCCAGGATGGCAATTCTTGCTGGTCACTCCTCATCCTGGCTTAAATTTTCAGCATCTACACTGACTCTCAGGCCACTCCCAAAAAAGAATTACTATGGCTCCCTAAGACTTATTGACTTTCTCTCGAAACTGTGCACGCTAACCCCCGGCCTCTAGTCTTCTGGTTCACACTAAAACAATCCAAGTATTCAGGGAGCTGCTTAATCACCTTAAAACCACATATCCATAATTTCTTGCTATTCCTCACATTTCAAAAGAATAATTATTCTCAAAGTAACATTATAATACATACCTAATGTCTCTTATAAATGACAATAATACTATCCAGCATATGTATAGTGCTTTAAAGTTCACCCACAGTGCTATCTGATCCTCAGAGCAAGTAGGTGCTAGTATTACCATTCCTCTTTCACAGAGAAGGAAACTGAGACTAAAAGGGTGGAAGCAGGATTTGAATTCAGGGTCTTTCTGACTCTAGGTCCTACTTGCTACCAGGCTTCCAGGTGATTACCCTGCAGAATACTGTAATACCATATTTACCTCGAATACAATATCATGATATTTAAGGAGGGAAGTGATAAAGGGGTGATGGTGAGGAAGAAATTCTCTGTCTTAAGGGGGCATTCTCTAAATCTCTCTTCACTCTGCAGCATTTTAAGCTCCTAGCACAAGTGTGGAGCTAATGAACTTTAGGGAAAAGAGACCTATGTTCTTAGTCTGAAGCCTTTTTAGGCCTGACCTTCTGACACCGTATGTACATGCAGAAATAAGTATTGACCGTGAGCAGATTATTATTTCAATGATGGAAGGTTATTGCAACAGCACGGATTGATTGCTATGATGGGTTCTACTAATTTTGTCTTGTTAGCAATAGAGAAAAAAGGATAGAGAGGAATGACATGATGTTAAAAAAATCCAGGACATATGGTTTAATTTACAACTCGGCTCCTAACTATGGAGATGCTTTTAAGTCACTCCTTAAATTGTTCTAGTCCTCTTATAGATTAAATGAAAGGAGGCTTGTTGACCTTTTTTATTCTTTCCAGTTTAGAAATTCTATAATCATTATTTAATGGTACTGAGTTATGTTGTTCAAAGAAAAACATCTAATAAAGATGTTTGATTATTTATTTTTCTCATGACATTCTTGTAAGGTAAGTACTACTTATAATGATTATCATTCACATTCTAAAGATGACAAAAGAGAGAATAAGGGAAGTTAGATTATCTGCCAAGAGTAATCACAGTGCCTAAGTAGGATTTGAATTCGGGTCTTACTAACTCCACACTCAGCACACTATCATTTAATTCTGTCTCTGGATTTTGGAGTACCTAAAAGCACAACAGTACATGTGCTCTGGCACTTTCATGACTCTGATTGCATTTATCACCTGACTCAGCAAAATCATTTAATTATACAAAAAATCTTATTTTCAACAGAAATAAGAAAACTGTCCATTGAAATCATTACTAAGAATTATCCTCAGGATTTTAGAAAACACTCTAATTCAGGGGAAAATAATTACCTAGCCAAGCAAACAATTATAAAATATATTTTGTTTTGCTTTTTTTCCTTTTAGTTGATTTTTTCAATTGAAGTAAAATAAGCCCTTGAGTACACTTTTGAAAAGTTAAATGCAGCTTTTCAATTCATGAAGAAGAAAAAAGAAAAGAAAAAACAGTGCAGCTGCTTCCACTTACTTTTCAGGAATATGTTTTATCTTTTAGCCTCATCGTTCACAAAAAAATAGAAAAAAAGAATAACAATTTTAACCCTTGTTCATACTCTTGCATTGTAATGTATATCCTTTGCCATGAAAGTAACATTTAAAGAAAAATATATGTTCTAAATTTTGATCCCATGTGTCCTTTGACTTATGAGCAAATATTCTCTTGAATTGGCTTCATAAGCCAGACTATTAGTGTGTGTATGTGTCTGCTTGTTTGTGTGTGAGTATGTGTGTTTCTGTGTGTGTTTGCACTACTGAAGTGGAGAGTAGGGGGAATAGAGACAGACAGACACAGACACAGAGACAGAGGCAAAGAGAGACAAAGACAGATATTTAGAGACAGAAAGAGACAGAGACAGAGAGATAGACAGAAAGAGAAGAGACAGACAGAAACAAAAAGACAGACAGAAAGCCAGAGCCAAAGTCAAAGAGAGAGATAGAGACAGAGAGTGAGAGACAGAGAGAAACAGACAGAGGGAAACAGAGACAGATAAATAGAGAAAGACAGAGACACAGAGAGACAGAAATAAATGGACAGAGAGAGACACACACCTAGAGGAAAAAGAAACAGAGAGACAGAAATGGAGACACACGCACATAGACAAAGACAGAGAGACAAAGAGACACAGAGAGTGAAGGGATAGAGTCCCAAAGAGACAGAGACAGTGAGTCACAGACAAAGAGAAGAGACAGACAGAAACAGGGACTAAAAGACACAGAAAGAGAGAGACAGACAGAGACAGAGAGACAACGAGTTATAGAAAGAGATAGAAGAGACAGGCAGAGAGGAAAGGAAAAAAAAGGTAAGCAGAGAGGCAGAGAGAGAGATACAGAAAGAGAGAGAAAAGACAGAGACAGAGAGAGATACATCCAGAAAAAATAACAGAGGGAGACAGAAGGATGGAATTCCCCCCCCCCCGCCACCCCCACACGGGGAGGGGGGGAGACAGAGAGAGATAGATACAAACAGAGAGACAGAGAGAAACAGAGATGAAGAGGGGCAGAGAGAAAGATCCAGAGAGAGAAAAAAGAGGGAGAGAAGAGAAAAAGACAGAGAGACAGAGACAGATACAGAAACAAAGAAAAGAGTTCAATGATGTATCCACCCTGAAGAATCACAAATATTACCATGTAATTTTTTATGCTCTCTTTATAACACCAGCCTTATATGTTTTATTGTTTTGCATGATACAGTGTGCTATTATACAATATTCTTATATATAACATATTCTGTATTTACTTATATTATTTGTATATATTGAATAACATTTTTATTTATATTATTTGTATATATTGAATAACATTTGTATATATTGAATAACATTTTTATTTGTATATATTGAATAACATTTTTATTTGCAAAAAAGAAGAAAAAATAATACTGTATTATACTATTATGTAGTTTATATAATGTGGTCTAATTAATTTTAATACATTAATTTATAGAATTATATTAATTTATGGAACTGCAAATTTAAAGATCTTCCCTGCCCCTAGGCCCTTTTATTGGCTTAAGAGACTCTGAGAACCTTCCTTAATTTGAAAATATACTCTGCCCCCTAATAGGCTGAATGTGGTCACACGGAGCCTGTGGCAGGAGGCTTGGTCTTCAGGAATGACCACACCTTGATGCTGTGTGATTGGGCTGCGGGTCAAGAATGTGGTTACATTCTCTGACCCAGAAGAAGGCTACACATACCATGTAATTTTTATCCCCAATCATAAAGAAAAGCAGTATTGTAGATATGTTTTTACATACTCAATTTGTGGAAATTAGCAAATATTAAAGGATAATATACTTACTTGAAGTTGTGAAGGTCTGGAGATCAAATCTTAACTTTGCCACTTATTTAGTTACACAAAGTCTGAACCTCTAAAACTCAATTTCAATATGGCTAATATAGACATATATTTTTGTGACTTCACTTATATAATGGATATCATATTTCTTTCCTTATCAATGTGTGAGGGAAGGACTAGAGGAAGATAGAAAATTTAAAAAATATTTAAAAAACAAAACCGCAAAAATATTTTTCTTTTAGAATTTTTTTCAGTTTTCAGAGGAAGAAATTAAAGCTAACTACAGTCATATGAAAATTCTCTAAACCATTATTGATTAAAAGGGTGCAAATCAAAACAACTCTGAGGTACCACATAGGACTTATCAGATAGGCTAACATGATGAAACAGGAAAATGACAGCTGTTGGAGAAGATGTGTGAAAGTTGGAACACTAATTATTTGTTAGAAAAGTTGTTAGTTTATCCAACCATTCTGGAGAACATTTTGGAACCATGCCCAAAAGGCTATAAAAATGTCCATACCCTTTGATCCAGTAATACCACTTCTAGAATTGCATCACAAAGAGGTTATAAAAATGGAAAAAGGACACAAACATGCAAAAATATATATAGTAACTCTTTTTGTGATGGCCAAGAACTGGAATTTTTTTTCCAAATGCTTTATTAACTTCTGGTTTACATCATTCATTTCCACCAGATTTTGAGTTACAATATTTCCCCCGTTTTTCCCCTACCCACCATCCCAGAATAGCAGTTCCACAGGATATCCCCTCATCCAATCTGTTCTCTCCCATATCTTCTCCCATACCTCCTTTGACTTTTCCATTAGGGCAAGGTGAATCTCTGTGCCCCAATGCCTGAACATCCTATCTCCCAGTTACATGCAAAATAGTATTAATAATAGTATTTATATATATTTGAAACATGTAATTTTAAAACTTCGAACCCCAGATCCATTCCCTTTTTCCCCTATCACCCACTCTTTCTGGGAAGATAAGCAATTCAGTGTATGCTGTACATGTATAGCTATGCAAAACATTACCATAGTAGATATATTGTAAAAGACTGACTATGTTTCCCTCCCACCCATCCCACCACCTACTTGGTCCATTCCCTACTTTGATCTTGTCCCTCTTCAAAAGTGGGTGTATCCAGCCTCCCCTCCCCCCAGCATGACCTCCCCTCCATCCTCGCCCCTCTCATACCCTTCCCCCCTACTCTTCTGCAGGGTGAGATATCCCATTTAGTATGTATGTCATTATCTCCCTGAGCCAAATTCAATGAGAATATGGTTTTGCCTTTTTGCCTTCCCGTTCTTCCCCTCCTCTGCAACTATTTCCCCTTGCCTCTTCTACATGAGATAGTGGACCCCTGCCCCCATCTCTCCCCATCTCCTCTTGCCACATTCCTCTCTCACCTCTTAACTTCACCCCTTAAGTATCATACCTTCCCACCAAATACAACCTGTGCCCTCTATGCATGTATACCTGTAAACATATCTATATCTATATATAGATATAGATATACACATTAACAAATGTATTCATATGCCCATCTAACCTTCTTCAATTATTTTCATACTGAGAAAGTTTTAATCAGTCACAGTTATTGTTTTTCCATGTAGGAATGTAAATAGTTCAACTTTGATAAGTTCATTTTAATTTCTTTCCCCTGTTTACCCTATCAAGTATCTCTTGCTTCGTGTGTCTGAATGTCAAATTTTCTATTCAACTTTGGTTTTTTCCTCAAGAATGCTTGAAAGTCCTCTATTCCAATGAATGACCATATTTTACCCTGAAAGAGGATACTCAGTTTTGTTGGGTAGGTGATTCTTGATTTAATCCCAACTCTTTTGAACTCTGGAATATCATATTCCATGAGCTTTGATCCCTCAGTGTAGAAGCTTCCAGGTCCTGTGCTATTCTAATTGATTTTCCACAATATTGAAATTTTTCTTGCTGCCTGCTTGTAATATTTTCTCCTTGATCTGGGAATTCTGGAACCTGACTATAATATTCCTAGCAGTTTTCTTTTTGGGATCTTTTTTCAAGAGGTGATCTGTGGATTCTTTCAACCTCTATTTTGCCCTCTGGGTCTAAAACATCAGGGCAATTTTCCTTGAGAATTTTTTGAAGGATGATTTCTCGGTTCTTTCTTTGATCATGGCTTTCAGGTAGTCCAATAATTTTTAAATTGTCTCTCCTGGATCTATTTTCCAGGTCAGTGGTTTTTCCCATGAGATATTTCCCGTTGCCTTCTATTCATTCAATTGCTTGGATCTGTTTAACAGCATCTGGATTTCTCATAAAATCACTATCTTCCATTTGCTCCAGTCTAATTCTGAAGGAATGATTCTCCTCAGTGAGCTTTTAGTTCTTTTTCCATCTGGCAGTCGGCTTTTTTTTTTAAGCAATTGGGGTTAAGTAACTTGCTCAAGGTTACATGACTAGTCATTATTTATGTGTGGGTGCTCATTTTCTGAGGCTGGAATTGATCTCGGGTCATCCCAACTCCGAGGCCGGCACTCTTACTCACTGCGCCGCCTAGCCACCCCTTTTAGGGCAATTGTGGTTAAGTAACTTGCCCGAGGTCACACGGCTAGGTTGTGTGTCCGGGGGGGGGGGGGGAGGGGGGGGTTAAGTGTCTGAGGCCGGATCCAAACTCAGGTACTTCTGACTCCAGGGCCGGCCCTCTACTCATTGCGCCACCTAGCCGCCCCTCGGCTTTTTAAGGCATTCTTCTCCTCATTGCCTTTTTGAGCCTCTTTTGCCACTTGAGTTGGTCTATTTTTTAAGATGTTATTCTCCTCAGTCAGGCTGTTGGCTCTCATTTCATACTTTTCCTGGTCCCTTCTCATTTATCTTTCCAATTTTTCCTCCTCTTCTCTTATTCGGTTTTTAAAATCCTTCTTGAGGTCCTCTATGGCCTGTAACCCACTAGTATTTTCATTTGGGGCTTTTGGTGCAGGAGTTCTGACCTCACAGCCCTCCTGTTCCATGCTTTGATCGTCTTTGCCCCCAAAATAGGAGTCTAATGTTGCATTTTTCTGTTTATTTTGTTTCCTTTGCCTAGGCATGTTGCCACTTAATTACTTCACTTTTGGGCTTGTTGCCACAGTAGGACTCTGCCACCAGACAGGGGAGCTTCTGCCCCAAACTTTGGGGTCTTCTCAACTGCCAGAGATATTAGTTGGGTGCCCTCCCTGAAGCCCCCACACACTCTGGCAAGCTGGATACCCACCCCAAGCCCTCCACCCCAGACTGCAATCCAGATCCAGGGAGGTTAAAGCAGGAGAGTTTAATGCCCAGACTTATCACCAGATTCCCCTACAGTTTGCAGGCAAGGAGCTGAAGCTGCAAGTGAAGCTGCAAAATTGAAATGTGATAATTCCCAGAGTTGTTTTGTTTTCTTTCTCATGGTTCCACTCTGTTCATTCTAATTCATCTATACAACATGACTAATGCGATAATATATTTAATAAGAATGTGTATGTAGAGCTAATATTTAATTGAATGCTTTCTTGGGGAGAAGGGAAGGAGGGGGAGAAAATTAAAAACTTAATGAAGTGAATGTTGAACACTAAAAATAAATTAATTAATTTTAAAAAGTAGAAAAAATATTTTCTTAACAAAGAGTCTTAAATAATTATACCCTTTGATCCAAAAGTGTCTAATTCTTACCATACTTTTAAAAGGGTCAATGAAAAAAGGAAGTCTCCATATTCACTCAAAAACTCCTAACATTATTTTGGGGATATCATTGAAATGGAAACAAAGAAGAGAGCCACTGGGATATGTTTAAATAATTTGTGGCCTATGCTTTTATGGTACAATTACATTATTATAAGAAGCTACAAGCCAGGGGTATCTAGGTGGCACAGTGAATAGAGCACTGGCCCTGGAGTCAAGAGGACCTGAGTTCAAATCTGGCCTCAGACACTTAACACTTACTAGCCATGTGACCTTGGGCAAGTCATTTAACCCCAATTACCCCTCCAAAAAAAGCCAAAAAATTTAAAAAAAGAAACTACAAGCCTGATGAACACAGCTTGAAAAACCTCACATGAAGAGATGAAGAGTGAATTAAGCAGAGCCAGGAAAATACTCTATACAATGAAGACCTCAAGGTAAATGGAAACAACCACATAATTATTAAAACTGAGTGGTGTCACATGAGAAAAAAACATACTTAGCCCCAAATAAAATATCAAAATACATTTATTTTTATTCCTTTGTGAGATTTGTACTCTACAGAATGAAATATTATACCTGCAACATCAGATTTTTTCATATATTAAACAACAACAACAAAATGCACTAAAACCCCCACCTCTCCTTTTTCCCCTTTAGAATAAGTGTGTCCATTTTCTACTCTATATTTCATTTGTTTATCATCAGTACTTTTTTTTGGGGGGGGCACATTAATACAACTTCCTCTGAAGGTTACTATCCAGTCTCTCCCAGGTTTTTCCCCCTTTTTTCTCCTTTACTGTCTCTTCCCTTCTCCTCTCTTCTCCTAACTAATCTAATGTTATTTTCCTTTATCCCTCCTCTTCTAAAGTGTTTTGTTTTTCTATCTTAGTAAGGAAGCTGAGAAAAAACTTTTTGCTTGGCCACAACTCCATTTGAGAGGCTTTGGCTTTGACAACAAGCTGACTAGATTGTTGAGAAGCTTGTGCTGATTAATATACAATGTGTTGAAATGCTATACTATTCGTCCCAAAATTCTGACTCCAGCATTAAGCTGTAATTACTTCAAAATTATAAATGCTACTGAAATAATTAAGGAAAAAATGAAAATTTGATTATTGATTTCTTGAAAACTTATTTTTTTTTATTTTTACCCAAACTGGACATCCTGTAATTATGCATGCAACTATTTTTGAATGACAATTTCTAAGTCTCCATGCTTGCTATATTTGGTCACCTTACTACACTTTCTTCACCTCAACTACATTATTTCTTATGGTGTCACATCAGAATGTCTTATATGTAATAAAACCTCTTAATTTCCCCTGAGAATAAGTCAGGTATTGAGGAATTTGGAGATATTGGATCTAGACAAATCTTTTAAGAATATTAGCAGGAGAATGAGGGTAAAAAAAACATTTAAACAAGACAGACAAATCAAAGAGAGTGATTTTCTTTGTATCTTTAAGGATTGAGGAGATCAGATATGCCTCTAGACATATTTGTGGATATACCAATATATGGGGAGATACTGAAGAGGCATCAGAGAAAGGGAAAGATGACTGAAACAAAAACTTTGAAAAGGCAGAAAGGGATAGGATTAAAAGCACAGTTAAAGGAGCATATTTACGAGAGGATGAAAACAATTGATGCTGCTGAGAAGTTTGAAAAAATTGAACTTGGAGGCAGTGTGAATTCTCACCTTTGTCCCATGCCCCAGACACTTCATTATTAAGAAAACCTCATCATTTGACAAGATCCCATCAGCTATCCTTCCCCAGAGAGAGACCTGACGATCATGAGTGCAGATTGAAGAATATTTTTTTGCATTGTCTTTAGTGCTCTTACTTTATTTTTCAACAGGACTAATATGGAAATGTGTTTTTCGTTATTTCAAATGTATAATTGATATTGCATTAATTGACTTCTCAATGGTTGAGAAAGTAATGGGTGGAAAGGGGGAGAACTTGGAACTGAAAATTTAAAACAAATGAACGTTAAAATATAAATATATTTTAAAGACCATCTCTGAACTTTAACATGTTTTCACAAACAACTTTTCTTTTACTGACCCAGTGACTTCTCATTGGTGAGCTTCAAGAAAAGGGTGAATGATCACATTTGTTATGTTTTAGTGGGGTTCCTTGGATCCTTCATCAATTTGGCTTGGAATACATTGATGCTGAAGTTCCTATCAGCTCTGGAAATATATGATCTCAGAATATAACAAGGCCTTTTCTTATGATGTTGCTAACTTACTTACTTACTCTTACCTTATTCTATAGTATCTGGATATGCATCCTCAGAGGAGGAGGAGGAGGAGGAGGAAGAGAAGGAGGAAAAATTTTGTAGTGTCTAGAATGCTGGACCAATGTCAGAAAGTTCTGCCACCTCCTACAAGTCATTGCCTTTTACCTCACTTTTCACTACTCCTTTCATAATAATATTTACTTTTCTGTGTATATGTCAATTATCCCCAGTCAAATTTGAGCTCTGTTAGGACATGTATTGTTTTATTATCTTCATATTCCTAATGCCCATCCTACAGTAGATATTTAATGCATGCTTGCTGATTACCTTCCTTTTGGGGTCAGTCATTTAACCTGTCTGTACCTCAGTGTCTGGTTACACAAAATGTGGGTAATAATAGTTTTACCTTTCTTCAGGTTTTCCATGAGGCTCAAAGGAGAAAATAAATACAAATCAATTTGCAAACTTTAAAACACAATTTAAATGTCAGATTTTTTTTCAAAAGAAAAGGTTGAGATCAGTTAATAGAAAAACAATGATGAAAGTGAAGAATTAAAATTACAACTAGATTGATCCTAACCTTTGTCACTTTTCCTGTGATTTAATTTATTCTAATATTTTATCAGTCTGTGAAATTGTTCTGTTTCTAACAATTTAATAAAATAAGATGTCAAATAGCAGAGCATAAAGTACCAGGAAATATAAACCTAACTCTCAGTTAAGTCTGGGTTTCATCTTTCACTCACAAAAACTTCAACATGATTCTGACATCCATAGACAAGGCACAGATCTTTTTTGGGAATGGAGACCACATGTTTGTGGAATTTATGGGGCATAGGCTCATGTCATTGGTAACAGTGACCATGGCATTATTCAAAGGTTTGGGTTTTTTTTCCTCCCATACAAAAAGAGCCATGTGTATATTCTCCACTTCAGTTGCTTCAAATAAGAAGTGATTAGAAAATTAAAAGTTAAAATTTCAAGGATGAAGGGCAAGGGGAAAAAAAAGTATTAATCTATTTCCAGCTGAGTTCATGTAACAAGGCAGTCTGCCTTTGAAGTAAGCAAAGAGTTTATCCTGAGGGAGAAGAGAATGATAAAACACAAAGACAGGTTTGAAATGTATCTCCCTTCTAGGGGAGTATTTATTTTTTAAATTACCAACTTTTCATAAAGTGAGAATATAAAGGGTACAAACCATGCTTTGAAGCTAATGTGTTCTTGAAGTACTTAGAGTGAAGTGGTATAAAGTCTCCATCTTTCTTTAAGTCATTATTCTGCTTAGAACAAAATAAAATCCTGTCAAAAAGGGTAGTATGCCTCTAGCCCAAATTTTATGAGTATATTAATATTTTTCATCTAAAATATTTAGACTCTGCTAAAATATGTGTATGAAGCCTATGAAACTCAGTTAATCATCTTAACATTTGACCTGCTTAATATCCAATACCAATATGTCACTAAATGTTGAAAGTATCTGGATATGTGGATAAAAAATATATGTCTTCCATTGTCATTTTTCATTGTTTTCTCACTAGTATAGGGTAATGATAGGGAAATAGAATTTCGAAGGAGTTAGTATCTAAGTTAAGATTTAAACATGGGTAGAGATTTAACAGGTAAAGTAATTGAGTCATTTTTCAGTCAAACCTGACTCTTTGTGATTCTTTTTAGGGTTTTCTATTGCCTTCTCTAGTTTATTTTATAGATGGGGAACTGATGGGGAACTGGGATTAAATGACTTGTCCAGGGCTTCATAGCTAGTAAGTACCTCAAGCCGAATTTGAACTCAGGAAGATGAATTCATCCCTGGCAATCTCTCCACTGCTCCATCCACCTGCCCAGGTAAAGAGGTAGAAAGAATATATTCCATTCAGCAA
This sequence comes from Gymnobelideus leadbeateri, assembly GCA_011680675.1. NCBI lineage: Eukaryota > Metazoa > Chordata > Mammalia > Diprotodontia > Petauridae > Gymnobelideus > Gymnobelideus leadbeateri. The sequence goes on from WOXC01002880.1 coordinate 89,032, forward strand.
ATATATGGAAAGGTGAAACTACGGGGTAGGTTTAAGAAACAGGGAGGCACCCAACATCCAACAAATTGTTTTATTATTTTCTTTTTCTTTTATGTTTCTTTTTAAAGTCCCTCTGTCATGATGTAAGGATCTGGGAGAAATAGAAAGTTTGATAAAACATAATGTCAGCCCTCATTCAATTTACTAAAATTGTAAGACACAAATTAAGGAGGAAATCTCTCTCTCTCTCTCTCTCTCTCTCTCTCTCTCTCTCTCTCTCTCTCTTTCTCTTTCTCTCTCTTTGTGAGTGTGTGTGTGTGTGTGTGTGTGTGTATCTGTGTACTCAACAATATTGCAAGGTTAGCACACTTGAGAGTTACAAAATGGAGGCCAAAATAAGTTCCAAGATGGGCAAGTAATACTAATAGGGAAAAACATGGCAGTGAGATAACTTGTGGATGATGCTTTAAAAGGTGAGTAAGCATGCAAAAGTATCAGGAAGACATTCCCCATGTAGAAAATATGAAAAAATTACAAAGTATATATCTGGGGGAGCATATTAGGAGGAGACTAGTTTAACTTGAGTAAAGCATGGAGTGACTTTGTGATTCAAGAAATTTGACCCATTTGCAGTTGAGAAATCTCTCAAGAAACCCAACCAAATTAGTCATATCCCCTTCATCTGAAGACCCCCTTCTAAGAAGTACCATTAGTTCCTAAGGCATACACATGAAATTTTGGATCCTTAAAATTTTTAGAAAAGGTGTATTGTTTAATTGTTTGCATTCAACCAAAATAGTTCCCATTGTCACTTCAAACATTTGTTCCTAATTCTGTCATCAGAGATCATGTAAAATTCAAAATAGTCTGGAAAGATCAAGTGACATAAAATTGGGGGGAGTTTTAAACATCAGGCTTAAGAATTAAAATTTAATTTAGTGATGTGGATGGGAGGCAATGAAAGTTTCTAATCAAAGAGCCAGATATATTAATAGGAAAGATTATTTTGGCAGCCTATATAGGAGGAATTATAGAAAACACAGACATAATAACATCTTATAGAAGATGTTATCAGTGGGGAACAGTGGGGAAAAAGCAGGTATAGGTACCTATAATAAAGTGATTTCAATGGAAACAAAGTGAACAATTTTAGCAGTATAGCGTGTTAGAGAGAACTTAGGTTCATTAATCGAGGCTACTAGGTGATTAAATGAACAGAGTGCTGGATGCAGAGACCAGAATATGTTCAAATCCTGCTTTAGACTTTTTCTTAATATGACCCTGGGTAATGAACTTGACTACACTCAGTCTCAGGTTTCTTATGTATAAAATGAAAGGATTAGACTCAATAGCCTCCAATGTTACTTCCAGTCATGAATTTATGGCTCTATGATGCTATGTTTATTCTATCTTTTCCACTTACTACCTGTGTTAACTCTGGATAATGTTACTCATAGTTTCTCTAGGCCTCAGTATCTTCAGATATAAAACAAATTATCAGAGTATAATGGCTTCTAACATCTTTCCTAATTATAAATTCATCACTTTGAACCTTGAATTTGAACTTCAATATGAAATCAGCGTAAGAACTATTAAGAAATATAAAGATCTTGATTTCCTTTTATGGAAAAGAAGAAAAGATAATTCTAAGATTATAAATATTATTGACAGAATATATGGTGGTTCTACATGGGGAAATAGTTAAGTCTGATTAAGAAGAACAATTAGGAAGATATATGGTAAGCTTGTTTTTTTTAATACTATAAGTATGCAATTCTATTGGGAATTCATGGCAGATATGTCTTATAGACAGATAATGATAGGATTCTGGGGTTCAGAAAATCCATTTTGGAGTTTTCCACATGGATGGGATATTGAAGCCTAAGGTGTAAATTAAAAAGGAAGGGTATGTAAAAAAGAAAATAGTTAAGGATGAATTCTGATATTCACATTAAATGGTTCAGAAAAGCATGAGAATTTGGCTAAGAAGACAGAAGAATATGGATCGAATGGTAATAGAACAAGGGGAGTGTACTGGAGACAAGTGTCCAGTACGGGATTCATCAACAATGATTAAGCCACGATAGTTAGTGAGGAGGTGTTCTAAAATTGAAAGTAGTCATTGGATTTCTTGTTTAAAAAGACATGCTTGCACACTTAAATATATATATTGGTCCCTTTTACACTTTCTTACAGGAAAAAAGTGCACAGCAGAGAACAAAAGAAAACTCACAAGGAAGCAAAGATGAACAATTCTCAAGACAATGAATATTATTTACCATATACAGGCTTTCTTGAAAAGAAAATTTATTTTTACATATTTTGAATTCTCACTAATGTTCTCTTATTCATATGACATGCTTTTTCTTTTCTTTCTAACTTTGTATTTAACTTCCAATATTTAAGTTTATAATAAGTTTTTGTTTTGGTTTTCTCTATTCTCTATTTGTGTACTGGTGTTTGAGTCTAAAATAAAATTTTGAAAAAAATAAAAATATGACTCCATTAATCACTGAGAGATATGGAAAGAAACAAGATTGCATGGAATTGTTGGGGGGAGCTGGTGAGGAAATTAAGACATCAGTTGTAATATTTTCTTTATAAGTTTAATAGATAAATGGAAGAAAAAGATGTGTTAATATCTATATTTGATCAAACCACTGAACTAATCTTCCTGGCTAGTTAATAGAACTGTTGCCATGTAGTAAATATGTTACAAATTATCCCTAAAGAGGTTTCTATGAACTTACCTTCATTTAAAAAAATACAAGTATAATGGAGGCAAGTATTAATTTTTTTCATTAGCCCCACTATCTGATCCTCATTTACTATTTGCTCTGTTTTCTTTTAGCCCCTCAGCATGTGGGTTGACAAGCTGCTTTTCAATTAACCTTCAAATAATAGGAAATATTTAATTGAAATGAGTCAGGATTAGCAAACATTAGGGGAATGTCTACACTGATATACTCACCTAGAATATCTTGTGGACTTTATTTTACATCCATAAAACATTAACAATTTTAGATTCATTAGCAAGTGTTACTTTCAATTATTTGTAATAGATCATTCTATTGCAGGTACATTTTAACAATTCAAAGACATATAGATCTTTTAATAAAATTGTAGGATTTTCTAGACTATCATTATCTTTTCATTTGATACTACAACTCCAAACCTCATGTCATTATTCAGTTTTTAATTTATATTCACTGTGATAATAAATATTTGAGCACATATGTAAGTATATGTATTTTAATATATTCACAACTATACTGCTCATTTAAAAAAATTAAAACAATGTATGGAGTGAAGTTCGAATAAAGGCATAGCTTCTGGGTGCGTTATAAAATACTGTGGGTGCATGTCTGTGCATGTACATATGTATATACACAAATATACATATCAGATGATCAAAGGAATTTCTTTATATCAAGAATGATCTTCTTAGGGGACAGCTAGGTGGCACAGTGAATAGAGGACCAGCCCTGGAGCCAGGAGGACTGGAATTCAAATCTGGTCACAGACACAACAGTTACTGATCATGTGACCTTGGGCAAGTCTCTTAATTCCCACTGCCCTGCCCTCCCCACTCCAAAAAAAGGAAAAAAAAGAATTATCTTTTTACTTCTAATATATTATGAAACCAATATTTTTTAACATGACTACCACCCACTCAATTAATGCACCAACACCAATATGTTTATTTACTATTTTAAAAGCAGATATTCAATCATCTTCTCTATCTCCTTTGTGACAAGAAGCATTACTAAGAACTTATTGTGTCATATCATCTTCTAAACACATTTTTCCTTACCCTACTATCTCCTGGGTACTTTAATGGGATTTCTCTAATTACCAAATGGTAGAAACTCAGGAAGAAAATGCATGTTTTTTTTTTTTTAATGATTGTGCTGATGTTGAAAACTAGTCTGTATGTATTTATCTTACATCACTTTCCATATAAATAACATTCAACTCCCAGCTTTACCTAAAACTACCTGTGTGACATTCTCTAAATCACTTCACTTCATGCAACATCAAGTTTCCTTAACTGTTTAGACATCATGCTAAAACCTCTTTCATCTCAATCTGTGATCCTATAAGCTTTGGATCTAGATTTCAGTACTCTAAACCATAGCCGTTAAAGCTGATCCTACCTATTTTCACTTTATTTCCAATTTCTATGGGCTTAAAGAGCTCACAGATATGAAATGGAGATACTATCATCAAAACCACTCACTATTAAAGTTGCACATGGAAAAATTAACCTTACTAGGGAAAATGAAATTTGTTCATACAGGAGGACCTATAGAAAGAAAGCAGGAAGATAGAGGCTGCCAACAGGTAAATAAGGAATTGACCTGACTGATTTTAGCTCTCAAGATAATGCCTAAAAATTTTAAATACCAACTCAAAAAACCCTTTGAAATTAAAAAACTCATCAAGTTTGATTAATGGCTGCCCTAGTTACATCAAGGATGTTTATATGGAAATGTTTGGCTATTAGGGGATGATAAAGACTTCCCCTCAGGAAATAGGTGCCAATGATTTGACTGAAACTGCTGTACAAAATATTTCATGCTAAGAAAGTCATGCCTGAGAAATATGAGGAAAATTCCCCTATCTTTCAGTGGTCGTCTCTCTCAAGGTAACATACACAGTGAATATGAACTCAGTGTAATATTGGAGAGAATCTCTACTTCATTTTTCCTACTTCATTTGATCCTACTCTTTTCAACCCATGGGAATTTCACAGTATCAATGATTTTCCTTGGAACTGCCTTCATATCATAAGGAAAACACTTAGCAAATATGGTCAGCCAAGGGTCGTGTTGGTAAGCCATTGCCTTGGTTATACACTTTTACTCCCCACAGCAATTTCTCTAAACTCACTTCTCTGGTTGTGTCAAAGCTCAGCATTGAAAACTTACAGAGTGATTTATCTTAAACATTTGCTGCCCTGGAAAATTCTAAAGTAGTATGCGTTTAAAGGATATACAATTTGAAGCAAAAAATAAAAATCCTCCTTCTTCTGTAGTGGAGCATTGATTCCTTGCTACTTGACTCTTTAAATTTAAATTAAAAATTCAAACAACAGCAACAACAACAGTCTACATAATGGAGTTAGAATTGCAATTAGGAACTTTGGACTCCATTTCCATCATGTGATGGTTTCTATGAGATGTCATAAGAAACATTTTATCTATGTCTAAGGTATTCTGTAAATATATAGATTTTCTACTCTAAAATCCTACTAATCACATATATACTTTAAGTAAATTAAGCAGAAAAAAAAAACACATAAAAATTACCTCGAAAAGTAATTTCAATCACATTATATTTACCAAGACACAAAAGGTGTATTTTGTCTTTGAAAAAGTACATTACTTTGGGTTAGAAGTGGGTTACACATCTGAGAATTCTTTAAAAAAAATGTCTATTCATATTTTCATTCTGTTAAATATAAACTGATATAATGTGGAATGACAAATAGATAAGTCATGGAGTGAGGAAGATCTGGGTTCAAAGCTCTGTTTATGACATATTAACCATGTAACTTTGCACAATCTCTTTAATTGTCAGTGCCAAAATGGCTTCCCAAGATTATAAATTACATAGAACAGCAGGAATTCCTCCCAATGATGATCTCACATGTCGAAATACTTTACCCTGTTCTCTTTCTTTTTATTACATACATATGTATACATGTATACAGATACATATGTATGCACGCACATATAATTACATATATAGAGATTTTTATCTTCTGAATTTCTAATATTTTCTTAATCACATCAATGTTCTTTACTCTAAACTCAACATATCAAATAATGTTTCAGAGCTTGAAATCTTGCCTTATCATATCTTTTCTGAAATATTGCAATGGCCTTCTAAGTGATCTTCCAGATTAAAACTCCTCCATTTGATTTTGAGGGCACTGATCAATCCTTCCAGGAATATTATCTGTTGTTTCACTTTTAACACAAGTATCCAGACAAATGTGACTTCTCTGTTCCTCCCACATGACACCCATACTACTGTTTCCATGTATTTCCGTTCTCTTTCCTTCATGGATTGAGTCCAATCCATTCTCACTTCTGCCTTAAAGTTTTCATTACTTTCTTCAAAAGTCAAATCAAATAATTTTTTGCACAAACCCTTTGCTGACCTTATCCCTAATATTATTTGAGGCTCTGCAATAGTATGTATTCTTTCTTTATTTTGGTCTTTATATTAAAGATGCCAGTTCCAGTATAAATCACATAAATATTTTTAAAGTGGTTATGTTCATTATGTGGATTTTATAGAATATATTGTTATATAACATGGTATATGTATAGAAATGTGACCTCAGAGACCAGAAGATAAATGTTCAAGTTCTATTTCATATATTGTGTCTGTGTAATCTAGGGTAAGTCAATTAACTTCTCAATGTTTCCCACAGCTCTAACAGTTTAATTATCTGTAATTCCATATTTCAGTGCAGTTAAGAGTGGAATCCATAGAAGGCACTGGTGAAACACAGGTATTTGTTAATATAACCAATAGGCAAACACTCAAAACTCTTAGAGGAAACAAAAGAAAGTCCCTTCCCCCATCCCATCTCAAATACAAAATCTCTGGGCACTTTCAAATGGCAAAGAAACTAAAAAGATAGCCTTCTTAACATTTGAGAAGTAGAAGGGATCTTTAACTCATCTATCAATAAACCAAATCAATCAATGGACATTTATTAAGCATTGATTATTTGACATACACTGTACTAAGCACTAAGGGTACAAAAGAGAGACAAAAGAAATCCCCTTCCCAGGGGCAACTAGGTGTCACAGTGAATAGAGCACTGGACCTAGAGTAAGGAGGACCTGAGTTCAAATCCAGCCTCAGACACTTAACACTTACAAGCTGTGTGATGTTGGACAAGTTACCCCCAACTGGCTCTCCAAAAAAGCAAAAAGAAAAAACCCCTTCCCTCAAGTACCTTATAATCTATGAGGGGAGACAATATGCAAACAAATATATTCAAAGCAAGAATAAATAGGATATACATAATAAAGAGGAAATGATAAATAGAAAAAGGCACTAAAATTAAGAGGAGTCATGATTTTTTTTTTTTTTTTTTTTTTTTGCGAAAGAAGGAATTTGAATGGGAATTTAAAGGAAGTCAGGGAAGTCAAGAGGCAGAGTTGAGGAGGGTAAATATTCCAGACATGGAGGAAGATACTGAAAATGCCCACATTTGAGAGATGAAGTGTGTTGTTTGTGGGACAATCAAGAGACTAATGACACTAGATCAAAGAGTAATTAGGGGACTTAATGCCAGGTAAAATGATCACTCATCTAAGAACTTGGACTTTTTTTCCCCTGATACCAAAGATTTTAGATATATCCCAGAAAGATTCCCAAAGAAAGCATTTGCCAATTCATGTCTCATCAGCAGAGCCCACAGTTAAATTATGTGACCCTTCAGTAATATGATTTAGGCAACGGCTCATTTATAAGCATGTCAGAGAGGCAGTGATTCAGAATGGATATTGCATTGGGTTCGACATCAAGAAGAGCAAAATACAAATATTATAATATTTGTTTAAACCACAGAGGCAATGTGACATAGTGGAAAGAGCATTGGATTGGAACTGAATAACCTGGGTTCAATTTTAGCTGTGCTGCTTACTAGCCATATAATTTTGTGTAAGTCATGTATCCTTGCTAAATATCAGTTTCCTCATGTATGAAATGAGGGCGTTTATTATCTCCCAATTGGAAATATTTTTGAGAAGAGCCTTCCATTTTCTAATCTGTGATTCTCTTTAAATCTCAATTTCCTCATCTGGATGATCATAATTATATAAGCTATCACACAGGACTGTAGAAAAACTCAAAAGTGTTAATGAATTTAAATTTCCTTTGAAATCCAGTATTATTAAATATATAACTTAACAAAATATTCAATAATAGAAGCCAGTCAGTCATAAACTTGTCCAAAAGTCAAGTTTTGAAGATTACTCCCCAAACCATAGTTCAGAAACAATGCAAAATCACGGCTAAGTTGTTTACCTTTCAATGCATATCTTTTCTCCTGAGTCATCTTAAGCAGACTGCAGCTTATGATTTTGATCATCTTCAAAAATAAATACACATGCTTCTATGACCCATTTGAATGAAAGGAAGAGAAACTTGAAGACTTATTTAAACCTGTTTGAAAGTAATATTTATTATACACTTCTGATTTAACTTGATGTCACAACAAGAAGAAATTGAGCCATACTACATGCAAAAGCCAAATCAATGCTGTGATATATAAAAGATTTTCTTTTTTCATTAAAAATCATTATAGGGTGGAGCTAAGATGGTGGAATGGAAGCAGTAACTTTCCTAAGCTCCTTCGTGAATCCCATCACTAAACTTTAAAAAGTGAATCTAAATAGATTTTAGAGTGTCAGAATCCACTGAGAGATGGAGGCTAGCAGAATCCAGCCCAGGAAAGTGCCCATTTGGGTCTGGGCAGAGGGAGAGAAGAGCACATGGGGGCTGCACCAGACTGGACTAGAGAGTGGACTAAAGTGGAGAGAGAGAAGGAGCATCAGCCAGCAAACTCACCCACCCCAAGGGTGATTCGCAGCTGCCTCACAAGCGTTTCACCAGGGGACAGCAGGTTCTGGTGGAGCTGGGTAAGAGAAAGCAAAAGACCCTAAGCAGAGACAGCAGCTTCTCCAGGGGATATGTAATGGAAATGCAAATTTAAAGATCTTCCCTGCCCCTAGCTTAAGTGCACCTGAAGCCTGTGTTGGGAGGCTTGTTTTTCAGGAAAGCCCACACCTTGATACTTTGTGTTTGGGCAGTGGGTCCAGAAGGTTGTTACATTCTCTGAGCCAGGAGAAGGCCATATAAGCCCTGAGGAGGGGCTTTGCTTTGGGGCTCACTTTGAGAAGTGTTGTTTGATTTGACCAGATGAGACTCTGGGAAGCCGTTGTTGAGAGCCCCCCGGCTTTGAAAACCCAGAAGTTGATGCTTCCCTCTCTGGTAACTGTGATTTAGTATTGATGTAATGGTTGGACAGTTTGGAAGCCTGTCTGTTTGATCTGTAAGCTCTGTAACTCTGAAGTTCGGGGTGCTGACCTTTACCCCTGAACTAGGTAATACATGTTTGATTAAAGTTAGCTTGTTAACCCATTTTGAATTGCTTTCCTTTTGAGAAGCAGATCTAAGAACCTATAATGGCAGCTACCCTGGGGATATTGGGGTGCTTGTTGATACAAAATGGCGATGAGGGATGGGATCTGCTGAGTAAAAGGAAAGTATGGGGGCTGGGATAATTGTTTGTTTCCCAGTTGTGGTAGCTGTGATTCTGTGGAGCCATGGAGCAGGAGAGAAAGACCTGCATGCTGACTTCACTGAGCTGAGAGCAGGAATGGTGAGCTGCTTTCATGGAGACCTGTGGAGAAGCCTGGAGCTGCTGCGTTCTGCTGGAGGAGAAGGAACCCTGGAGTTTGGAGTTCAGCCACAGGACAAGATAAGGACTGTGTGGCAAAGCTGGGGCACTGAATGTGTTCCCTTGCTGCATCCCACAGTTTGGGACCCAGGGGGGATGGACTTGTGACTATGGTGGGTGGGGTGAAGTGCCATGGACCCCAAGGACCCCACTTTGGTTTTGTTGCCTAGTTCCCTCTCTGGACTTGGAAGCAGGGGCTGGAGCAGTGTTATGGGAAGGACACCGCCCCCCTCCCAAGAGTACTTTATGTGATAATGCTTTGTATTTTGTGAATTGATGTGAAAATGCAATGTACTTTGTTTAAGACCCAGTGGCCACTTTGGTAACTTTAGATGTACCTTGAAAATGTGACCTAAGAGATGTTTTAGTGCTAATTCAAATGTAAATTGTGTATGCTATGGGCATGAAAGATCTTGGGGCTGAATGTAATGGAAATGCAAATTTAAAGATCTTCCCTGCCCCTAGCTTAAGTGCACCTGGAGGCTTGTTTTTCAGGAAAGCCCACACCTTGATACTTTGTGATTGGGCAGTGGGTCCAGAAAGTGGTTACAATCTCTGAGCCAGGAGAAGGCTATATAAGCCCTGAGGAGAGGCTTTGCTTTGGGGCTCACTTTGAGAAGTGTTGTGTGATTTGACCAGATGAGACTCTGGGAAGCCGTTGTTGAGAGCCCCCCCGGCTTTGAAAACCCAGATGTTGATGCTTCCCTCTCTGGTAACTGTGATTTGGTATTGATATGATGTTAGGACAGTTTGGAAGGCTGTCTGTTTGATCTGTAAGTTCTGTAACTCTGAAGTTCGGGGTGCTGACCTTTTTCCCCCTGAACTAGGTAATATACATTTGTTTGATTAAAGTAAGCTTGTTGACCCATTTTGAGTTGCTTTCCTTTTGAAAAGCAGATCTAAGAACCTGTGTTGGCAGCTACCCTGGGGATATTGGGGTGCTTGCTGCTACAGGATATCACCCCACAGCCTGGAAGTTTAAAAATCACTTCTCTGATTTTCCAGGGGCCAGGATGGAAAAGTAAACTCTAGCTGCTCAAATTCCCTCTTCCTGACCTAGAAAACCCAGAGATAAATGTCCCATACACAGTAAAATCCTGAAATAGCAGAAATAGCCTTAGGCTTAGGAGTCACAGAAAAAGGGTGTAACTGAGGCAGTAAGGAGTTTGAAGTGAAGGGCAGGAGGGTTCCCAACAAGTCCCACCTCACCTGACCAGCAAGAACTCCCAAAGCCCAGGGGTTGGAATGAGCTAGTACTAACAACAGAAGCTTAGGTGGACCTCAGCATTACCAGGAGAATGTGAAGACACCAGCACTGCTGGCCACGACCTACTGAGCCTGCCTGAGCTGTAGCCCAGCAGCATAGAGGCAGACATCTGAAGTGGCCAGACCACTTCTCCCCTACAAGTTACTCTGGAAGCCTCAGGATAACTCAGTGGAAACACTGAAAATCCTGACCTCAACCTCAGTCTAGACACCTAGGAGCTATAGCACACAAAGTCAAGAACCAGATCCTTAGGTCCCAGTCTGAGAAATTAGGAAACAGAAAATCACAATGGGAAGGAAGGAAGCTGAGAAAGAGAAGGGGAAGGCAAGAAAATTGATCAGAGCTTATTATTGTAAGCAGGAACAACCAAATTCAGAGGACAACATGGACTCTATACTCACACCTAAGACCATAGAAGGAAATATGAACTGGTCACAAGCCTAAAAAGCATTCTTGGAAGAGCTCAAGAAAGATTTTAAAATCCAAATTAGAGGTAGAAGATAAATTTAAATCTACAGTGACCAAATTAGAAAAATCGTCTCACTGAAGAGAACAAATCCTTAAGAAGTAAAATTTCTGATCTAACTGACCTTACTCCCTAAAAAAAGTACCTTCAAAAACTAACCAAAGAAAATAACTAATTAAAAATTTGAATCAGTCAAATTGAAGCCCAGGACTCTATGATGAGACAACATTCAATCAAGCAAAACATGAAGACTGAAAAATTAGAAGAAAGTGTAAAATATCACACTGGAAATCAACTGACCTAGAGAACAGATCCAAGAGAGATAACATAAGAATTATTGGTCTACCAGAAAGTGATGACAAAAAAAGCAGCCTGAGCAACATCCTCCAAGACATTGTCAAAGAAAACTATCCTGGAATCCTACAATCAGAAGCTAAAACAGTTATTGAAAGAATTCACCAGACTCCTCCTGAAAGAGATCCCAAATGGAAAACACCAAGAAATACAATAGCCACATTCCAGAATTACAGGCTTAAGGAGAAAATACTGCAAGTAGCCAAAGTGAAACAATTCAAATATTGTGGAATTACAGTCAGGATTACACAGGACCTAACAGCTTCTACACTAAAATATCAGAGGTATTGGAATTTTATATTTCATAATGCAAAAGAGTTAGGCCCGCAACCAAGTATCAACTACCCAGTAAAACTGAGCATAATCTTTCAGGTAAGGAGATGGTCATTTAATGAAATAAGGGACTTCCAGACTTTCCTGATGAAGAATCCAGAGTTCAGTGGAAAATTTGATCTCCAATTACACAAATCAAGAAAAACATAAAAAGGTAAACAAGGGAAATATATACATACATGCACACACACACAGACACACGCACACATAACTTGGGATGCAATAAGAACAAACAGTTTACATCCCTATATAAGAAGCTGATACCTATTAATTTTGAAATTTATGTGATTATCACGACCTTTCAAACATATATATATAGATATACATAGATATATAGATATACATATCTATACATAGATAGAGGGTGTGAGTATAAATTAAGTAATATGATGGTTAAAAAAACCTTTTTAGGGGTGGCTAGGTGGCGCAGTGAATAGAGTGCCGGCCCTGGAGTCAGAAGGACCTGAGTTCGGAGCTGGCCTCAGACACTTAATACACACAAACAAAAACCTAGCCGTGTAACCTTGGGCAAGTTACTTAACCCCAATTGCCCTAAAGGGGCAGCTAGGTGGCGCAGTGAGTAAGAGCGCCAGCCTCGGAGTTGGGATGACCCGAGATCAGATCCAGCCTCAGAAAATGAGCACCCACGCATAAATAATGACTAGCGAAAAGGATGAGGCAGAAAAAAGGTAAATTATGCCATATGAAGAAGCATAAAGACATAGTAAAGGGGAAGGAAAGAGGGAGATGAACATGATTTGAACATTATTCTCATTGGTTCTGGTTCAAAGAGGGATCAACATAGTCAATAAGTTCAAGAGTCTAACATGAAAAGATACAAAAACTCATTATAATAGAGGGAAAGGATGGAGGGAGAGGAGCACTGTATGAAATTTGCTCTTTGGTTTTGGGTCAAAGAGGGAATAACACACACTAAGTATAAAAATCCATTGTGCCCTATAGGCAGTAGGAGGGGTAAGGTGGGGATGAAAAAGGAGAGTTATTAAGGGAGGGAAATAGTAGCAAGAGGAAAGTGTGGGTAAAGACGGGGGGACAGAGGGAGGGAATACTGAGGGAGGTGGTGATCAAAAGTAAAACCCTTAAGGAGGGGAAGGGAGAAGGAAGAAAAAAACATAAACAGAGGAGTTTATAGGATGGGGGGAAAGAAACAGATAATAATAATTACTGTGAATGTGAATGGGATGAACTCTCCCATAAAACAGGTGGGTAGCAGAATGGATTAAAACCACAATCTTGCAATATATTGTCTACAAGAAACACATCTGAAACAAGGGGATACATGCATGGTAAAGGTAAAAGGCTAGAGTAGAATATATTATGCTTCAGCTAAGGTAAAAAAAGCAGATGTAGCAATCCTTATCTCAGATAAAGCAAAAGCAAAAACAGATCTAATTAAAAGAGATAAGGAAGGAAACTATATCCTGCTAAAAGGCACCATCACGAATGAAGCATCATCATAAAATAACATATACACCAAGTAGCATACTGTCCAAATTCCTAGAGGAAAAGTTAAGGGAATTAGAGGAAGAAAGAGACAGCAAAACTATACTAGTGGGGGACCTTAATCTCCACCCTCTCTGAACTTGATAAATCTAACCTCAATATAAACAAGAAAGAAGTTAAGGGGGTAAATAAAATTTTAGAGAGGCTAGATATGATAGATCTCTGGAGAAAATTGAATTGGGTTAAAAGGGAATATACCTTCTTCTAAGTGGTACACGACAAATAAACAAAAATCAACCATGTACTAGGGCATAAAAACCTCACAATTCAGGGCAGAAAAGCAGAAATATTAAATGCATCATTCTCAGACCATGATGCAAAAAAACAAACAAACAAAAAAAAAAACATATGCAATAAAGGGCCATGGAAAGATAGACTAAAAACTAATTGGAAAGTAAACAATTTAATCCTAAAGAATGAGTGGGTCAAGGAAGAAATTATAGAAACAATCAGTAACTTCATTCAAGAGAATGACAATAATAAGACAACATACCAAATTTGTGGGATGCAGCAAAGGCATTTCTTAGGGGAAGTCTTATATCCCTGAGTGCATGCATGAATAAATTAGAGAATAGGGAGGTCAATGAATTGGCCATGTAATTGAAAAAGCTAGGAAAAAAAATTGAAAATCCCCAATGGAATACTGAATTAGAAGTAATGAAAACCAAAGGATAGATTAATAAAATGGAAATTAACAAAACTATTGAATTAATAAATAAACTAAGAGCTGGTTTTATGAAAAAAATAAAATTGATAGACCCTTAGTCAATATGAAAAAACAGAAGAAAACCAAATTATAAGTATCAAAAATGAAATAGGCGAATCTACCTCCAACCAAGAGGAAACTAAAAGAATAATTTAGAATTATTTTGCCAAATTATATCCACATAAATTTGACAATCTTAGTGAAATGGATGAATATTTACAAAAATATAAGTTGCTCAGATTAACTAAAGAGAAGTAAATTACTTAAGTAACCCCATCTCAGAAAAAGAAATAGACCAAGCCATCAGTGAACTCCATAGGAAAAAATATCCAGGGACAGATGGACAGACTAGCAAATTCTATCAAACACTCAAAGAAAAATTGATTCCAATACTCCACAAAGTATTTTGGAAAATCAGTGAAGGAGTCCTACCAAATTCTTTTTATGACACAAATGTGGTACTGATACCTAATCAGGAAGACATAAAACAAAGAAAGAAAATTATAGACCAAATTCCCTCATGAATCTGGAGGTAAAAATTTTAAATGAAATATTAAGGAAAAGACTACAGCAAATTATCACAAGAATAACACACTTTGATAAGGTAGGATTTGTTCCAGAAATGCAAGGATGGTTTAATATTAGGAAAAGCATCGGTACAATTGATCATATCAACAATAAAACTAGCAGAAACCACATGATTGTCTCAACAGAAGCAGAAAAGTCTTTTGACAAAATATGATATCCATTCCTATTTAAAAAACATGAGAAAGTATAGGAATAAATAGAGCTTTCCTTAAAATAATAGGTAGCATCTATTTAAAGCCATCAGCAAGCATTATATGTAATGGGAATAAGGTAAAAGCATTTCCAATAAGATCAGGAGTGAAACAAAGGTGTCTACTATCATCCCTCTTATTTGATCTGATAGTAGAAATGTTAGCAGTACTAATTAGAGAAGAAAAAGAAATCAAAGGAATAAAATTAGGCAAAGAACAGACCAAGCTATTACTCTTTGAATATGATATGATGATATAGAATTCTAGAGAGTCAAGGAAAAAACTATCTGAGATAATAAATTTGGCAAAGTTGCAGGATATAAAAGAAACCCACATAAATATTTGGCATTCCTCTATATTTCTAATGAAATCCAACAGCAAGAAATAGCTTTCTATTTAAATAAAAATCCCATTTAAAGATACTGTAGACATTATAAAATATTTGGGAGTCTACCTGCCAAAACAAACATAGGACTTATATGAACACAACTAGAAAACACTTTTCACACAAATAACGTCAGATCTAATTAACTGGAAAAACATGAATTGAATTTGGCTGTGTCAAGTTAATATAATAAAAATGACAATTTTACCTAAATTAAATTACATACTTAGTATCATACCAATCAATTTACCAAAAAATATTTTTATAGAACTAGAAAAAAGTGACAAAATTCATTTGGAAGAACAAAAGGTCTAGAATAAGAAGGGAATTGATGAAAAATAATGCTAGGGAAGGTGGCCTATCTCTACCAGACTTTAATATTTATTATAAAGCAGCAGTAATCAAAACTACTTGCTGCTGGCTGAGGAATACAGCAGTGGATCAATGTGGAATAGACCGAGAACATGGGACTCAGCAGTCAATGATTATAGTAATCTACTGTTTGATCAACCCAAAGACACCAGTTGTTGGGAAGAACTATCTATTTGACAAAAAACTCCTGGGAAAACTGGAATATAGTACAGCAGAAACTGGGCATAGAACATTATCTAACACTATACCAAAATCAAGTCGAAATGGGGGCATGATCAACGTATAAAATCTGATAATGTAAGCAATCTGGGAAAGCAAGGAAAACTTTATCTGTCAGATTTATGAAGAGGGGAAGACTTTATGACCAAATGAGACTTAGAGAGCATTATAAAATGCAAAATTGATCATTTTTATTATATTAAATTGAAAAGCTTCCATACAAACAAAGCCATATAACCAAGATTAAGAGGGGAGTGGTAAATTGGGAAAGAATTTTTACAACCAATGTCTCTGATAAAATGTCAATTCTAAAATATACAGACAATGGAGTCAAATCTATAAGAATATAAGTCATTACACAATTAATAAATGGTCAAAGGATATTAATGGGCAGTTTTCAGAAGAAGAAATTAAAGATATCTAGAAGCATATGAAAAATGCTCTAAATCACTATTGTTTAGAGAAATGCAAATCAAAACAACTCTGAGGTACCATATCTCACAAGTCAGTTTGGCTAAGATGACAAAACAGGAAAATGACAAATTCTGTAAAGGATGTGGACAAATTGGAACACTAATGCATTGTTGGTGGAGTTGTGAACTGATTCAACCATTCTGGAGAGCAAACTGGAACTATGCCCAAAGGGCTATAAGTGATTTCACACCCTTTGATCCAGCAATACCACTTCTAGGGTTGTATCCCAAAGAGATCATATTAGTGGGACGAGGAACTGTATGTACAAAATATTTATAACAGCTCTTTTTGTGGTGGCAAAGAATTGGAAATTAAGGGAATGACTAAACAAGTTGTGGTATATGAATGTAATGGAATACTATTGTGCTATAAGAAATGAGGAGCAGATAGACTTCACATTTACCTGGAGAGGCTTATACGAAGTGATGCTGAATGAAAAGAATAGAACCAGCAGTAATCTGTACATAATTACAGACACAATGTATGTGTGACAACCAACTGTGATAGACTGAACTCTTCTCGGCAATGCAGGTTTATAAGTCAAAAGACTCATGATGTTGAGAGATGTCTACATTCAGAGAAAGAACTAGAAAGAACAGAGTTTGAATGCAGATTGAAGCAAACTACCAGCTCTGTTTTTCTTCTTATTTGCTTTTGTTTCCTCTTTCCCATTGTTCATTCCATCTGATAATCCTTCCTTATAATCTGACTAATGTCTAATGTGAAACTATTTGAAGATCCTATACTTGATTACATGCCACCATTGGGGGAGGGGAGGGAAGGGAAGGAAATTTAAAACTCAAGGAATTGTGCAATTGTACCCTGTAAACTAAAAGTAAACAAACAAATTAATAAAGACCAAAACATGTAAAAGAGAATGAATGAAGGGCAAACAACAAAAACAATAATAATATAACAAGGATAATAAACCAATAAAAACCATGGGAAGTGAGGGAGAGAGAAGGGGGATGATACTGAGGTTCCAAACCATAGTGAAGCATAGTGGATGGTACCTTGATCAGAAACGAGGAAGTTTAGATGATGGATGGGCATGGGGTGGGGGAGAATTTAATCTGGTTTTGAACATTTTGAGTTTAACATGTCTATAGGTCTCTAGAGAGCAATCTGGAATTATGCCCAAAGGGCTATAAATAATTTCATACCCTTTGACTCAGCAATACCACTTCTAGGATTATATTCCAAAGACATCATAGAAGACGGAGGAAGACCCATATGTACAAAAATATTTATAGCAGCTCTTTTCATGGTTGCAAAGAATTGGAAATTAAAGGGGTGCCCATCAATTGGGGAATTGCTAAACAAGTTGTGGTATATGCATGTAATGGAATATTATTGTGCTAAAGGAAACAAGGAGGAGACGGTTTTCATATTTACCTGGAGAGGCTTATACAAACTGATGCTGAGTGAGAAGAGTAGAACCAGGAGAAATTTGTATACAATCACAGACACAACACATGTGTGATGACCAACTATGACAGACTGGACTCTTCTCAGCAATGCAGTGATATAAGTCAATCCCAAAAAACTCATGAAGGAGAGAGATGCCTACATCCAGAGAAAGAACTAGAAAGAACTGAACTTGAACCCTGATGGAAAAAAAAAAACTAATTGATCTTTTTCTTTTCATTGTTTGGTTTTATTTCTTCTTTACCATTTTTATCCCATCTAGCACAATACACCTTTGTAACTTGACTAATGTCTATTGCGAAAGTATTTGCAGATCCTATACTGGACTATATGCCATTGTGGGGGGTGGGGGGAGGGAGCGAAGGGAAATTCAAAACTCAAAGAACTATGGAATTGAACCTTGTAAACTAAAAATAAACAAATAAATTTAAAAAAAGAATTTAGAACTAAAAAAAAAAACATGTCTATAGGTCATACTTCAAGGTCAAAAGGGTAGATGAGCTCAGGAGAGATATATTTAGATTTTTAAATCATCTTCATGAAATTAGAGCTTGGACCAGAAGGGGTTAATGATAATACAAGTAGAGAGGCTACAGAGAGGTTCTGTCTAGGGTAGGATCTTGAAGTATAAACATAGATAGGGTGGCTACATGGAGCAGTGGGATCAGTGCCAGATTTTGAATCACAGGACCTGGATTCAATTTCCAGTGTAAAATGTGTGTCTCCCCCTCTTCCTAGCATCACTATGCACACTGTTCACAGTAGGTACCTAATAAATGTTTCCTGGACTGTGCAATAAATAGACACCATCTTTTAAAAATGACTTATAATTTCCATTTGATGACCATGAACGCAAATATATACAAACTCCAAATTATTCTGTACATCTTAGGATCTCAAAGGGACCTCAGAAGTCATTAAATCCAACCCACTAACAAATGAGGGAATAGAAGTCCAGAGGGGTTTAAAGGAGGTGTTCAAGATCACCCAGATAGAAAAGAAGAAATTAATGTTTGAATCCAGATCCTCTGACTCTAAAACCAATGTTCCTTCAGCCATACAAAACTGCTTGCTTCAGTCAAAGGATATGATTGTTATATTAATTTGTTGTCTCCTTCTCATATGACACACAAAATGATTATGACAATACTGACATTATTAAAATTGAAATCATCAAACATAAATTAAAATAAAACCAAGAACCATTTTAACATTTAAACAAAAATAATAATTGATATATGTTAATATTACCTAGATACTTTGTTACATCAAGAAATCTACAAACAGTAAATCAATAAAAATGTATTTAGAATACATTGTGTACCACGTAGTGTGAAAAGTGCTTGGTACACAAAGAAACACATTGTTCTCATGAAGCTCACAATCTGATGAGGGAGAAAACATGCAAACCACTAGGTAAAAAAAACAGCAACAAGTAAATACTGGATAAATAAGAATTTTTTTTTAAAGAGAAGGCACTAGAATTAAGAATTTAAAGGATTTATGAAATTCTTCTAGTAGAAGATAGAATACCTCACTGGCACTTGAAAAAGCCAGGGTGGCAGAGGAGACAAGACAGACAGAGTGACAGAAATAGACAGAGACAGACAAAGACATGGAGAGGGATAGTCAGAGACAGAGAAAGAGAGAGACAGAAAAAGGGACTGAGACAGAGAGAAAGAAACATAGTGACAGAGACAGACAGAGTGAAGGAACCTGACAAAGAAATAGAGCTGATGCCTGTCATTTGGGTAATGGATGAAAAAGTTATGGTATATGAAGATGATGGAATACTACTGTGCACTAAGAAACTATGAAGGGAATGATTTCAGTAGAAGTTGGAGACACTTATGGGAATGGATACAAAGTGAAGTGAGAAGATTCAGTGGAACAATTACAACAGTAATGGTAATATTTTAAAGAAAATTAACTGTGAATGACTAACTCTGATCAACATGGCACAACACAATTCTGAATGTCTCATGATGAATAATGCTATCTACTTCCAGAGGGAGAAATCATGGACTCAGAATGTAGATTGAGACACATTTTTAAAACTCACTTTCTTCCTTCCTTCCTTCCTTCCTCCCTCCCTTCTTTCCTTCCTTCCTTCCTTCCTTCCTTCTTGAATGTAACGTGTTTAATGGGAAATGAAGTTTCATTATTTCATGTTCATTATAGGATTTCTATTTCTTGCCTTCTCATTAGTGATGAGAGGGTGGGAAATGTTTAGAATATGAAAGTAAAAATAAAATAAATTAGATTGGAAAAAAAGAATAAACTGTCCATATCCAAGAGCTGTAGTATCTTCTTCAAGGAAAATCAAGGATGTTAGTGTCACCAGAGCAAAGTGTATGTTGGGGAGTATTAGGCTTAAAAAGTTAAAGGTTTGGGGACAGAAAGGTGGAAATTTTAGAGGGGCTAGATTACAAATTACTTTGGATGCCAAACTAGAGAATTTTATATTTAATATAAAAGGTAATAGGAAGCCACTAATGTTTATTGAATAGGGAAAGTGACAGGGTTGGGCCTTTGCTTTAGGAATAATCATTTTAGTGGCTGGAGGATGTACTGAATTGGAAAGAAATTGTGGCCATATGACTTATCATCAGACTATAGCATCAGTTAAGATGTGAGGAGATGAGAAGCCACAGTAGGGTGGTGGCAGTATCAGAGAAGAGATAATTGAGAGATGTTGCAAAGGTACAATTTACAGATCTTGGCAACAGATTGAATGTGGAGAAAGGCAACTGAGAGTGATGAATTGAGAATGACAACCAAAGTGTAAACCTTGTGGACTGGAAGATGGTGCTGCCTTCAGCAATTGCAGAAAAGTTTGAAGGGGGGAGTTTTGGAGGGAAGAAAAATAACATTAGTAAAATTAAGTTTCTTTCAAACAGTCAATGAACAAGTATTATTTTATGTCAAGAAATGTACTTTAATTGATATCCAAAGAAAAAACAAAACATTCACAGCCCTACAGAAGTTTACATTCTAATGTCAGAGACAACATATACATTATAGTACATACATAGTACAAAATATAAGTAAAGCACTTAGACACTTCCAAAGTGAACATATTAGCATTGGAAGGAGGGTGATTGTGATTTTTTTAAAGTCACCCTGCAGAAGTTATGGCTTGAGCTGAGTATTAGGGGAAAACAAGAGAATCTAGGAGGAGAAGGGGGACAATTGATGCCAAAGTATAGTGAGAAGAAATGGAACTTCATCGTTGAAGAATAGCAAATGATCCCATAGTGCTGTACCATAGAGTTTTAGAGGGAAATTTTGAAAAAAAAATTGAAAGATAGTGTAATGGAAATGCAAATTTAAAGATCTTTCCTGCCCCTAGGTTAAGTGCACCTGGAGCCTGTTAGTGGGAGGCTTGTTTTTTCAGGAAAGCCCACACCTTGATACTTTGTGACTGGGCGGGGCAGTGGGTCAAGAAGGTTTTTACATTCTCTGAGCAAGGAGCAGGCTATATAAACCCTGATGGAGGCTTTGCTTTGGGGCTCACTTTGAGAAGTGTTGTGTGATTTGACCAAATGAGACTCTGGAAAGATGTTGAGAGCACCCTGGCTTTGAAAACCCAGATGTTGATGCTTCCCTCTCTGGTAACTGTGATTTGGTATTGATGATTAATGGTTGGACAGTTTGGAAGCCTGTATGCTTGATCTGTTTCTCTTGTAAGTTCTGTCTGTATACTCTGAACTTCAGGGTGCTGTCCTTTTCCCCCTGAACGAGGTAATTGATATATGTTTGATTTATTAAAGTAATCTTGTTAACCCATTTTGAGTTGCTTTTCTTTAGAAAAGCAGATCTAAGAAACTGTACTGGCTGCCACCCTGGGGATGTCGGGGTGCTTGCCGCTACAGATAGGTACTAGGTCATGAAATTTATATACAAGTGGTTTTTATATATGATCCTAGAGGCAATAGAAAAACAACGGGTTTTATTTAGAATAGGTGAGGGGTATTACCTACTTTGTCTTGCACCTTCAAAAATTTCCAAAAAGGAAAATTAAGATATTTTTCATCTTGACTTGGGGCCGGTTCTCATATTGCCTGGATCCCCTTCCATGGTCCCAGATTCTACCTGGATTCACCAGACTGTCACCTGGGATAAATGTCAGACAGCTCCCAGTTCCTTGTCCAGCTCTCTGGGTAGGTCCTGCTCCACACTAAAGTTCACAGGGTCTAGTCCATCTCAAATTCTTCCCAATTTTGGCTCCCAGGAATTCAAGGCTCAACCAAGCCGCAAATTAACAAAGGCCCCACATCCTGGTCATGCTTGCTCAGTCTTCTGTAGCTCATTCAAAAAATCAGAATCACCTTATCCAGCCTGGGGGGAGGGAGCTCCTGGGCTCCTGTTCAGTAACTCCACCACCACAAGCTCTCAGGAAATTCTGACTCAGTTCTTTATTCTCATTTCTCTACAGCAAAACAGCTTCTGCCACCAGATTCTTGTCTGAATAAATTCTGACAGTGCCTCTCTGGGGCTTTTCTTATACACACAGCATTAGCTACTTCCTGTTTCATCCAACCCCTTCCTTTTACATCAGGAACAGGGGTTCATACTTTCTGTTTCTTTCACAGAGGTTTGATTAGTTACTAAGTGCTATGTACTTGCTTACTTGCCAATACAAAAAGGGGTCTTCAAATTACCATTGCAGGTATCTATGAAATATCAATAGCTCTGAAGGATAGCTCTCACCATGCTGGATAGATTCCTGTGGGATATTTACAAAAAAAATTTGGTTAAGAATATATGAGAGTCATGAAAGGCCTCGATGAGTTCTGAGATGCATCACAGATCCATGAAAGTAGCAAAATAACTATTTAAGTACTCCATAGTCCTAAATGTTTTTACAGAAAGTTCAAGGAACATAAAACATTTACATTTTTAAAAATTTTTCTCAATTATTAAGTATATGAAGTTTAAAGAATTGGTTGGATGGGAGCAAGAGTAGTCTGGTAAATCCTTAACAAGCAGCTTTCCAGAAAGAACAGTGTGTCCATAGTATTTTAACTTTTAATCTGTATTATTGATATTCTCTTCATTATTTACTAAAGTCTAGGCAATCAAAAAAGATAAAATTAAATGAAATGTAGATTTTTGACAAATTCTAGGATATAAATTTCACAGTGAAAATTTAACAATCAGCTTTCACAAGCTAGTTCAAACTGGCTCAAGTATACCTGTGGATTGGAGGACAAATAACAGCAGCTGTTCTTGGATATTTGTTCTTCCATAACTGGGACTTCCTAGATTGTTATGTTCTGCCAATTTTCCATGGAGCAGCAGGCATGTTCTACATTTTGATCTAATGTGTTGGGTAACTGATTGGAATTCACACACACTCAACAAAGCTGACAGCTGGCATTATGGATCCCTGGGTGCCGGGGATTAAGTATCAGGGGCAAAATATGCTTCTTTTCCTCTTGTTGAATACTTACATTCAAATCAAGTCCATCTTTTCATCTGTAGTGGGAAATATGCTTGTATTTAATCAGAATAATCATTTTTTCCATTTTATTAAATATCTTCCAATGGCAGTAGCTCTAATTTTAAGAATATTTTATCCCACTTAAATATGCTTTGTTTTTGAGAGAAAATAGCTCCCAGTGAAACACCCCCTCTTCTAGTACCAATCAGTGTCTTCTCTGAAACTTATATTCTTAATGATTCACCTGGAACACTGAGAGGCAAAGGGACTTTCCTGAGATCACACAGCTAGTATATGTCATGGGTGGATTTGACTCAGGATGAGCCAGACTTTTTTGCTTATAAGGCCATCCTTCTCTCCAAAATACAATATTACCTTTAAAACCATATATTATAACTTTTATTTCAACCAAAATAAAATGTTCATTGCAAAAAAAAACTTCTCTTTCAATAATTATAGAGTTTAATTTGATATTTGAGGAGATGGGCTGTCTTTTGTCTTCCTTTGTATCACCAGGGTTTAAGATAGTGCCTGGTACATAATAGGTGATTAATAAATGTTTATAACTGAAGTAAAAAATAAATATTAAACATCTAGATAAAAGGAATTTAAATAATGAATTTTTATTTTGATGACTTCAAAACATGAAATGAAGTTCATTTTGATATGGAATATGATTGCATTTCTAAAAGTAATAATTACCCCATTGCAATGAGGAAGTCATCCTCCTCCCTTTTTTTTGCCTCCTGAGATGTGCAGAATATATGGCAAGTAGAGCAATGTAACCCAGTGAATTTGAGTATCCAGGTCATCCTGAAAGTTAGTTCATTTCCAGGACTGTAATGGACTGGAGCTAGCCTGAGGGATCCAGTCTGATTTTCAGCTGCCTTGTGGATGTGTAGCAGTTCCAGGAAGTCCTTGTTATAGCACAGAGCATATTTAAGTTAGTTTCAGTAAAGTTAAAGGGATAAGAATCCACTGTAGGAAACAGACACACCTTTGACTCTCCACATTCTACCCAGGATACTTATAGGAATGTTGTAGCCATATTGGTGTGTTTTGTTAATATTCCTTTTACATGTGGGGGAGGGATTAAGTCCATATAGTCCCTGTGTAAAATAGACCAGTGATTACCTTTCTTAGAATCTAGCCTTTTCCTTGCTTGGTAATTTAGAAATAAACAACTCCAAAATGAGAATGCCATTTGGATTTTGCCACATATCCTATGTTATTTGAGCACTCTTTTTACTTACACCTTCTAAATTGCTTTCTGTCTTCTTGAAAGATTGAAATGACAACTTGTTCTGCATTCAATTTATTTGCGTTTCTTCATCAGGCTTATGGAGGCTGGTTGATTGTTGCTAAGTTGAAAGCACCAATGATTTCAATTACTTTCCCTTCAGCTGAGCTTTTAAAGGTAAACATTGAAACCTCTGTTCAGTAGAAAAATTAAAAATGTATTATTCATTCTTGGACACTTCCTAAATGCCAGAAATCTGCCAGCTACTGCACAGAACAGAGATAAGTATAGTTGCCATACATAAAGAATTAGTGAGTCTCTAACATTTTCTCTAAAAATGAGAGGGTGTAATGTAAGAGAAAGAGAAAGGAACATAGGGTCAACAGACATGTGTTCCAATTCCAGTTCTTTAACATACTAATATGTATTAATAACCATGGAAAAAACTTCACCTCTCAGACTCTCAGTCTCTTCATGTGTATACCAGAGATAGTAATATATGAAATATTAACCACAAAGGAAAAGGCTTTGTGAACTTTATGGTGGTATGTAAGTATGAGTTGTGGATATTCTTTAAAGAGGACAGCAACCTTTTTGGTCTTGATTTGGAGTGACACAAGTTTAAATAAAAAGAGTCTTAAAATGATATATTTTTGAGTTTCTAATTGTGACTAGATGCTCTTTTGTTTTCTAGTCAAGTAACTGGGTTTTGCATTCTGGCTCTACTACTTATTAATCTGGGATTTAGGGCAGTCTATTTAACCTCTCTGGTTTCAATTTCTTCAAGTACAAGATGGAATAATATGTTAGATGATCTCTGTTATCCTTTTCAGCTGATGGCAAAACGGAGTAAAGGGTAGAGTAAGGAAGGAAGAGGAATGGAAGGTAGTGCACCGGGCAAAGATGATACTTAATAAAAGTATGTTGAATTGAATTGCTAATATGAGCTTTTCATCCCTTGCCTTTGCCTTCTCTTCCAATTTATTTTACTAATTCCTTTTATTGCCCTCTCTCCTCTTCTATTCCCATTAAGTTGCCCTTTCCTTTTCCCTTCCCTCCCATCTTTCCTTTTTCCTTCCTTTTCCAATTGTATTCCTTTTTATTTCCATATTTGCTTTACCCTTACCCTTCCCATTCCCTTTTATTCAGTAAATAGATTCTGAAGGCTTGCCATCAGTTTCTGTTCACATTCCATCACAACTTCTAAAGCAAACTTGATTCTCCACAAGGGAGTCTTCTTTCAGTGATGAGGAGAAATGGTTAGAACATGATGCAGATCTCTGTCCCTGTGTTCACTTATTTCAATTAAACATATGTTTATTAAGCACCTATTATGTGCAAATCATTCTTTAGAGCTCTGGAGATAGAAAGATAACAAAAATACTCTAAACAAGCAACTTTGAATGACACAATCACTTACCCTTATAAAATTTAAAATCTAATAGCAACAGAGAGGGTAGAAGGGTTAATGCATGTATACAAATAAGAATAATTAAAAAGTAGGGTGTAGTATCTGCAAAGAAGGAAATTACATAACATGCTAATGGGAAATATATATCTATATAGTTATAGATACATATAGATGTAGATATAGATAGATATGTATATACATGTATATATGTGGGTGTGTGTACATATATGTATGTATACACATGCATATACACATGTATGTGTTTGTATATACATATACATATGAGTGTGTATATACACATATACAATACACAATATACATATACACACATGTGATTACAAGGTGACATGCAGGTTCTTTTCTTGGCAGATTCACCTGATTATTTTTCTGGAAAACAGAAGACATTGTTTCTAGGTGATGGCCACTTATGAAATACTTAGAGACAGAAGGAGAGTGATTTCTGAATTACTGTATCAATTGAGACAGCAAGCTTTTAGGCACCAAAATTATAATTTATGGTGTGCTTTCTATTTTCTCTTCTTTTTGAAATAAAAGATTTATGAGTTTGCAACTGTTTGAAAATCTGGCATTATTGCCTGGGCGACATTTGGAAACGGCCAAATGACAGGTTTAATTTTTGCATTGTTGCAGATGCTATTTGAGATATTTTAAGGAAATGCTTTGCTGGCCAAGGAACTGTCAGCTGCAGCAAGAAACAACACTGCATGCCTGGCCTTGTGCAAAAGACACGCGTCATGTAGTGAGGGTATTGCTTCTTGGGCAATTACCCATTTTCTTATTTGTTTGTTTTTGGATGTCTGATTCTTTCTTTGATTTAAATCTGTGATTTCATCAGTTTAAAGAACTCTGGGTTGAAAACTTTCTCAATGAATGCAAATCAACAGATTATCTGGTTTAAAGAATTGCCCTGGACATTGAAAATTTAGGTAACTTTCTCAAGTAGGAAAAGGGAAAAGGCTTGAACCCAGGTCTTCCTGGCTCCAGGACAAACCTTCTGTCCACTACGACACTTTTTCTATTTTGCTTGGTAAACAACATGATTTTTGTGATTAAGCTTCCCTTTTATTTTCAGACTCAAGACTCACATTTTACTTTACCTTGCCTAACAGAGGACCACAATGATGACAAATCCTCAATTTTCCATAGCATTTTAAAGAGAACAGCATACTTCCTTCATGATGATCCTTTGAAGTCATTAAGACAATTATGGGCAGATGAGAAAACATAATAGTAGATTCATGCATCTAGGTTCAAATTTTGGTTCTTTTACTTATTAGCCTAGTTATCTTGAACAGGAAACTTTTCCCTCTTTGGGCCCTCCATATAAAATGAGTGGGCTAGACTAAATGAACTATAAGTTCCTTTCACTTCATCCATGTATGATCCTATTATTTTTCCAGAGTTACACAGCAACTAAAGATTGAAGATTGAATTTAAACCCATATCTCCATATCTCAAGCCCAGAATTCTTAACTTACCTCGATCCTAGTTACTGTTATTCTAACAAGCTGACTTTGGCAAGGTGAATTTTTATATTTATTTCTCTATTTTGAATCCTCAGGAGAACTATGTTGAAATAATGATGATACTGATGAAAAATTTTATTTGTCAAGTATCAATTTTATGATAAAAAAGAACAAATTGGAATTTCAGAATTCAAAAGCTGGTGCATGTGTTTTCTGTTGCCTTGAAACAGAATCTGCCTATAATAACCAAGAAAAAATCCCCACATAATTATGCTATATTGAAAGATGTGTGGGGGAGTATTAACAAAGTTCTTTCTGGTTATGTTCCTTAATATTGCCAAATTAATATTTACTTGTTTATACCAGCTTACCACCCACAATTTTAGTGCTCACATTCTCTTGGAGGATGATAAGCATTTCTTACAGTTAAAAGAGAAATGTGTCTTTTGTAGGGAAAATGAAGCAAAGGTGGCAAGTGTCTCAGAATTTAGTGTCATTCTAATGGATTATTGGGTTTATTCAGAGGAAATAATACTCCTCTGTCTGAATGAAGCCAAGTGACTGTTTTATAACTCATGATGTATAAATGTGAGCCAAGAGGGCTATTGGAAACAAAATGACAAATAAACGTTATGAAGAAAATAAAAGAAACTGAAGTGTATCACTTTAGAAGCATTATTATTTTTTGAAGAAAAAAATTCCTTTAAGATGAAAACTGAGGAATCTTGCATAAGTTATTATAACTTTTCTGCACTTAACAGAGAAGTTATTAACTCACTTAGAGTGTCTGTAACAATTGTATACACACACCAAGGCATCTAGTTGTTCCTATTCTGTCCATCTGGCAAGCAGTAGCAAAATGTTACGACTTCAATCACTTCATGCTGATTGCAAAAGATGGTGGAAAACAAGTCTTTGTTTATCACCCGTTCCTATCTTTCAACTTATGCCCTAAAGAGATTACAAGAGTAATAGCAACCTATGTGTATACAGCATTTTTCACTGAGCAACACCAGCAGAAATGCACAATGTATCATTATACCTGTCATGGAAGGGTGGAAACTGAGGCTCAGTGTGGGAAAATGATTCATCAGAGTCTTAATAGTATGTATCTGTTTAAGTATTAGAACAGCAATCAGAAATTTCCGCACTTGTGTCAAGCAGCAAGATAAAATCTCAAATCATAAAAGTTGGCAATGGAGGACCTGCAGCATCAGAGACCACAGAGTCCTTCACACCATTTGCTGAGGAAGCAATTTCTTGGGAACAAGGGTGCAGGATAGACTCAGGCTGGAGAAGGGCTAATATGAGGGTGGGGGAGGTAACTGGGTAAGATAGTGCTATCCATGTAGTAACTTCTCATTTTAGCTAATTCTTTTTGCTAATAAAAGAGCCAGTATACAGAATGGTTAGACAGCTAATCTCAAGTGAGGAAGACTCTTGGTTTTTAAGTCCCAGCTCTGATTCATACTTTCTGAATGACCCTGGGCAGGTAAATTTTGTTTTCTGATGCTGACAACTCTCTAAGATTAAAAATTTCAAAATATGTTCTGATTGTCATTAGTAGTGAAGTTTGCTTATTGGGAGATCCCAATAAAAGTGTAACTTGCACATCTACTGGGAAACAGTGACAAGAGCAACAAGAAGATTCTTTTTAACTAGCTGTTTTATTATTGAGATGCTGCTGAAAGATTTTAAATGCTATCAATATCCTAAACACTTTAATGCCAAAGAAGGTAGGAAGAAGGAAGGAAGGAAAGAAGGAAGGAAGGAAGGGAGGAAGGAAGGGAGGGAGGGAGGAAGGGAGAGAAAGAAGGTAGAGAAGGAGGGAGGAAGGGAAGAAAAGGAATAAGGATAGAGGGAAAAGAGGGAGAGAGTGAGGAAGGGAGGGAGGAAAGAAAGGAGGGACAGAGGGAGTGAGGGAGGATAGAAGGGGGAAAGAAGAGAGGGAGGAAGGAAGAAGAGAAGGAAGAAAGGAAGAAAAGAAATCTCTATCCACACATAAGCAACACTGATGCCAAGTCAAGCAGTCATTCAAAGAGTTAGAAAAATGGATAGACATTATAATAAATGGTATCTGTATTTCAGCTCTATGAATCTGATGTGAAGAAGGAAAGACTACAGGGTGAGAAAATTCAGTATTGATAAAGATTTTAAAGCCAAATATGTTAATTGCTGCCTTTGATCTCTTCAGTAAGCAGTAACATTTATGAGGCTCTATTATTGTTTTTCTCAAGAAATGAAGTTTTTTTAAGACTTATTAAGCACCTAATATATGGCAAACACTGTGCCCAGTATTTTATAATTATCTTATTTGATTCTCATAACAACATTTTATACTAAATAAGAGTGGGGCAGAGGGGATTCTGGGAAAATGGTGGACTAGGTCAGAAAATTCCAAGCTCTCAAGATATTCCCCCATAAACGAGTTAAAAAAGCACCTTCAGATGAGCAAAGTGAGGGTGGAGATAAATAAAAACAGGGGCATAACCTACAGCCTCCTGAAACAATTTGAGAAAATATGAAGAAAAGGCCCATGATGAGTTTGGTCCCAGTGAAGAGTAAATACCTCCAGGCTAGCTTCTGTTTTAACCTGCAGCTTCAAGCCTATTAAACAAGTGGAAGGCCCTGGGGTTAATTGGTTTGAGAGGCTTCCTCAGCCCCAGCCACCAGAATTTTTACCCCCAGGACAGTGAGGAGAGTTTGCCATCTGAGCCAGGGAAGATTGAGGGAACCTCTGCTAACAAGAAACCTCAGACCCACCTGTGCTGTTAAGACTAGCCAGGACAAGAAAGAACCAGCACATATCCAGCACGTACAGAAGCAGTGGGGCAGAAAGCCCCTGGCTGTGGGCACTTACAGGAGACTGGAAGGTTGCCTTTTATTTCAGGCTAGAGGGGAGAGCCGAAGATCTGGGGAAATAGGGAGGCATCATTTACCATATACCAGGGCTAGAAGTGATATATTAATTAGTTATCAATTAATATTAATAATTAAGCTATTGCCACAAAAATGCACAGGCAAAGGAGAAAGACTCCAACCATACAAACTGTTATGTGAATAGAGATGGCTGTGGTTCATCTTCAGATGAGGATGTTGAAGTAAAGAAATCCCCAAAGAGTAATGTCAAATAGAAACCTACCCGAAGAGAATTCATAGATCTTTAAAAAGACTTTAAAAATCAAATGACAGAGATGGAGGAAAAACTAAAAAAAGAAAATAATAATAATCCAAGAAAAACAAGAAAGGTATGAAGAGTCAACCAATTAGAAAAGGAGATCTGAAACCTTTTTTTGTTGTTGTTGAGGGGGGAAAGCAAGACAATTGGGTTTAAGTGACTTGCCCAAGGTCACATAGCTAGTAAGTGTGTCAAGTGCCTGAGGTCACATTTGAACTCAGGTCCTCCTGACTCCAAGGTCAGTGCTCTATTCACTGTACCACTTAGCTCGCATGAGATCCGGAATCTTAAGGAAGAAAATGACACCTTGAAAATTAGAATTGAGCAAGGTGATACCAGTGAAATTACGAGAGATCAAGAAAGGATTAAACAAAATACAAATAATAAAAAATTAGAAGAGAAAGTGAAACATCTTACAAGAAAAAACAGATTTGGAGAATAGATCAGCAAAAGAAAATATAAAAATAATTGGACTAACTGAAAGTTACAATCAAAAAAGAATATTGATACAATAATACAAGAAATAAATAAAGAAAATTACCCTGAAGTGTTAGAAGGGGCAGGAGAGTAGAAATAGAAAAAATCCATTGATCACCGATTAAAAGAGTTTCTATGAGGAAAATTCATACAAATATCATAGTCAAATTTCAAAACCCCCAGATCAAGGAAAATAATATTAAAATCATCAAGATTAAAACAGTTTAAATATGATAGTGCCACAATTAGAAATACACAAGACCAGAGACATAAAGGACTTCAGGTCTTGGAGCACAACATATAAAAGACTAAAAGAACTGGGGCACTGGCCAAAAAATCATACCCTGCAAAGTTAAATATTATCCTGAATGAAAAAAAAAAGAAATGGACATTTTATAAACTCAGACTTTCAAGAGTTTGTTAAAAAAAATTCCTGAACTTAATAGAAGATTTGACATACAAGAACCAAGAGAAATATAAAGTACATAACAAAGACAATTATTTTAACTTTAATTTTCTTGTCAACATTTTAAAATATAAATATGGATAAGAAATGCATAAGGACAGACTGTTTACTTTGTATATATGTAAAATGTATGTCTGAGATTCTTATTGATAATTGGGTAGTTCATAAAAATACTGGGGTAAAGTTGAGTATGATATGAATTTAAAAAACAAAACCTTTTAGGAAGATCTAAAAAAGAGTTGTTATTTTAAACAAATGAGGTGCAAGAGGAAGAAATGCTACACAGAAATTAGATGGAGGAGGAGGGCTGGTAGTTCTGATAACCTACTTTTACTAGAAATGGATTTAAGAGGTACAATACAAATATATTTAGAAAAATGAAAAATAGCTACTAAATTAAGAAGAAATAAAGCAGTAGGGGCATAGGGAGGGAGTAGGGCACAAAGGAGGGATCTTTAGAGGAGAGGGTGAGAGAATAGGTAAATAGGGGTATAGAAGGTTGTTTAAGGAATCAGAGTATAGAGGCAGTATCCTAGGAGGTGGGTAGACAAGTCACAGGAAGGCAAAGTATAGGAGGCAGAAGGGATACGGAATAAGAGATATGCACATACATAAAAACAAAAATCAGGAGTACAATAGGTTTTGAAAAGTACATGTCTGTATATGTATGTACAAATCTATATGTGTATGTATATGTCTATAGCTGAGGAGAAACATATCTAAACTATATTATAGCATTCTGGGGGGATGGGGAAGGATATATACATATATATATATATATACATATATATATGTGTATATATATATATATATATATATAGCCATAGAGAAACCTATCTAAACTTTATTGTGGTCTTCTGGGAGGGCTTGCAGGGGAGAGAAACAAAAAACAAAGTGAAAGTGCCCAGTAGAGCACAAAAGAAAACTCATAAAAAAAAACAAAGAAAAGATAGACAATTCTCAACACAACTAGCATTATTTGGCATATAGGCTTTCTAGAAATGAAAATTTATTGTTATATATTTTGAATCCTATCATGTTCTGCTATGCACATGACATGCTTTTTTTTTCTTTTTAATTTTGTATTTACGTTTCAGTATTTAAGTTTATGTCATGTTTTTGTTTGTTTTCTCTATTCTGTATTTGTGTTCTGCCATTTGAGTCTAAAATAAAATTTTGGAAAAAAAGACAATAAGACTGAAGCAATCAGAGATTAAGTGACTTGTTCAGGGTCACATAGAAAACATCTGAGGTCATATTTGAACTCATTTCTTCTTGTCTCTAGGCATAGTGCTCTCTCATCTGCACCACTTATCTCTCTTCATCAATATCCCTTAATCTTTTATGGGAGGAATATTACTTTGTTAGGTTACGTCTGGTTTTCCCAGTAATTCCTTAGGATGTAATGCAAGTAGTCATCATATAATGCTAAATTCTGAACTGCTATTGATGTTACTGCAAGACTTCAGTGAAGTACTGAAGATTTGAGACCATATAGGTTAATTCAAAATCTTTGCACTAAAGTTATACCTAAAAAGGGTTGCCATTCATATAGTGCTTTAAGGTTTGCAAAGTGTTCTGTACACAATATTTCATCTGGTTCACATGACAGTCTCAGAATGTGGTACTAGAGATATTGAAATTTCTGTGTTATATTGTTTTTGATAGTATGCTCAGGATATTAGGAAATGTGCATAATCACTCAACTCAAAACAGGAGCAGAATTGGAATCTGCCCTCTCCTGATCAAGATTCATACCCATCATAAACATTGTTTCCCACTTCCTCTAAAGCTTTAAGAGAAGTCTGCACCTATATGAAAGAAAATCTGAAAGATTAAGGGAACAGAGATGTTTGAAAACTATTGCCTACAACAGGATTGAATTTAGTCATAAAATTGTCTAAGCATGTTTATTTTTAACCTACAAGGTGAGGGAATTGACCAAGATGGCTTCTAATTTGCCTTTCAGCTCTAAGTTTATGATCCTATGATATCCACATTTTTTCATGCCTCTCTTTCTTCACAGTCTGCTTCTTTAACCTCTCAATATTCAAGGGTTTTCCATATGATGGTGGTGATAGTGGAAGGACTAAATTCTTAGATCCTCTCACCCTTCTAGTGACAATTCTATTTATCTTCTCTTTCAATGCCAAATTTCTTCAGTGAAGTGTGTATTCCTACTATTTCCATATCAGACACAATTATTTTTAAACTACTTAAAATCTCAGTTCCATTCTACTGAAAATGTAATTATCTTTGAATTATCCACTGGGTCTGCTTTATTTCTCTTGTAAGGTTTTTCACAAAATAATACTGATATTCATTTTTTATTTCAAAACAACTTATTCTTCTTTGATTTCTTTATTTTTAATATCACCATCACATCTAGATATGTCATCCCTGCCCTACCCCATCTCCAAATTAAATCCTTTCTGGTAACAATCAATAAACATTTATTAATCACTTACTCTCTCTCAGTTACTGTTAAGTGCTGGGGATTCAAATATACACAAAAATGAAACAATATCTACCTCTAAGGGAAAAAAAAGAAAAATAAAAGCTGATAATGTCCAATAGCCCTGTGTGCCTTAATTGTCCTGTACACTAACTCTCTAATTTTCTTCAGAAATATAGTTCTCATTTTTTAATGTTTCCACTGACATTTTTTTCATACTTCTCTCCTTTATTCAATTTCATTGTTATCATGTGAGTCAAGGTGTTTATTACTTTATCCTTGCCTTACTTCAGTAGTTGACTAGCCAGTAGACCCTGGCTGAGTCATCTAAACCCGTATTCTTGAAGTCATTTCCAGATTTCTAAAATGTGCTCATAATACCTTAATTATCTATGCCATAACGCTTCTGTGAGGATATAATGTAGGTAAACTGCCAAGTAAATGTCAGACATCATTATTAGCACCATTCACTGATACAAGAATGAGAGACAAAATAAGTGCCAGACCTAACTACCCATGTGCTAGTGGAAGAAGTAAGTCCTCTTCCCACTAGTCTGGTATCTGAGCATTTGGGAAAACAGGGAAAAAGTTATAGGATGACAAGGTCGAGAAAGTGCCAAGGATACATGAAGTCCTTATCTCACTTTTGTACTTATCATTTATTTAACTACCATTTGAATATGTATGTTCCACTTCAAAGAAACCCAGGAAATAATGATGCATCCCCAGGCTTCCTGGCATCAAAACCCCTTGGCAACTGAGGTCCTCATCCCCTTGACTGTTCTTCTGGATATAACCCTTCATTTTTCTATGAATCAATTGCTGGATTTCAGAGTAGGATAGGCATGTATTTATTTAGTTCCTTACCAGAATTTTAAAATTTTAATACCAAAAATGGTTTCCTGTAGAAGACTGACAAAGCTCTAAGGTTACTGGGTTAATTGTGTAATTATTTATTTGCCATAGTAGATTAGGACAATTCTAAGAATCAAAGATTCAACTACATAGGTGGCAATTTCAAATAATACATACTCAATATCAAAGCCTATTTTTGAGGATAAGAGGATATATGCACCTAGTCCATGATTAGAATTTCTAGAGTATTAAGTCAAAAGACACCCCTATAAATTCTATAAATCTTTGATTTTATTTTCTTAAATCATCAACAAACCAACACCACCACCACAACAAAAATGACTTCCTGATATATCACAGTTTCACTACCAGTTCTCTCTCCATTATTCCTGTATTGAATATTGACTTATGGCAATGATTCAGACTTAAAGATTGTTAGAATATGGTATGGCCTAAGTGGCCATCTAGACCGACTCACACCTAAAAAGCACCTCTATTATAATATAACCAAAACATATAGCTTCTTTTTCACACCTTCTCTGTGAGGGGCAACTCATTATTGTCTTCTGCCCATCAATCACTCATTTGGCTTTTGAACTGTTATAGTTTTAGGAAGTATTTTCCTTTCATAAAACTTAATTTTATATCTTTGCCACAATTTCCCATTGATTATACCTGAATCTAACCTCTAAGACAAAAAAAGAAAAAGTCTAGCATATTTTACATATGACAACTCACAAAATATTTTTTTTAAATTGCTACCCATATTTCTTTGCATTTTCTCTTTTCTAGTCTTTAAATCCCTAGTTGGTAGGACTGTTACTCATATTGCCATCTTATTTGCCTGCCTCCTATTGTCCTAGAGTTTATCCATGTCCTTCTGAGATTTTAATAATCATGCCCAGAGACAATAATTTAGTTTTGGTTTTATCAGAACTGAATAGAAAAGAAGCCTCTTATTCTTAAACACTATTGTCTCTCTTAAGACATCCCCAGATTACGTAGCAGTTCTGTATGCCACTTCTGACTAATATAAAGCCTCCTAAAAATCTCAGGCTTTCAGACTAACTGCTATCTAATAATGCAACTAACCATGTTTGTCACACTTTAAAAAAAATCAAGTGTAATATTTCATGCCTCTTGCATTTTATCTTCTTAACTTTAGTCTAATATTTTAGCTTTTCTTGGTCCTTTTTTTTGAAGAAGGGGATCCTGCCTCTTTCATTCAATCTGTCAGTTAACCTTCTCAGCTTAGTATAATTCAAAATTTTGATAAGCATACTATTTATTGTTTTATTGAATTCACTAAAAAATGCTTAATGGCACATGGTCAGGCACAGACAACTGGGATACTGCTTGACAATTTGGAATTTAACAATTAATGATTACTACTTTTTGATTCTGTTCATTCAACCATTTTTAAAATAATCTATTTTTACCATCTACTCCAAAATTCCCCACCTTTCCATGACAATAGAATAAGATACTTTCTGAAAAGTTTTGCTAAAATCCATATAAATTTTATTTTCAGCACTCCCTTTATTAAGTGTGTCTGTGGAGGGGGCCACTAGGTGGCACAGTCGATAGAGCACCAATCCTAGAGTCAGGAGCACCTGAATTCAAAGCCATTCTCACACATTTGATACTTGTTAGCTGTGTAATCCTGGGCAAGTCACTTAACCCTTATTGCCTTACAAACAAACAAACAAACAAACAAAAAGAAATGTGAGGGGGAGAGAAGAAACATTTATTAAACAGTACTATATACCAGGCACTGTGCTAAGCAGTAGTTTGGGCCTTAGTTTTTTCAATTGTAAAATGTGGTAGGAATTGGTACAAGATTTCTCTAAGGTTCCTTCCAAAATCTTTATGAT
Source organism: Gymnobelideus leadbeateri (assembly GCA_011680675.1). Lineage (NCBI taxonomy): Eukaryota > Metazoa > Chordata > Mammalia > Diprotodontia > Petauridae > Gymnobelideus > Gymnobelideus leadbeateri. The sequence goes on from WOXC01002880.1 coordinate 125,697, forward strand.
CTTGTAGCATAGGGAAGCAAGGTAAATCAGAGTGTATATTACAAGAAGCGAAGTTTATAATTATACCTTTTCCTCCCTCTCTGTCAGTAATGTATTCAGAATGAAGTAAAAGAAGGGGGCCAATTAACTATGAGTTCATTTAAGAATGGTATAAAAATAACCACTGAATACAGAAGACAAAACATGGAGGGCAATCAGGTGAATAATTACATTTAAACAAAGGGATGATGCAAAGCCTGGAATATACTTAAACTTTATTTAATTATCTTTTGTATCACATTTCTGACAACAAGAAGAAGCTAACAGAGCCTCTCTCTGTTATTGTCAGGGGCATTGGCCAGTGTGACTTTGTATAGCTATCTTGCCCAGCTCATATCCTCTCGCATAATTAAAAAATAACACATTATCCAGAACAATCCATGTGAGATTTCAGACAATCAAGGCTTGCCAAATGAAAACTTTTTCAGTGTATTTTAAAATTACAGCAGGGGAGAATATTGAATAAACTCCACATATATTCAAGAATCTGATATGTATCTTGTCCTGAGAGAGAGAAGGGAAAGAATATAAAAATAGAGATGATGAAGAAGAAAACAAAAAGGGGTCAGAGGAGGAGGGGCAGAGGGACGATGAGGAGGTGGAAGAGGGGGAGAAGAAGAAAGGGAAGGGGAGGAGGATGAAGATGAAAAGGGATGATAAGGGCAACATGGAGGCCAAGAACAAGAAGAAGGAGAAGCATTAGAAAATTTAAGTACTAGGATTTGGGATCTAGAAATGACTAGAGTTAGTGACTTGCTGAAGCCATTCAGAAAATAACAAACAGACATAGAGTAGATATCAGGCTTCCTGATGCAAAGTTTAGATTTATTATGATGAAATCGCACTGTATATCAAATTTCACTAATTCAAGAAACAATAATTAAGTGTCTGTTAGTCTAACACACTTTACTATGTTCTAGATCATAGATAACAAAAATGCATAAAATATGGTTCCTTACCTTGAGAATTGGAAGTATAATAGACACTTGTGTCAAAGTGAGAGAATTCTTGGGGGAGGGCCTTTTCCAATGAAAGGATACCTTCTCTAAGGTCTTGTATACCAGATTCATGTTATGGGAAAGCCTGTTCCCAAAGGAAGGGACTACTACTTTTCCTGACTGATTACAAATTCAGTCAAGACCCAGAGCTCATATCTAAATCATCTTCTAGAAAGTTACTCAAAATAACTTGCAAAGTATCAGGTAAAAAGAATTTTTTTTCTTCAAATATGAAGATTTTTTAAGATTTGTATGTTCATATTGACAAATATTTAACATTTATACAGTGATATATGGCCATATCACACTCTTTCTGGAAGTAAGCGCTCCTGAAAGACTTGTAGGAGTACTCAATAGGCATTTAAATCTCTTCTATGATCTGCCTAGTCTGAGCAATTCAATCAATGTCTATTTTCTGGATGGTTAGGCATGAATAACTTGTCCTCCTTCCTATGATCATCTTCTCTTCTGGGAAGAGTACAGCTATAAGAAGCCTCTCCTATTTGGCTGACAACACCAAAAATGCTCCTATCCCACCCTATAACTCTAAACATTTTAGCTTCTATGGTATCTGATCAATTTGGAAAAATTCTATCTCACCTATCTAGTCAGTGAACTTGCTTATATAAAGAAATAAAAACAAATGAGGCATCTAGGGACTTGAGATTCAGTCTCAGCAAGTAAATATACTCATTGTGATATGTTTATAGCCACATTAGTTATTATAGAAAAGGGGAAGCATTTTCTTTCATCTTCTCTCATTTGAAGTTTGAGAGAGAACTGAGTAACAGACACCATTCTCCGTATTTTTGCATGTGTGGGTAAGAGAGAGACAGAGAGAGACAGAGAGAGAGAGACAGACAGAGAGAGAGACAGACAGAGAGAGACAGAGACAGACAGACAGAGAGAGAGACAGAGAGAGACAGAGACAGAGAGAGAGAGACAGAGAGAGACAGAGAAAGAGAGCTCAAAGCAGAGACAAACAGCATGACAGCATTCAAAGCCATTACTCTTCAATTATCCTAACTGGGTTGTTCTCTTGGCTCAACACTCAATCTTATAGGCTGACTTCCCTTCCCTTCCCTACCATCACCACCCTGCTGTCATGAGGACCAAGGATACAAAGAGAAGTCTCTGGCAGCATATGTATTTCAGTAAGAAGTCATGTAATACATGTAAGAAAATTAGTCATGTCCATCCCTAAACATGCTGCACAATGTGCCTGAAAAAGTCACAGTAAAAAGAGAGAACTACCTTGATTTTTCCCATTATACTAATAAGAATAACAAAAATATGTGTGAGAAGATTTGCATGAACTGACGAAGAGTGAAGTAGAACCATCCATTTCTCTTGGTTGGAATTAATGATCTTTGTATTAAATGATTCTTTGCAGTGCTGATATTCTGTGATTTTCTGTTCTGTGAAACTCTTTGTTCTGAAATGATTTTTCTATTTTCTATTATGTCCTATGAAATATTGAACTAAAATGAAATTTGGAAATGTATCTCTCCATCATCTTTTCTGCTAAGTAATACCACAATCTGAAGGAAATCACTGGAATGTGTGATTAATTCAATGCTTTTATATCTTTAATCCACCTGTAAATATATGGAAATTCAGGCATTCATTTAGTATTGTATTTTCCTTTCCATTTGAACTGATACAAAAGTATGTGTAAATGTATGTTTGTATACTGCAATGTTAAATTTCTGAAAAATATTTGTTCTTTACTGTCATGTGGAAGTTTGTTTTTTTCCTTTCATGCATCTTTAAAAAAATACTAGTTTACAGCAGTTTCCCAAGGTCGGCAAATATTTTGGTCCTGATGCAGTTTTAGCATATATTAAGAACAGGGCTTCTGTGTGTAATGAGCTGTGTCCATATGCTGATACCAAGGCTGCAGTTATCATCTTACTTAAACCAAATATATGTACAGACAACAGACATTCTCAAAGCAGTCAGACCCCAATCACTTAAACCATAAGAGGATATCTGTCATCTGACAGCTGCAACAGCATATTGAAAGATTTATCTTTTACTTATTCTTTCACTTGACAGAGATATTATCATTTTGAAGAAATTTAGCTAGGATGGTATATATTCCATTATTAAATACTTTCCTTTAACTGATTTTATTTTTTTTTTAAAGTAAGGAATTTTACTCCAAAATAATAGAAATACCCTTGAATTTACAGGACTGAACAATTTTGTTCAGGGGAATGATATAATCCGTGATATTTTCAGTGGACTAATTTATTTGCAATCGATAGGCTGGATTGAAGGATGAGAGAAGACAGGGGAAAGTTGTGGTCATATAAAGTGATTATCATTTCAACTAGAGTTACATCAAGGGGAAATAAGAGTAAGAGAGTGACCAAAACTATCGGATAGAAAATAAGAATGACAGGAGTGATTTGCTAATCTATGATTTCCAATAGATGATTTGGGAAACTGATGATATCAAATGATGGTCACAAAGTCTTTTCTGTATCAGTGTTCAGAATCATAGCCTCAAGGTATGTCAATAAAGCAATGGAAGGCATCATGTCAGGATTTAGGCAACTCAGCTACTTTTTCAAGATGATTCATCATAGAATATGTATGTGACCTTGGGCAGCCACATAAGCCTTTATTCCTCATTTACACAATAGATTTTCAGGTGAGATAAATATTTCAATATATATATATATATATTAGTTATTAAGATATATAAAATATAGGACCAAGAGCTTTACTTCAGTTTATCTGGTATATTTCTCTTTCTTTTAACAATTTTTTTGGTGACATAGCATTTTGTTTTGTTTTTTTTTCTTGATCATGGTAGGATCCAAATGAGAGTTATACATCATCTTCTCATATCTGAATGTAAGCACTTTATCCTTGTTTAGTCCTTTATCGTTTTTCATTCAGATTGACTTTTTTATGTTTTCCTTCACACTTGTTTTTGAAATTCTTAGTTTCTCTGCATCTAGTGTCTTTTTGTCTGGAGCACTTAGAAGTCTTGTATTTCACTAAAATTCCATTGTTCCTGCTAGAATCACTACACCTAGGTTTCAGCAAAATTTTATTGAATATAAGCCTGTATCCACTGCCCCCTGGAATGTCATGTTTTAGGTTCTCAATTTCCATACTATGCTGTTTTGGGTTTTTTTGGTTGTTTCTTTTTTTTTAATTTTTTTTTTTTTTGCTCAGTCATTTTCAATTGTGTCTGACACTTTGTGATGCAATTTGGGGTTTTCTTGGCAAAGAAACTGGAATTGTTTTCTACTTCCTTCTCCAGCTCATTTTATAGATGAGAAACTAAGGTAAACAGGCTTAAGTGACTTTCCCAAGATTACACAGCTAGTAAGCATCTGAGGCCAGATGTGAATTCAGGAAGATGATTCTTCCTGACTCCAGACAAAGCATTCTATCCATTGTTTCACCTAGCTACTATATTATATATGATCTTCTCTGGGGCCTTTAAAAAGCTAGAATTCTTCTTAGTTTTGCTAGAAAAACTAGATGGCTGCTTGCAGTATTTTTTCTTCAACTTAAAAGTTCTGGATTTGGTTATCATGTTCCTTGGAGTTTTCCTTTTGGGGAGTTTTCAGTAGGTGAGCAGTGAAATCTTTTTATTTCCATGTCAACATCTGGTTATAGGAAATGGGCAGTTTTGAGGTTCTTAATTTTTGTTGTTCAGGTTTTTTTGTTTGTTTCATTTTGTTTTAATCTATGTTTTCATAATGCTTCTTTCTGCCCCCCTCATTCATATATTTTCCAGAACAGCTTTTTTATGTGATACTTTACATTTCCTTCTATTTTTTCAGACCTTTGATTTTGAGTTAATACTTTTATTGTCTCATGGAGACATTGACTTCTACTCTAATATTCAAATAGCAGTTTGTTGCTTGGCTAAGGATTTGTACTTATTGTGGCAGGCAATTAATTCCCTTTACAACTCTCTTTAATAGTTGTCATTATTATTCCTTCCCCCCTCCTTTGCTCTTATTTAATTGGTAAAAATAAATTCTTTTGTAACTCTTTGTCTCTTCATGAAATTCTGGTTAAATTTGCATCAAAACTATTTTTTCCTCTTTGAAGCTTTACTTGTACATATTTTATAGTCATTCTTTTCTTGTGGGTTTATGCCCTGACCAACCCTATCTCTATACTGACACTTTGTTCTTGATCAGGCTACTTTAAGATACCGAAAGGTTACAGATCCTAGCTCTGAGCTTTTCTTAAGATCTCAGAATAGCAAAACACTCAATATTCCCAAAAAAGAAGCAACAGGATCGGTCTAGACTTTCCCTTCAGATGTTTGTCAAGGTTGACTCAATAGTAAGTCTGAAATCAGACAGCAGTCTGGAAGATTGAGGGGGAAAAAAAAAAAGAATTCCCCCTATCCCACACAAATGTTTTTTTTAAATGGTACTGTGTAGTTCAGTGGAAAAAAGTGCTGAAATTTGAATCACAGGACCTGTGTTAAAATCCTAACTTCCTTTCACTGTGCTACTATGAGCAAGTAACATAATGTCTCTGAATTTTTTTTTCATCTGTACAATGAAGAAACTAGACCAAATGGCTCCTAAAGTTCCATCTAGCTCTGACACTATGCAGCTATGATCTGATCTCTCTTTTCACATGACTACTACACTTGAGCCTTTAATTGCTCCCCTTGCTTCTAATCTTTCCATTCTATCAGTTCTCAGCATGATTGTCAAATTAATATTTTTAAACCACAGAACTGATCATGTCTTTTCTTTGCGCAAGAAGTTATATTATGTGCCTACGGAGTAGAACAAATTCCTTTATCTGGCATTTACTTGTGCCACAAAAAATACCTGACCTCTTTCAAAACATTGCTCAGCAGCCACCTGTTACAAGAGACCTGTTCTGGCTCTTCAAATGATTCTCTCCCTCTGATGTTAATTTATATTTAATCTGCATGTGTTTTATATCTCCTTATTTGCATATGTCACCCACCCCCATACCCTCTCTACCCCAAGTACCTTGTAAAATCATTAAAGTCGGAGTCTATTTTATTTTCCTCTTTGAATCTGTAGCAAAATGTTTGATATATATTACAACCCTCACAAATGTGAAAGATTCTTAAATATATTTTATTAAGGCAACTCTGTTCTTTTGTATATACATATGATGAATGCATACTTATAAACCTATATGCATATATATTTATAAATTCACATATATGTGAATATATATCATATGTGTAGTTTAAATTTTCCTTTAATATGGAATTCTCCTGATTTTTCTTATGTGACTCCTATAAAAAAAGAGTTAAATCAAAGTTGACTGTCCCTATTTTTTTTTCCACTAAAGGGAATTGAAAGATTAATTCAAATATGGATGAAAGTATTTTTATGATTATTTACTTTTTCTGTCATTTATGTGGCATTCTTATTGAAGTCTAAATTTTTTTCAAATGTCAGACAAATCTCTCGATTGGCTAAATCAGTTGTGGAGAGAGAATTTTGTACAACAGAATATGTCACTTCAAGTCCTTCAGAAGATCTGATGAATATCATAACTTTCTTTAATCAAAATAAAAGATTCTTGGGTTTCAGCTACAATTTTATTTTTTAAGGTTATGGATTTTAACTAACCTTCTAAACTGTTCAATATGCTATGCTATAATTGGTTTCCTCATATATTAATTTCTATTAAGACTATTAGGTTGCAGGGAGGCGGGGAAACATGTTCCTGAATGAAATCAAAATATGCTAAATGTACATAAATATGGAATCACTTACCAATTGGTTATAATATAGCATTGAGGAATTCTAGCTTACTTTAAGTTAGGAGAAACTAGAATATAAGAACCTAGACGTTAACTTTTTGAAAAGTTTTGTTCAAGGGCATTTCTTTTTTATATCTATTTCATTAACCTAGTTGTCCATCTAGGTAAAAATCAACTCAGTGAGCTAGAATATGGAAATTGACAAATGTCTTAATATGTGCGTCAAATAACTAATATCTCTAGAAGGGATTTGTAGTACATATAGTTTTTTTTCATGAAATTTGTAAAGAAAGAGGATAGTTGGCAGATCTCAAGTCTACAATGGTATCAATTCCTTTTTCTCTCCTATGATCCATTGGTAAAGGATTAATAATACCCTCCCCCTTTTCTTTTGCAGAACAATCTTTCTTTTTTTTAAATGTCTCCCCCCACAACAGCTCTGGAATTTCCCTAGGAATATGAAAAAAATAACTAATTGATTTCCCCTGTAATAAGAAAAATAGCTAAGAAAAACTGAAGGAAAAAAAGGGCAACTGCATAGATTGCATGTAATTTATTGAGAATAGAAACTGTCATTTTTTATCTGTCTCTTCCCACTGCCTAGCAATATGCCTAGGACAAAGGAAGCAAATAATAATACTAAATTATGATGATAATAAATATGATGATTATGATGATGATATGATGGCAGTAGTAATGGTGATGGGGATGATGATGATTAAACATTTATATAGATCCTACTATGTGCCAGATATTGTCTGAAATGCTTTATAAATATTAAGTCATGTTTATCCTCCCAATGACCCTGGGAAGATGGTGATATTATTGTTCTCATTGTTAAGCTGAGGAAAATGATGCAGACAAAAGTTAAATGACTTGCCCAGGGTCCCATAGTTACTAAACGTGAGTCCAAATTTGAACTTATTTTCTTGAATCCAGGTTAGCTATTCTATGCCTTTTTTGTTCACTGATTGCACATTATAACATGTGAAATTTTGCGACTTTTGTCTTACATTTCCCTTTGGGGAGTAGATATCATGCCTATTCTGTTTCTTCTGCATCACCAATATTGCTTCATTTTTGTTTTTCACTTTATAAGGCCTCTTTGAAAGGCCACTCAATTTTTTGAGGCCTCAGTTACAACATTTATAGAAGATTTTAATGTCATTGGAATGTTTTCAATGTGAATTAAAATGCTAGTGAAATGTTTGATATTGGGATATAATAATTCAGAATATGATTCAGAGATGAAAAAGACTGAAGTCTGTGGAATGTAGGTACCTGGTGGAATAATTCTTGGTGACTACATTGCAGGACTAATAGAGTTATCATATACCATGGATCCAGCATGCCTGCCAAGTTACCCCTTCCATTACAAATATAAAAAAAAAATAAATCTATTATTGCATATTTTGCATTCCTTTATTTTTTTGGTTTTAGTTTCAAATAATACAAACAATTAATTACAATATTACAATTTACTTTTCTTTTTTTTTCTTTTTCAAATGCATTTGTAGTGACATGACCATTCAGAGGGGCACTGCATAGAGCAGTGAAGATGACCATGACATCAGGAAGGCTGCCTAGAAGTGAACTGGATATAACTGAGAGAGTACTGCAAAATCACCAGCCTTACTTCTTCCTCTATCTGCATTCAGTTCCAAGATATATGTCAGAATGGTGCTCAGTCCCAAAGGTAGGTAAATTTTGTTGTTGAAACCTCACAAGATGTCTTGGGGTTCATGGGCTAGATTTCTTTCTTAAGGATCAAGCCTTAAAACCAAATCTCTTTGGCACTCCTTGATTGGTCAATAATTGTTCCCAGCTCAAGACACACAGAGTCATTGTTTGGGCCTGATGGTTCAGAGTGAAAGTGAATAGTGATTGTTTTTGCTTTGGCCAGAAACCCCAAGGGTCTTTACCTCCTAGAGTTTTTTTAACTAGGTACAGGAGGTCAATCTTTGCTCCATTTCATATCTAATCTTAATCACTTAACGGTTTTTGCCTCTATTAAACTGAGACCTGGAAAAGACCTTAGCTTAAAAAGGCCAAGGTCTCCCATTGCATCTAGGGCCATCTCCAGTTGTCTTGATCTATATCTTGTCACTGTACTGATAAGGCTGATGACTCTGCATAGTCCTCCCTCACTTAAACATGATTCACTTGTAAGTCATGGGATTAACTTCCTGAAGTCATGATCCTCAATGAGAATGAAGGACAAACAGCAACAGTATAGAAATAGCCAAGGGTGATAGAACAAAACCGCTCAGGTACATTGCATAAGAAAAGTGTCTTTTTTGAGAGACACTATTTAAATGGCATAAGGGTCATCATCATAATAAGTGACATCCATATAGTGCATTAAAGGCTGCAAAGTGCTTTAATTCATTTGCATCTTTAAAATAAAACAACAACAACAAAAAATCCTGAAGTATCAATGGGGATCTCAGATTTAGAAGCATAAAGCACCTTTTGGATTATCTAGTCTAATCCCCTTTCTTTGCATTTGAGAATACTGACCACAGAGAAGTTAAATGACTTGCTGAAAATCATATAGGCAGCAATTGACAGAGCCAAGACTTGAATGCAGATCCTCTGACCCTGAATCTAGAACTTCTTTCACTGTATCATTAATGTGTGGGTAAGACGCCTGACATCCAAAAACGGTTAAGTGATCTCACAGTTAGTTAAATTTTGGAGATATCCCTGGTTCTGCCTAAATCCAAATAATTTTTCTTTGGTTGTTTAAGACACGGCTTACCCTTTGTGACCCCACCTGGGATTTTCTTGACAAAGACAGTGAAGTAGATAACATTTCCTTGACTAGTTCATTTTAGAAATGAGGAAAGTAAGATAAACAAGGTTAACTGATCTGCTTAGTGTTACACAATTATTAAAGTGTCTGAAGTCAGATTTGAACACAGAAAAATGAGTCTGCCTGACTCCAGGCCAGGCACTCTCTCTACTTTGTCATCTAGCTTCCCAATAACTCCAAATATAGTACTATATCGATTATACCAAACTGCTACATGTATTATTTGCCATAACTTGTTTACAAGCAATTATTGAGTCCTTCAGTGATAGTTCATGCTATTATTAATTTTCCTAAGCTAAGAAAACCAAAGGCAAACTTTAAAATTCAGATTTATAGTTTACATTGTAGTGTAGGAAAATTCTCTAAGACCTAGAGATCTAGAGTTGGAAGTGACATATAAATGTATCTGCTAATGTCTCTTATTTTATAAATTAAAAAAAACTTGGTTACCCAATATCACAGTTAATAAGTACAGTCAATAATCACAATAATGTCACACAGTACTAGAACTGAATGTCAAGTTTTATGCTCCCTTCACCTTTTCATAAACTACTATTATTTTATATTCATACATATATGTGCACATAGACACTTTTATGTCTATGTGAAATTTTCTATAAAATGTCATATGTGGAAGCATGATTCTTGCTCATAGCCTCATTAAGAATTTCCTTAATATCATTAGTGAAGATTATTCTCATGAAATATTTTATATGAATGACAAAATAGACATATGATTTAGGGATCAATAATTTTCCATATTCTCCAGGTTGCCCTTTAAAAAAAAAAAAAAAAGCAATTGGGGTTAAGTAACTTGCTCAAGGTTACAGGGCTAGTAATTATTTATGTGTGGGTGTTCATTTTCTGAGGCCGGATCTGATCTCGGGTCATCCCAACTCCGAGGCCCCACTCTTACTCACTGCGCCACCTAGCCACCCCGTTAGGGCAATTGGGGTTAAGTAACTTGCTCAAGGTTACACAGCTAGGTTTTTGTTTGTGTGGATTAAGTGTTGGAGGCCAGCCCGAACTCAGGTCCTTCTGACTCCAGGGTCAGCGCTCTATTCACTGCGGCACCTAGCCGCCCCAAGGTTGCTCTTTTTTTTTGATATTTTTTCTCTTCTCCCTTCTCAGATTAAAGCTCTCTTTATTTAATCCATAAAGCTTCAGGCAAATACACATTCTACTCATTCTTATTAGGTATATCCAATCCTTACTTAAATCCCTTATTTTATATTTTAATCCCTGGTCCAAATAAAAAGGTCATTATCTGGTAGCACCTTGATAAGCATTTGTTTACTTTCAATATCTTTTTTTTTTCTGCCAAAATCCCTCCTTTGAGTTCTAGGGAATGAAGCAATATCACCTGGAATTCGAGCTATATCTTACCAACAAATATACAATTCTAGTAGTTGTTTTCTTCATCCTTGGTTTCAAATCTTCATAAAATGAAGTAGTTCAACCAAATGACCTATAAAGTACCCTTAAGTTTTTAAATCATATCATGGTTTTTCCTATGAATTAATAAAAAGAGTGACAGCCGGAACTAACACAGACCAAGTAAGAAACAATTGATGTACAATGATTTAACAGATTCTAACAGATTACTTCAAATCTGTGGTGAGCCAAAAAGGCCTGAGCCAGGACTTCAGATAATTACCCTGATATCAGTGGACCTGAACAACAAAGACCTCTTCGAGATGTGACTTTTCACTAAGTCAGCTCCAGAGCTCTTTTGATATGGGTTACACTTATAAGGATGGTATTTGAGTTCTGAGGCTAAGAGGCTCTGCCCCAAAACTTTAGTTGTCCACAACATTTGCAGGAAGTCAGTTCTTATGCAGATGTTCTTGATGATGCAGCCTTGGCCATTAGGCTTTGAGGCCAGCTCTCAAGAGCATCCTTTCAGATGTAACTGACTGAGACAAGAGATAACTGCCCAAAACTCTAAGGCACCTAGGAAACAATAGGCCTTATTACCATGCTACTTCCAGGATACAACAGACTAAGATAATGATTTCTCTTCCTTCCTGTTCTTTGTCTCTTTGCTCTATAAAAACCTTTCCCTGAGTATCAATAAATGGAGTTCTTGGTTCTTCCTTGAGCTACCCACATGGTCTGGTCGTTTCTTATTCACGTCTCCGGATCATGCTAAGTGCTGGACACTGAGCAGCCCAGGGCAAATGGCGCCCACGCGGGGCACATAGGAACCTGAAAGGAAGGTCCACAGCGGAGATGGCCCTTACAAGCAGAAGGAGCTCCAAAAATCACAAGTCACAGGGTAAGGGAACTTTTTTCAATTAATTCTTAGTCATTCTATTCCACCAGGCTGATACAGGGATTTTTAAGCTTTCTATCACCATGGGTCAAATGCACAGGGTACAGTTCAAAGTTCAGGAACAATATTTTCAAGTATTAAAGAAAGTAAAGAAAGAAAGAGAGTTTGTTATTATGAAGGAACAGTTAGAGGAATTTTATTTAGTGTGTTTGGAACAGTGTAGCCCTGGGTTTCCAAAGGGTGGTATAATAGAATGGGAAACAGAAGGAAAACATAACTAAGAAACTAGGAAAAGAAGGAAACCCAGCATTTCCCAATTTCTGCTTTTTTTCCTATGGAATATATTAAAGATATGTTTAATATCAGGTATGAAAGTGCCAAAGGTGGCACAAACAATTAAGTGTAATGCAGCTGTCTTTATACAGTATTTATAGCAAGTCAAAAAAGTATTAAAAAAATATCAGGATAAAAATTAGAAAAAATAAATTTGCATAAAAATGTGAACAGAAGTTTTAAGGTTTAAGGGCCTCCTTTCCTCCAATCCAACTCTGGCCAAGTTTGATTGTGGGAAAGTCTGTTAAAAATAATATTAATCAAACTAATAAAAAGTAAAAAGAGGATTTTTTCTCTCAGATTAAAGAGGCAAAACTTCCAAGCATTTAACCATTCTCCTGCCTCATCTCAAAAGAGAAAAGTGTTGTGTATCAGGATTCAACCAAAGGTTAATTTTATTTGGCACTAGGGCAAAATTAGAACATATAAAGATCTGAAAAACTTTAGGAGTAAAGGATTTTAACTCTAGTATAGTCTGGAAAATTGGCGCCACTGGACTTTGTCCAGCTTTTCCATACTGTACATGGACGTTAAAAGCCTTTTACTTTAAAAAAAAATAGACATCATTGAAGTTCATAGTATAGGTTAAATTAGTTCAAAACTTTCTTTAAAAGTCTCTCATCCCTAGAGGAGAGAGTGCTGAAGGATTTTAAATCACCCTCCTCAATCTAGATAAAGGGAGGATGCATGATAAAGGGCTCTGCAAACAGCAGCCCTGTGGCAGAGCATGCTGCCCCACACTTATTAGGCAACCTGAATTCACAATTCAGACTTTGCAACTCTGAAAAAGAGGAGACAAATCCTCTGCAACTCTGAATAGAGGGGTAAAAAGCCTAAATTCTCTATCAATTATATTTCATGTGATGATTTGAAAATTCAACTAATACCATAACGTCATTGTGTTATTGTGGTCTTTCTGAGTTGTGGTAAAATTCTATTATATAGTAAAGATTTGATAATCGTTGTTAGCCAGAAATAGTGTTAGATAAAACAAAATTTTTATCTGATTTTTGTTGAAACTAAAAAGATAGAGGAAAGAAATTTGTGTAGAAACAGTCATGTTACTTTGTTAGTCCTGCTAAACCCTGTCTCATAATGTTTTTATTTGCCATATAGAAAACCAGGTTGTCACAAATTTACCTGTAGTTACAAAAGGAGGTTAGTCCCTCCCCCCTCGAGTCTAGAGGGTACCTCAATACAATTGTATTAACTTCTTTCATCCTAGATCAGATTATGGAAAAGAGAATTCCACCTTTCCCCCACACTTGCAAACTAACCTTCCCCCATTGAGCAAAGGAAGGAGGGGAAAGGGATCTCAATTACCTTGGGGTATCTCAGGTACAGTGGGGCCTGTTAAAAGTTCTGAGCCCTGCCACTGATAAGAAAACAATAGTTGTCTGTACTGGATAAGACAATCCGTCCTTTTTATCAATGATTTTATGTGATCTAGGAATACAACTGACTTCATCTGAAGTTTAATGTTTTTGCTACATCTAAAATAATTTGGCTGTCACTTATGGAACTTGGAAAATTGATCATTTTAGTGTCTCAATGATAAAACCTAGAATTGTTAATTGATTACTATATGCGGAAAAGAGGAAACTAGGTAAAAACTTTTACATTCCTCAAGCATGTACAAGATTTAGCAAAGCAGGAGCACCACTTAAAGCCCCTGGTCTATATCAATTCTTCTTAGTTTTTATTAGAAAACTATCTCAATAGGAAAAATCATCAGACTAGGTTAGGAACTTGTTTTAGTAATGCAATTCTTAAATAATGAACCTAACTTGCTAAAAAGTTGCAAAAGATTAATAAGGATTGGCTATTACACCAGGATAAGTTAATTTTGAGAAAGAAAAATGTTAAATAATATTCTTTATGTATTAAAAGACCTTGTAGATCTTTATTGTTTATTACAGCTCTATGAGAATAAAATTAACTGTAATTAGCTCTAAGTTGGGATTGGTAAAAATTGCTGTTTAAGATAAAAAGCATTTAAGACCATATTCACATAATTCTACTTTTTTTCTGCTTAGGCCTGATTCCTATGGTCAGACTAAGTAATCACTAAAGGATATGAACTCTTTTTATGTTAGCTTATTGGAAAACTTAATATTTTTACCTAAAATTAGAAAATGTACAGAAGTTTATAAAAACCACTTAAAATTCACCTTAAGATAGTCCCATTGACTAAAGTAATTTTGGAACTAATAGCTTTTTAAAAAAAAATATGGTGATCAGCTTTTAATCATTTGAGATGCAATTATTATATATTTTTTCTTCTCTCCTTTGGCTAAAACAGTTTGTGATACTTAAATAAGTTTTGTTAAGTAATAAGTCAGGAAAATAGAGAATGCTCACTGACCTCTGATAATCATTTAATATCTTATTTTGACTAAAATCTGAATTAATCAAACAGGCTACTCTGCCTCATTTTACAAAAAAAAAAAAGAGCTCTTTCTATGTCAGTCACTCCAGAGCCCAGATAAGGCTGGGAGTAGGATTTAAAACAAGCATTCAGAGATCATAAATTCCAGAAAGAACTAGCTTTGTCTCTGAGAATACCTGTCCTCAGGTTAACAAAGCCTACTTTATATCCCTTAAGGATAAGACCCTCAATTTGAGGTACTAACTTAAGTAATGAGACTTTTCTTATCTTATGATTTTCTGGGCATGTATCATGTTGTGGATTGTTAATGATAAGGAAAATACAGATATTCTGGATCACAATTTCAATTGACACTGTCATCTTTCTTGTTTTATTGTATTTACCATTTATCCCATTAGGAAAATTCCTTCCTCATACAATGATTAGACCATTATGGGAATCATAAATTTGTGTAACCCAGCTACCCCTAATTGGGATGTTCTTAGGATGTACTTAAGCTCTCTTATCCTTTTGTTCCCCAGTCAGGACTCTAGTCCTGCACTTCAGATACAAGCAGTAAAGCTAACAATAAAGACTTCAAGCCACTAAGGCTAGTTTATCTTAATATGGGTCAGTCATAAAATTTAGTTGTCACCCCATACAGTTATTTAGGGCATAAAATAAGAGAAAATTATTAAGTCTCAAAAATATAGTAATTCAAAGAGATAATGTGAAAACTTTAAATGATTTTCAAAAATTATTAGAGATATAAATTGGGTAAAGAACGCATCAGCTCACTCACTTATTTAATACCCTAAGGGGAGCCCCAAACCTCCACTCTCCTTGAACAGAAGAACAACTTAAAATTATTGAAAATGCCATTCAGCAGTGCCAAGTCTATAGGATAGAGAGTAATAGCCCTATAGAAATCAGTGTACTGAGGACACCTGAATTCCCTTTGGGGCCATACATAGGCAACAAAACATCTTAAGAGTGTACTTATCTCCCTCTTCAAAGCCAAAAAAATCAGTGAAGCCTACAATTAGTAGCTATGTTAATATATAGCAACCTTCAGGCTCCCTCCCTGTACATATTCAGTAACCTTATGTTGAAGCCCAAATTGAAATGCTAATTAAGGCAGACCCTTCCTGGCCTGATCCTATAGACAGTGTATGGAGGAAGTAGGGGATATTACAATTTTACATTCCAGTTAACAAGGAGTCATTTCCAAAATAACATCTTTTTCTCCTTTTTACAAGCAGATAAGGCTTTTTACTGAGGCCTAAAACAAACAGATAGCTAACAGAAGTTATTTCTACTCCTTCTCATTTACCCAAAAAGAATGAAATGTTTTTTATATATCTTTTTAAGGGACAATTTCAACCTCAACATTTTTATGGATAGTACAGATTTCAATAATCAAAAGTTATATCAATTGTTTTTTTTTTCAGTTGCAATAAGTGGTTAGAGGTGGAGAAGGTCCTTTTTGGATCTCTTATTGTTTACTCTCATACATCTTTGCCTGAGCCCATTCAACAAGGCAATGCTTTACCTGATAAATTAACAATACAAACTTACCCAACACTTTGTCCTTTATCTCTGCATTCAAAATTCAAGGATGTTAATAAGTAATTTCACATTTACTCGAGAACAGGCCAGGCAAATAGTTAAATCATGCACAAAATGTCTTCTTCACATACCTTCTCCCTCTTCCACCTCTATTAATCCTACAAGTTTAAAACCTAATTTGGCAAACGGAATTCACTTCTTTAGAAAATTACAATATATCCAAGTGACAACGAACATTTTTTTTTCTCATACACTTTTGTTTTGGTAACTTTAAAGGTTGGAAAATCTTTGCTGTTTAAAGCTAAATAAGAATTGAGAATATCAACTACCAAATATTTTCATTCATAAGAATTTGTACATACTGATATTCGGAGTGAGATATGTAATATCAAGCACAGTTTAAATTTGTGATCTAAGCAATTGGAACATGAAAGTTGAGTTTTCTTAAATCTAAAACTTAAATTTAAATTTTTGAGTCATATGTTAGCATTATAGTTATTTTTAGATTGAAGGTTAACAATTTATCATAACTATGACTCACATACGTATTTAAGGTGAATGAGAAATGGGAAAGAAAATTTTCAATGTATTACTAGAAGCCTCTAATCTACTTTTTATTGTTGCCATTTCTTCAAGAATTGACTTTTTTTAGAATGATATTTTCCCCTGATATAAGATACTATTTAATTGTGAATTTAAATAATGGAGAGGCCTCTCTCCATAACATCCCTCAGAAATGAAAAGGCAACAGTCAATGACTATGTTTCCATTCAAAAAATTTAAAACTTAAAAACATTTTTATCATTTTCTGTAACTATGGAACCTCCCATTCATTTAATTTAATAAGGCTACATTATATGGACAGAGCAAAATTATTGTCCTTCAATTTTATATGATTACATCTCTAGCTATACTTCAATAAGGAGAATCATTGTTTCTTCACTCCATTTCCATTGTTCTTCATTCTTAGATACTCCTAAAGAAACAAAAACTGATAATGCTCTTGCCTACACTGGCAAATCATTTCAATCTTTCTGTAAAACCTATTGACAAAAATGATAAGGTGATTTGGATTTGGACCGATATATCACAAGGGCAATTAGCTATTGCCTTTTATACCCTATATTTTTAAGCATCATTTAAAAAGGGTATAAACCAGAGGAATAACAATTTGAAAAAGTACATATTCCCAAATAAAGTAATGGAAAAGACTTGCCCCTTAATTATGTAGAGGCGAGGTTGTGCTTATATTTTTTTTAGATGCTGATGAATGACCACTGAAGATGCCAACACAGAATGTCCAGGCGTGTTCCAGCAGATGCAGAAACAGAGAAGAGGATCAGAGGATTCCTCACAAGGACAACCCCAGAAGAAATGACTTGGCATCCCAACTTTTCACAGAATGATACGGCCTTCTAATAGAACATTACACAATGACAGACTTCAGAAACACCTGCACTTCAAGAAATATCTGATTTTCTACTAAGAATTGACTTTTGAACTTTTTAAATCACAGGACTAATTGCCTCTCTCTTAATGTCAGTGACTGTCTTCTATTTTAAGTGGGATACAAACTGCTCCATTTGTAAATGAATTTTCAAGGAATGCTACCTTGCCTTTGAAAACTCAAGACCAGACTCCCTCTCCAATGTAATTGTGGATACACCTATCTATGTATGAACTTTTAATTGCATTGATTTTACTTTTGCTCAATGTACATCTAGTAGAGATCTTGTTGAACAATCTTTATTTTGCTTTTTTTCCAACTCATTGCACTTATGCTTGATATCAAACATTGAGGGT
>WOXC01002881.1:0-270000 GCA_011680675.1 Gymnobelideus leadbeateri
GTAAGAGGTTAGTGTCCTATGGACTTTGGGACCTGTATTTGGGGAATGC
The DNA here is from genome assembly GCA_011680675.1 of Gymnobelideus leadbeateri. Lineage (NCBI taxonomy): Eukaryota > Metazoa > Chordata > Mammalia > Diprotodontia > Petauridae > Gymnobelideus > Gymnobelideus leadbeateri. The sequence goes on from WOXC01002881.1 coordinate 50, forward strand.
GTCAGCTCCCTCCCCTGGGGGCTAGAAGCCACCGAGGAGACACGCCATTTTGTAGTTTTCAGAGGCATTTCCGGCTCCCAGCCTACAAATCGTGGGGAGATCCAGCGATCAGTCTTGGGGGGTAATCGCTCTTGCTTTAACCTCGCTGGATCTGGATTGTGATCTAGGGTGGAAGTTGTGGGTGGGTTTATAGCTTGCCAGAAACGGAAGTTGCCCCCCACACGTTCGGGACGAAAATTCCTCTATCTGGCCTTAAAGCTATAGTGTGGCAACAAGCCCAAAAGTCAAGCAATTAAGTGGCAACATGCCAAGGCAAAGGAAACAGAAAAATGCAACCCTAGACTCCTATTTTGGGGGCATAGAGCGGGAAAAGGACTGTGAGGTCAGAAGTCCTGCTCCAAAAGCCCCAGGGGAAAACATGAGCGGGTTGCAGGCCATAGAGGACCTTAAGAAGGACTTTAAAAATCAAATAAGAGAAGTGGAGGAAAAATTGGAAAGAGAAATGAGAAGGATGCAGGAAAAGTATGAAATGAGGGTCAACAGCCTGACTGAGGAAAACAACACCTTAAAAAATAGACTAACTCAAATGGCAAAGGAGGCCCAAAAGGGCAATGAGGAGAAGAATGCCTTAAAAAGTCGAATTTGCCAGATGGAAAAAGAATCTCAAAAGTTCACTGAGGAGATTCATTCCTTCAGAGTTAGACTGGAGCAAATGGAAGCTAATGACTTTATGAGAAATCAAGATGCTGTTAAGCAGATCCAAACAAATGAAAGATTAGAAGGCAATGTGAAATATCTCATGGGAAAAACCACTGACCTGGAAAATAGATCCAGGAGAGACAATTTAAAAATTATTGGACTACCTGAAAGCCATGATCAAAGAAAAACCTAGAAATCACCCTTCAAGAAATTCTCAAGGAAAATTGCCCCGATGTTTTAGATCCAGAGGGCAAAATAGAGGTTGAAAGAATCCACCGATCACCTCCTGAAAAAGATCCCTAAAAGAAAACTCCCAGGAATATTATAGCCAGGTTCCAGAATCCCCAGATCAAGGAGAAAATACTACAAGCAGCCAGGAAGAAACAATTTCAATATTGTGGAAACACAATCAGAATAGCACAGGACCTGGCAGCTTCTACACTGAGGGATTGAAGGGCATGGAATATGATATTCCAGAGAGCAAAAGAGCTGGGAATGAACCCAAGGGTCACCTACCCAGCAAAACTGAGTATTTTGTTTCAGGGGAAAATATGGTCATTCAGTGAATAGAGGACTTTCAAGCATTCTTGAGGAAAAAAACCAGAATTGAACAGAAAATTTGACATCCAGACACAAGAAGGAAGAGATGCCTGAGAAGGTAATCAGGAAAAGAAATCAAAAGGAACTTATCAAAGTTGATCTATTTACATTCCTATATGGAAAAGTGATAACTGTGACTGATGATATCTTTCTCACTATGAAAATAATTGAAGAAGGGGTGTGGTCATATGAATACATATGTGAATGTGTGTGTATATGGATAGAGGGCATAGGTTGAATTTGTTGGGAAGGGAGAATACTCAAGGGATGAAATTATGAGGTGAGAGAGGAAAGTGGCAAGAGGAGATGGGGAGAGACAGGGTAGGGTAAACTATCTCATGTAGAAGAAGCAAGGGGAAGTGGTTGCAAGGGAGGGGGAGAATAGGAAGGCAAAAAAGGCAAAACCACATTCTCATTGAATTTGGTTCATGGAGAGAATGACATACATACTAAATGGGATATCTCAACCTGCAGCAGAATAGGGGGAAGGGGGATGAGAGGAGGGATGATGGATGGGAGGGCATCCTTGGGGGGAGGGGAGGTTGGAAGTACACACTATAGAAGAGGGACAGGATCATGTAGGAATGGACCAGGTGGGGGTGATGAGTGGAGGGAATTATAAGCAGCCTTGTACAATATATCTACTATGATAATGTTTTGCATAGCTAGACATGTACAACATATACTGAATTACTTATCTCCCCAGAGGGAATGGGTGACAAGGGAGGAAGGAAATGGATCTGAAATTCAAGGTCTTAACATTAAATGTTTCAAATATATATATAATACTATTATTAATACTCTTTTGCTTGTAATAGGGAGATAAGATGTGCAGGCATTGGGACACAAAGATTCACCTTCCTCTAATGGAAAAGTTGATGGGGGTATGGGAGAAGGTATGGGAGAGAGCAGATTGGAGGAAGCGTATCTTGTGGGACTGCTATTCTGGGAGGTTGGGTAGGGGAATAATGGGGGGGAAATGATTGCAACTCAAAATCTGGCAGAAGTGAATGATGTAAAACAGAAGTTAATAAAGCATTAAAAAAAAAGGGATGGGAGGAAGGAGGCATGAGATGAGGCTTGAGAAAAACTTCCCATAGAAGGTAGCATTTAACTAAGTCTTGATGGGAACTAGGAATTCTAAGAGACAGAAGTGAGGAAGCTAATGTATTCCAATCATGGTTGTCAGTGCAAAGGCACAGAGATGGGGAAATGGAGAGCAGTGTGTGAAGAACAGGGAGACCACTTTGACAGCCATAGATTGTATGAAAGGGAATAATATATAATCAGGCTTGTGAAGGTATGTACCAAATTGTGAAGGTTTGTAAATGGCAATGGTGAATCTAAATTTCTCCCAGTAGTGAAAGGAGCCACTGATGTTTATGACATGAGCCTTGCAAAAATCACTTTGTCAGTTATATGGAGAAAGAAAAAAAAAACTTGATGAAGGAATACCAATTAGAAGGTTTTTTCCAGATGTGACATAGTGAATACCTGAACTAGAGTGGTGGTTTCTTTGGAACAAGTTTCTTTGGTAACTCTTTGGATGTGTGAAATAGAGGGAGCAAGGGACTGAGAATGAATTGAATGGAAACATCACAGAAGGAAGTAAGAAATCCTGTCCCCATACATAACGGTAGCATTTGGATGTAAGGGTGAAATAGTTAATGAAATGTTATCATACAGTTTTCTGCTTGTAAGATATATTTTCCCCTGAGCTTTTATGATATAGAGAATTGATTATAAACCAAGAATTGCTCCAAAGGATGTCAGTAGATAGACCAGAAGAAAAGGGAGGCAGTCATGTGGTGAAAACAGAAGACACAAATCTACTTATTCCATTGGTATCCATCTGATGTCAAAGAACCCTAGGAAGTCCCAAGCACATTGAGTTGATTCCCTGTGTAAGAGTTACAAGAGTATAGGGAAGAAAAAAAATAGTGTTAGAGGATGAGGGGTCATTTATGGGCTGGGATTGTCATCACTGGAGGGAATTTCTATAATCTACTTCATTAGAATTTCTGCTTCTATTTCAGTAACATGAAAACCACATACGGTATAGTATAGACCATGGTCATTCATTTTAATAGGCTGTGTTCACTAATACCACCATTGATTATATGCATCAGTAGTTTCCATAATTTCTCTTAGCTTGAAATTCACCTGTAGGATGAGAAGGCCAAAGTTTAAATGCTCTGAATTTGAATGTACAAATTTTGGTATAGTATAATTTTTTTTAATGTTGACTTTTATAGATCCTTTAATGTAGTATGTTGGCTTTTAGTCCTGCATCCTGAAACTTAGGGATATACTGCTGCAAGACCAGGTAGAAAAATGAATTCTCAAAACATTCCATGAATAATAATAATTTAAAATTTTTATTTTAAAAAAATTTTTGGTCTTTATTAATTTTCATGTCTACTTTTAGTTTACAAGATTCAGTTCTATAATTCCTTGAGTTTCAAATTTTCTCCCCCTCCCTCCCCTCCCCCTACCATGGTGGCATAAAATCAAAAAAATTCTTTTACATTAAAAAAATAATTGTGTTTTGACTAGATATAAAATTAGGTGATTTGGATAGTTGATTGCTAAGGTTCTTTCCAGATCTGCCAGTTTATCCTTTGGTCAGTATCGGTCAAATATTCTATTAAAGAGCATTGCTACCAACCTAATCAGCTGGTATGGTCTTGCTTTCTCAGTCTTCAGTCATGTCCTGCACCAATCCATCTTCCACAGAGCTGTCAAAGTGATTTTCCTGCTGAAGTATGTTGCTCCTTATGCAATAAACTCAATTGGCCCCCTCTTACTGCTAGGAACAAACAGAAGCTCATCTGTTTGGCATTTAAAGCCCTTCATAATTTGGTTCCAACCTACCTTTCCAGAAGCAAGTAGCCATTTTGTGCATAATAGTTGTTATATTGACAACCATTTTTTCCTCTTGCTCTGACTCTGGTTCATGAGCATGGGAAAGGAGGAAAAAAGATATCGTGGTTTAATTCTATGTCATGCTTCCTTACTACATGAAATCTACCTCCATGCTGAGATGGCTATAAGGGGGAAAAAATGACTACTCTTGCAAAGACGGATAATTTAAGGTTTGTAGACAATGTGGTTTCCATTTCTACAACAAAGGGTTGGTTACTTGATCTTGTGGAAAGAGCTAATATCCATTTTCTCCCACAAAGTAATGGGAAAAGCCAAGGTCATGATGACAGAAAATCTTGCTCCCCAGGGAACACTATGGTTGATGGGATTGCTGTGGGCTAAACAGACAATTCAAATGTCAGTTACCAAGGAAATCTGTGATTATTTCCAGAAATCAGAAAAGCCCCCATGAATGTCTTGTTAGCCCTCATGAAGCCTATCCCACCCATGGATGCTTCATGTGGAAGACGGAGGTGTGAGTTTTCTCAAATGTTCAATTAAGCTGCAGTGACCTTCGGCTGGAGTCATAGGAACTGATTTTGAAACCCAACCTCTTTCACTTTCTGTTGTGGGACCTTGGGCAAGTTTGGGTCTGAACTTCCCCCTATGTAAAGTAATGGAGTTGGATTACCTGTGCTTTATGCTCTAGATCTGTGAACCTTCCCCCACCCCCAACTATATTGTGGTTTTACTGGTTTAGGGAACTCCCAATGAGGAAACTCATTGGTGGTGCCAGTGGGTACTTTCCCTGAAATTTATAATAGCTTCAGAGTGTCACAATATCATAGGTATAAAGCTCAAAGGGAGACATCTCACCCAAGCCCATTATTTTACAGAGGAAACTGGACCCCATGGAATCTAAGTGACTTGTCCAAGGTCATATGGTTCTTAAGCATCAGAAGTAAAATTTGAATCCAGGTCCTTTGACTCCAAAATCAAATGCTCTTTCCACAGTGCCATGCTGCTTCTCTTTAATCCCAGTGTTTCATTGCAATTCTTTTAGTAGCTTGCCAAAGGTCACATATCATGCACCTAAGTATTCCTGACTCTGAGGCCAGCTCTGCTGACACTCAGAGAATACTAAGATTCTTTAATTGATGTGATTCTATTTCTGTCCTACTATTTGCCTCTTTTAAATATCTCATTCTTGGAGGTAGGGAGTAGAAACCATCCTTATCTGTTTAAACAGCTTCGTTTATGGAGTACTGAGATTATAATAAGGATACTACTTAGGGCAAAATAGCAGTAGAGAGTTGGATTGAGGCAGCTTTCAGAATCACCTTATTTCCAGAAGGGGCAGATACACTTAGAAGAATCTGTTCTGCTCATTGAAGGAAAGGTCTGATGATTTCTGTCTGTACTGAAAGTACCCCTATCTATAATTTTTTATTGAGTGCTCACATTATCCAGGTACCTGGTACAAAGCATGCAGTCTTCCTGGGTCTTGTCTCTCCATCTGTTAAACGAGAAGAGTGGATTAGAAGAATTTTAAGGCATCTTTTAGATTTGGGATTTTGTAAACTCTGAAACTAGGGTTCATATGTGAAGACAAGACAAGAAGGATATATCAATAATAGGCAAGTCAGCAAAGTATTTACTAAATGACTAATGTGTCCAAAGTGTTGTGCTAGGTGCTGGGGATACAAAGAAAGGCAGAAACACAGTCCTTTCCCTCAAGGGGCTCATAGTCTAATGTGGGAGACAACATGAAAACCATTTTGTATAAACAATATATATGTAGAATAAATTAAAAAATTCAATAGAGAAAAGGCACTAACATTAAAGATGACCCAGGAAGCCTTCTTATAAAAAGTAGGATGTTAGCTAGGAACAGAAGGAAACCTGTGAGGCCAGGAGGCAGAAACAAGGAGAGAGAGAATTCTAAGGGGATAGCCAATGAAATTTCCCAAGTCAGGAGATGTAATATCTTTCCAAACAGACGGTTTTATATTTGATTCCAGATTTAATAGGAAGCCACTGAAGTTTATTGGGCAGTGGATGAAATAAAAGGGAAGAAACTTGAAAATCATTAGAGCTGCCTTTGCTTGAACTCTACAATCAGGGGTATTTGTCAGAAATACAGGAAATGGGATTTTTAATCAAGCACAGGTTGGACTACATGACCTCTAAAGTGTCTTCCAACTCTGAGGCGGTGCATGTATGTATATGTGTATAATACATGCATGTTTTTAATATTTTCATAAGCATACAGTGTAGCTGTCAAGGGCCTATGATTTCACACACTGATGCAGAATATAACCCATCTTTAACCAACATCTTAGTTACCAAAGACCAAGAATAATTGAGTGCCCCTCCACTAAACCAAATCTACTGTCAGAGGCAGAAAAGATGAAACCTCATCTCCCTGACTCCATATCCTTTACTCCATTCACTCCTCCAGAGTGCCACAGGGGTTATACCCAACACAGATAGATAGACAAATCCAGCTTTACTAAACACAAAGAGATACTCAATAAATCCACATAATTCCACAGAAAGAGTCTTAGGTTGAAGGTCAGGAAATGAGTTATCACCCTTTCTCAGTCACTGCATGCTTTGGGACTTAATTTCCTTATCTGTCAAATTGGGAGTATCTGAAATCCAGGGTTGTTGTGAGAAGAAAAAGTTGCTAAATACGAGAACATTTCAGGAAGTAAAATAAAAAGGGGGGGGGGGCACTGTTCCATGATTATGCACTATCCTTTAAAACAGGAACAGGGTCGGCTCAGTTACAAAGGTACTGGGTGACTTCAGGAAAGTTCCTTTACCTTTCCATGCCTATTTCTTAATTTCCAAATAAGTTTATTACCTCAAATGTATTATACTTCATTTAGACAATTGCCTCCTGGAATCCTTTAGTCAGAGTTGCTATCAAAGTGCCAATAATTAAATGACAGTTTTTATTCATAACCTGTATCTGGGCTGCCTTGCTTCTCCATGCAAAGATTTCAGGTTTCAGTCAGATAATTCAATCTTGTATGGCCATAAACCCCATGTTCCAGATCCAAAGGGCATCATCGTACAGCAAAATCATCCCTATCCAGGCAGGGCAGTTTAACCTTCACATCCTCCCCAAACTAGCCTGCATTTCTTCTTCATCTCTCTCTTCTTTTTTTTTTCTTTGCTATTTATAAATCAAAAGGAGTGGTGCTGTTATGCAGTCTTGGCTCCCCCTGATGCAAGCATCTATTCTTATCAGAAGTGTTGGTCTGTGTCTTTCAAGTGCATCTCACACAGACCCACAAAGATGTGCATTGTCTCCTGGATTTGGAGTAAGAGTCTCTGCGTTCAAACAACTGTTCTGTCACTTAATAGACTTTGGTCTAGTCACTTCACTTACCTGAGCCTCAGTTTCCCTATATGTAAAGAGACAGAGTTTGACTGAATGGTCCCAGAGATACCTTCCAGCTTTTTATGTATGCTACACTTGCTTTCATTCAAGTTCTTTGCACTTGTTTACTTTTATAAAAAATTTGATTATTTATTCATTTGTTTATTTTAAATGCAGCTACTTCTGGTACATCAAAGGTGGCTTGTCTGACTTTCTATTTCATCTCACTCCTCCCTCCTGGTGTGTTGGCAGAACATTTTATTTTCCTCTTTCAGAGCTTCAGTGACCCTATAATTTACACATTATATTTCAATGAAGTGCTGAGATTTGTCCAAAAGGTTAAAAGCCAAAAGAAATACAGAGTTGGTTTTTGTTGTTGTTTTCTTTTGTTGTTATTTTTTTTATGGGTATACAGCTGCTTTCACAGCTTGTTTGAATTTCTGCACCCTTAGAAAAATACAAGTAGAAGATACTAAACTGGCAGGAACCCAAGAGATAGACCTGGGCTTTTAGAATTTAGGAAATAGCTCTTAATTTTATTCCTTTTCACTCATTGGATTCTTAATTCAGTGAGTTTTGGAGTCGGAAACTAGTTGAAACATACTTTAAAAAGTATTCTTTTTTGAAGCTCTGCTACCATTTATTTGGTATAAAAACAATTATGATTAACAACTGGTAAGGGTAAATCCATTTACAATTAATTAAAAGGCTCTCATTAAGCCCCTACTGTGATGCAAATACATAGATTCTATTTGCAAGCAGACCCTTGGTTTGGGTCTACCTAGGTGACATATTGCATATACCTGTAGAGGTTTATCTTCTCCTTTAAATTTAATTTTGAGGAGACCCAAGGGGGGAATCTGAGTAGGCATAGATCCCAGCTCATTTCTGCAGGCAGATCTGCTGGCAGTAGCCAAGTTCTGGGCTGTAGCAGCTGCCTGAACAACACAGGAAGGGGAAGTAAGAGCCATTGGGGGTGGGGAAAGAGGTGATGAATCTGGGATGAAGCATCTGCTAGTTTTATTTGGACAGTACCTTCTGGTCCTCTTGAAATCAGGTTGACAGTTCATTCTGTACTATAAGCCTTTCCCCCCACCCCACCCTTTCTTATCTAGGGAGTCCTTCCACACAATTAAAAAATTTAAAGAATTTTGAAACTTGCCTCTGTAGCTTACCCCTTCCTAAATTAAATATTACATTAATTTGAATATATGCTACACACCTCAGATGAGTTTTCCAAAAGTAAAGCCATATTTACTTGCTTACGTATATGTGCACATATATACATTTATGTGTACATATATATGGAAACATTCACATATGTGCACTTATATGTCTGTGTATGTGCCTAGGTGTACATTCACACTATGTATATTGTAACCCACTTTCAAATCTATGTATGAGCCAGTTTTAATAAAAAAAATGATTCCTATATTAAGGCCAATATTCATGTATATACTACATAATTACATTCATTTCTCTATGCAATACCTAGTGAGTTTTTACAAGTGTGTGCCTTCACTTTCCATTATTTTATGTTAAAATACATTGAAAATAATTTTGGGTGGGGGATCTTTATGGGTACAGGATTTTTTCATCTAACATCGTGGAAGTTTGGTTTCTGCATGGAAATCCTTTTTAATCACATAATTATACAGTGCCTCATAAAGTTGCTTGATATGTGGCAAGTAATTAGGTTTTATTAATTAGAATATATAGTTATTTGAGGTTTAGATTTTGAAGAAGTCCAAGGATCTTAGCATTTCATGAAGTTTTTAGGCTCAGTGACTTTCCTTCCCATATTTTTCCAAGCAGTCTTTGAAAAGTTATTTGCTGCCATCTGCTGGTTATTTTTGATAGTGCATACAAAACCTGAAATCCGGAAGGTGATTTGTTTTTAATTGGGGGAAAAAAAGAACATTCTTTTTGATGTATCTTCCATCCATGAGGCTTTATGATTTTGACTTGTTTAAAATTTTACTTTTATTCTAGTGCAAATTTGGATTCTCTCAAATTAAATTCATGTATGTATATCTCTTTTAGATTGGCTTCTAATATGTTCCATTGACAGGAATTTCTATGATTGTGGTAGAATCATTATTCCTAACTCACATTTTCCTGCTTCTAAGACCAGCCATTGTGCAACCTAGCTGCCTTTATCCCTAATATAGAGCAACTTAATAAAAAAAAAATTAAACTCAAAACACATGCAGGGTGCCTTGGAAAGAACATAAGACAGACCCAGGGAGCTACCATCTTAGTCCTGCCTCTTCCACTGTTTATGCTTCATTTTTGCATCCTTGGGCAAGTCATCTAACCTTTCTTGTCCTCGGTTTTCTTTTGTATAAATGAGGGGACCAGACTAGATAATAGATTAAAACCTAGATGAAGATCCTACTATCTAAGGCCCCTACCAGTTCTAAAATACCAGGAATTATACATAATCATGATCAGTCAGTCAGATATTTATTAAATACCTGCTCTAGGCTAAGCACTATGCTAAGTACTATGATTACAAAGAAAGCAAAAGTCCCTGCTGTCAAGAATTTTTTATTCTGTTTGAAGAGATAGCATTCAAACACCTGTGTACAAACATGATGGAGCAAGGATAGGTTGGATATGATCAACAATGGGAAGGCATGAGCATTAAGAGGGAATAGTAGAGGCTTCTTGCAGGAGGTGAGAATTTAACTGGGTCCTAAGGAAGACAGGAGGCAGAGATGAGGGGAGAGAGACAGCAATCCAGGCATGAAGACAGCCAGTGAGTCTAGAGTCAGCATAGTACCTTGTTTGAGGAACATCAAGGGAGCCAGTGTCCCTCCATCAAATATTATCTCACCATTCCCCTCCCCTTCCTGTGATTTCACTAAAGCAATGAACAAGTGAACTGGGAGCTCTTTTTTATACAATACAATTCTTTTTAAAAGAATTACCTCGAAGGTGTTAAGTAGGTCAGTCCTTTGCCCATAGCACAGAGCTAGTAGGTGCCAGAGGTGAGATTGATTCCAGTTCTTTCTGATTCTATCATCCTGACAATAAAGACATCATCCTACAACAAATCATCACAGTTTGATTGTCTTCAGATGTGGTCCTGCATTTTAAGAGCCCATGTTGACATACTGATCTGGGGCTTACAAAATGATTTCCTCATAACTACCCTGTAAGGTGGTTAAGATGTAAGATATAGTATCACCATTTTGCAGGTAAGCAATGGAGTTCCAAACAGCCCAGTGATTTTCCCAGGGTCACACAACTTCTAAATATAGAAAGCAGGATTCCAGCCTTAGGTCACCTGCCTTTAAATCTACGCTCTTTCTACCACCCAGTTCTAATAAAACATATGCTTGATTCTCTTGGGTCAGAATGAATTAATAATAACACAACCACGATAAAGACAAATGCCCCAGTTATTAGAAGAAATGCTCTTTGTAAAAATGCCATGTAAAACATGAGCCTGTGGATATATTCCACAACCTTTTTAAGCAGTGATATATAACATAGTTGATGTGTTTGACTTTATTTCACCCATTAGAATCAACTTCCAAGAAGTATTTCTTTGGTTTTTGTCTTAAGGTAGCAGATTTGTTTGACCTGGGGGCAAAGCCGTGGGAAAGGAGTCTCTTTTGTCGTGATTATTTGTCTGGGAGGGTAGAAGTGGGCCAACAGAACTTTGACCTCAACACAGACCTAACAAAGGAATTTAGTCTACAAGAGTTTCTTGTGAAACACACTCTGGGGGACTGAGAGTGCTGGGAAACAGCAGAGAATTATTTATTTCTGTAGGTGCTATAGTTAATTATTGATGTGAGTATGGGAAGAACCTTATAGATTCAAATGTGTCTTTTCCATAGACCTGAGAGTAGCTCAGATAACTTTAAGGACCCAAATGTGGTGGACAAAAAAGGGAAGGTCATTGGCAAGTTTTCTTGAATGGATCTAGAAAGAGGAAAAACCCAAGGTGGATTTTTTTTTTAAGTGAATAGAAAAAAGAGATCTGGTCTATTCAATTTTAAGATAAGATGCTATGCTATATAATGTAGGCCCACCAGGAACCAAAGCTCAGGTTCACAATCTGCTCCCAAATTCCTTCAAGGCTTAATTCAGATATATATATATATATTTGAATATATATATATATATATATATATATATTTGAATATATATATTTATTGGGGATGATTTACACCAACAGCTAGAGGCAAGCCTACCCCAACTGCCTCTAGCTGTTGGTGTAAATCACCCCCAATAAATTACTTTGTAGGGACAGCTAGGTGGTACAGTGAATAGAGCACTGGCTCTGGAGTCAGGAGGACCTGAATTCAAATGTGACCTCAGACACTTAACATTTACTAGCTGTGTGACCTTAGGCAAGTCACTTCACTCAACTGCCCTGCCTTCCCCATCCAAAAAAAACAAACAAAAAAAAAAACCCAAAATAACTTTTTATTTATTGATCTATATATATTCCATAGCCCCGTAGGAGAATATACCTGGGCTCCTTAAGGGTAATTTTAATCTTGTTTACAGTTTTAGTTTATCCTTTTTTTAGTTTGTTTTTGTTTTTATTTTTAGTTTGTTTTTATTTTTGTAACCCCTGGGTTTAGCAGAGTACCTTGTAAATAATGGGTGCTTAATAAATGTTGGTTGAATTGAAGTGAATTATTGTTTTGTTTTATTGTATTGTATTCCACAAATGCCTTCACTAAGTACTGTGTTTCCTTTTGTCTGACCTTGTTTTAGTGGATGTCCATAAATCATACAATGCCACCTGTGATTAACCTCAGACAAAAGGAAACTGTAACTTCTGAGCCCATGATCAGGGAGAAGCCACTGAGAGGCATCATTTTGGTAATAATTATATAATGCTCTAAATAGTTAAAAGTGCTTTGCATATATTATCTCCTCTGTCATTACAATCTTGTGTGGTAGAGGCTGTTATTATCCCCATTTTATAGATGAAGAAACTGAGACTGAGAGAGGCTAAACGACTTGTCTAGGATTATATACAGCTAATATCTGGAGGTAGATTTGAACATAGGTCTTCCTGACTATGCCACCTACCCAATGAAAGGATGCTCCCTGAACCATAGAGGTTGAGAACCCCTAAAGTAAAGGTAAACTTAACAGCCTCACTGGCCAGTCATTCCTGTCCCACTGGCATCTTTTACAGATTCCAAGTCAAAAAGAGTGTGGGTTGGATAATCTTAATATGTATCAGCTATATAAGCAAACCATCCTGCTTTTCACTGACCTCGATAATGTATAATTATCATCATCATCTCAGTCCTTATTTTAAAAGCACAAGGTCTCACTTCCAGAAGCACCTAGATCTATTTGGGTACACAGGCAAGGGATTAGCCTATCGTGGCCTTTTGTAAAGGAATGATTTTCCTCTGCTGGGTCTTAGATCTCAGCATATTAGTTTCTTATCCAGGCCATCCTTTCCTTAGTGATAAATGGCAAAATACCCAGAATAAAGGATAACCACAGGAAGCTTCTTGCTCCCTGTCTGAATTCACCATGGCTGCCTTGGAACAATCAGTCCTCATTCTCCACCCATTCACATGGACCTTTGGCCATTATACACTTCGGGGCAACTGTATGATGCGAATGCACAAGACCAAGACAATAGGCATGTGCTTTTGAGTGACCCGCATTTTAAGCCTCAATGTTCCTGACCTACAGGATTCATCTAAAACAGCTAAATCACAAAAGAGGAAGAATTCTACAAGGAATGACCAGCTTTTGAAAAGTGCATAGATGTCAGAGTATTTTGATGTCCAAAAGGGACTCAGTCTCAAAACCCATGGAAGGGAAGCTTTAAAAATAGATCTCTAAGTCATAAGTACATCCCTAATCAGATTCTTTTTCTTTCTTTTATTTTCTCTTTCTTTCTTTCCTTCTTTCTTTCCTTTCTATCCTCTTCCCTTTCTTTCTTTGTGTCTCTGTCTCTATCTCTATCTTTCTCTGAATCTATCTCTCTGTCTTTGTCTCTTTGTGGGTCTCTGTGTGTGGGTGTGTGACACACACCCACACACAGCTGTTGGCTTGTTCCTAGCAGTTTAGGTGGGGGTTAATAAAAAAATCTAACTGTGGAAAGAAGAATGATTATTTTCCTTAGGGAAATTGATTGCTTGTCCAGAAGTACATGGCTCAGAATTCATACTTAACACAGAGAGTTGAACTATTTTCCAAGCTAAATCATCAAGTTGGGATGAGGTACTTACTTGACTACCTCTCCTCTGGAAAAGGTCAGGTCACAGACCATCCGGAGATACCAGATATACAAGGCATGATACCAACAATAATTTGTTACTGCAAAAGTGACATTTTTCCAATTTGGTCCAACATTGTTCAGAAGCAAAATGCAGTCCTCCAGGGTGCCAACAGTGTTGATCTGCAGGATGACAAACCACCAATATCATCTAAATAAAAAAATCCAGCATGGGTTTAGTAAATTAATCCTGACAAGAATAAATTGAATAATCTTGGGGAAATGGCAAGAGTGCTGATTGGGCCAGATGGCTTTGTGTGTTGCTGGCCTGGTCTTCAATGGCAGATAAAAAACGAGTTCTTGGTTTATTTATTTAGTTAGTTAGTTGATTAACACCTGCCACTTTTGCTGACTGAATCTAAATCTGATCCAGGTTACTTCTGGAAAATCCTTCTGATTTCCAGCAGAGGAGAGAAAAGAAATGCAGGCATCCCAGAGTGAGAGTGATACAACAGAGACCTGAGAAGAGGTTGTCACCTTGTGTCTAGAATAGCAACTTTCATCTCAGAGAGGTCTGCGTTATTTTCATCACTCCCATAATGTGTTAATCTGCCATTACTCATTCTCCTCTGCAGACATATCTGAGGGGAGCTTTCCTTAGGAAAAGCCTAGTGTGCATTATTTGAGCCTTAACTTCTCTAAGGCTACCATTTTACTTCTCTCTGGTATTTTCAAGTATGTTCTGACTCAAGGAGGGGAAGCAGATTAAGAAAATTACCTCCCTGGATCCTTGGGGACAAAATTAACCCACTGAAGGAAGCAAGTGGGATATGTGACCTAAATGATCTATAATGGAGATCTCCACTCATCACCTCACCTGATAAATGGTCCCCTTTGCTTGCATTTAATAGAACTGAGTGTTTAGTTTTCAATTATGCTGTTTCCTTTTGAAGGAAGGTCATTTGAAAATGGAAATTCTGTCCTTTGTTTTGCCTTTTTTAAATTGTCTACTAGAACAACTATATATTATGACTATATACTAACCATTGCTGCTGGTATAATTTTAAGGAGGAATCCTGCACAGCATTTTTATTTTTCTAAAACACTAATGAGATTTTACTCCCCTCCAACCCTTTTTTGGTCCACACTTGTGATCTTACCATTGTTGGAATTGTTTTTTGTATTTTTTTTGTTTGTTTGTTTGTTTTTTGCTTTTTGGAGGGCAGTTGGGGTTAAGCAATTTGCCCAAGGTCACATGGCTAGTATGTGTTAAGTGTCTGAGGCCAGATTTGAACTCAGGTCCTCCTTACTTCAGGGCCTGTGCGCTATTCACTGTGCCACCTAGCCACCCCCGTTGTTGGAATTATTGAAGCCCGTTCCTAGGATCTTCAAGAGTTTCCTAGAGGGCACTGAGAGAACAAGAGCCTTGCCCAAAATCACCCAATCAGTTTGTGCCTGAAGGACTTGAACCCAGATCTTCCTGACTCCAAGCCTTTCATTCTGTCCACTGGACCATACAGTTTCTCATTTTGCAGGTAACCCTTACAAAACAACATGGTAGCTTTGGGTGCATATGTACGAGACAGTCAGTAACTTGGATGAACATCTTAAAAGACTACTCCAGAGAACCAGTGGAACTTGATAAATGAACCAGGAATAAATGTATTTACCTTCTTGGTTTAGATATTAATCATGAAATGAAAACTTTAAACAGTAGGCATAGGTCTGTAGATTTATGGGGTGGGGATATATAGTTAGATGGATCCTTACAGAAAAGTGTCTGAGGTTAAATTGGGAAAGACATTGCTTCTCTTTAGTGATAGTATCTCCATATGTGAAAGTCAACTTCAGGGTGGCACTTTATTTTATGAGCTGATTCCAGCATTATCTCTGTGGTCTCTGAGCCATAGCTTTTGACTTTACCCCACATGTTTCTAATAAGGTTTACATAAGCCCTTGGTAAGTCAACTATGCAAATGTGAAGTTATATGCCACCCCAATGCACAATAAAGGGTAATGGCTCAAGAAACAACTCTTGGCTATTTGATGCCTTCTTTAAAAGTTACAGTTCAAAAACTGTCCTCTGACAATAAATGACCAATGATATTTCTTTCTCTCTTCCCACCCCTTCTTCTCCCCAATTCCTTCCTACCTGCTTCCAGGATATTAATACAGATTGCAATTCCTGCGTGGAAGTAGAAGACAGAAAAGTAAGTCAATACCTTACCATTTTTATATGTTTTGTATGATATAAATACATGTGTTTAAGTAAAGAATTGCCAGAAAAAAATGTTTGGGTTTTTTTTTGGGGGGGGGGGTGAGTCACATTTTGATTAGACAAATTCAAGTCAGTCCTATTCAAAAGGTTAAATATATTTTTTCTCAAATATAGATACATAAGATATCTTGAGTAAAAACCACTTATAGGAATTAGGTATAAAAAACATTAAACATGCTTATTTTTGTTGTAAGTTTTTAATACAGACAGTTTTTTTTATTTTTTTTTAAAGCAATTGGGGTTAAGTAACTTGCTCAAGGTTACACGGCTAGTCATTATTTATGTGTGGGTGCTCATTTTCTGAGGCCGGATTTGATCTCGGGTCATCCCAACTCCGAGGCCGGCACTCTTACTCACTGCGCCACCTAGCCGCCCCTCCTGACAGTTTTTTTTAAAGGTGACTCCTTAATATTCTAACTTAATTTGCTTTTATCCATATGATGATACTGACAATTTGCTGACTGTGTACTACTCAGCATTCTATCCTCATACCTGATTCCTGCCCTTTGGCATTCATTGTCCCAGAAATTACAAGACAATTCACACAGTCACCAACCACATCATGTCCAGTCAGCACCTGCAACAGCTGGATAATCATCCCTAGATTTCTATTTCCTAGCTTTCTGTTTTTATTTTCCATCTTTTATCTTTGGAGGCCATAGCATAAATACCATGGGGGAAAGCAATTGTTAGACCATGTATTACTTTAATTCTTTTATGGCTTTTCTTATTTACTGTGTAAGTCCCTTTAATATCCCAAGGTTTTCTTTGTTTTCTTTCTTTCTTTCTTTTTTTTTTTGGAGGGGGAAGGTAGGGCAATTGGGATTAAATTACTTGCCCAAGGTCACACAGCTAGTTTTTTGTGCTAAGTGTCTGAAGTTGGATTTGAACTCAAGTCCTCCTGACTCCAGGGCCAGTGCTCTATTCACTGAGCCACCCAGCCACCCCCAGGTTTTATTTTCTATGGCAATGATGCACATAACAAAATAGTGAAGAACCCCTACTATAGTGTCCAGACTTGAAGGAGTCACTAATTTGGATGATTACCATTTGAAGACGGGGCTATAACTACTTCTGTTGTTACAACCCAAAAAGGTTTAACTCCATTTCTCTACTCAAACTTGTCCCCATGTTACCACTCATCCTTCCATTTCCAGAGCTCCCATCGTTTTTCATCTGTACTACTATAGTAGGCTTCTAGTTGGGCACTACCTTTAATATCTCACTTCTCCTTTCTTTTTTTATGGAGGGGGAAGGCAGGGCAATTGGGGTTAAGTGACTTGCCCAAGGTCACATAGCTCATAAGTGTTAAGTGTCTGAGGCTGGATTTGAATTCAAGTCCTCCTGACTTCAGGGCCAATGCTCTACTCACTGCCATCAATCTGCCCCTCACTTCTCCTTTCAAAGAAGTGGCAAAATAATTTTCCTAATGCATAATTTCGACTTTCCCCGATGAAAATCCTTCAACAACTCCCAGTTATAGAATAAAATGTAAGCTCATTAACCCAGAATTTCATGCCTTCTCCTATCTGATACCACTCTACCTTTCCAGGCAGATTTCATTGCTATATTCCAGACAAAACTGAACCAAGCAAGCCATTTTCTTTTTCTTTCTTTCTTTCTTTCTTTCTTTCTTTCTTTCTTTCTTTCTTTCTTTCTTTCTTTCTTTCTTTCTTTCTTTCTTTTTTTGCTTTTTGGAGGGTAATTGGGGTTAAGTGACTTGCCCAAGGTCACACAGCTAGTTTTTGTGTTAAGTGTCTGAGGACAGATTTGAACTCAGGTCCTCCTGACTTCAGGGCTGGTGCTCTATTCACAGTGCCACCTAGCCACCCATCAAGCAAGCCATTTTCTAAACCACATGTGCTGTCTCCTTCCCCTGTCATAAACTACACTCTTCCCCATCATTATTGGATCCCGATATGTCCTCATTGCTGCCTTTGAGTTTCCTTCTTTTCTTTCAGTGATGAGTCCCAGTAGCACCTGTGTGGGAAGCCATCCTGTAGCCCCCTCTCTGCCCTACCTGAAATTGATCTCTCAATCCTCAAATTTCCCTAAGAGTATTTTGTTTCTCATCCTTGTTCCTTCTGTGTCCTACCTTGAATTATGCTCATTTGTGTTGACATCCTATTCCATCTATTAGAATATAAATAGTGAGAGGGCAGGGCTAATCATTTTTCATTTTATCACAGGAACCTATCACTGTGTTTTACAGGTTGGTGCCCTTGATAGGTGTTTGCCAATCTCCTCTGACTTATTTCTAGTAGTCCTACCTCAGCCTGCAATGCTCCATGGCCCCTTTGACACCAAATATGCCACTCAGGGCCTAGGGCAGGGGTGGGAAACTGTGACCTTGAGACCACATGTAGCCCTCTAGATCCTCAAATGTGGCCCTTGGAATCCAAAATTCACAGAAGAAATCTTTCTGTGGTTTGGATTCAGTCAAAGGTCCACAGTTGAGGACCTAGAGGGCCGCATGTGGCCTGGAGGCCATAGGTTCCCCATCCCTGGCTAGGGCATTTCTTCCCAACTAGTGCTTCAGGCAATATTCAAGTTGGTTCTTCGGTTTATTCAGACTAAAAATAATAATAATAAAGACTCAAATTGATCCTCTCCTGCCTAGAATATTTTATTTTAGAAAAGTGATGTCACTAAAAAGAATGAATGTGTATTTATTATATGCTCCCTGTAAAAATAAAAAATGAAAAAGCAGTTAACATCATTGATTACTGTATTCTAGTTTATCTGTAAAGAATAGAAACATCCAAGCCTATTGCCTAATTTTTTTTGCTTTTTTTTCTTTTTTTTTGGGGGGGGGGGGCAATTGGGGTTAAGTAACTTGCCCAAGGTCACACAGCTAGGTTTTTGTTTGTGTGTGTTAAGTGTCTGAGGTTGGATCCAAACTCAGGTCCTTCTGACTCCAGGGCCTGCACTCTACTCACTGTGCCACCTAGCCGCCCCTCTCCCTAACAGTCTAAACATATTATTTCAATGTGTGTGTGTGTGTGTGTGTGTGTGTATGTATGTGTCTGTCTCTGTCTGTCTGGGGGTTTCATTGGCTAGGGCTCCCTATATCAATGAAGTCACAGGTCCATTCCAAAAAAGTGAAGATTGTGTCATACTTCTTGCTATTAGATTTTCTTTAATCTCACTCTGTGACCCTAGAGTTGATGAGGAGATGACACATTTATTAGAAAGCTTTCCTTCTTCTCTATATTAATTTCTCTTCTCAGCAACAGTGGGCTTTAGATTTGAACAGAGGCTAGTCTACTTATCATAACATGCTTTCAAAGTGGTCCACCTTGAGGAAAACCACCATTTTAAAGAAAAAGGGGAAATACAAATGACTGTGATATTTTTTACAACATAGCCTGTACCCATTGATGATAGATTTACATGACCAAGTTCCTGAAAGTCAAGTCAACAAGCACTTATTAAGCTCCTGCTAGTGCAAGACACTGTGCTTATCTCCAGGGATAAAAAGAAAAGCAAATTTTCAAAGAGCTCATGTTCTAATTGGGGAGACAACATTCAAAAAACTATGTACCAACAAGATATATACAGAATAAATTGGAAATAATTTCATGGCAGAAGGCACAAGCATTACTGGGGATCAGGAAAGCCTTCTTGCAGAGGGAGGGATTTTAACTGAGGTTTGAAGGAACTCAGGAGGCAGAGGGAAGGCTTATCTTAGATAAGGGAGACTAGTGAAAAGGTATAAAGTTGAGATTATCATGTGCAAGGAGGCCAGTTGTTGGGTAATAGGGCACATGGAGTGGAGGAAGGTGTAAGAAGCCTGGTAAGATGGGAAGGGGTCAGATTATGAGGCCATCAAATTCATCCCCTTATTTCATAGGGGCAAAAGAAGTGCCAGAGAATCGAGGTACTTGCGTAAGGTCACATAGCAAGTTAATGGCAGAGATGAGGCTCGAATCCTGGTCTCCTGACTCCTGGTCCCAATGTATTTTCTGTGACAATTCAATTCAACAAGCATTTGTTAACCACTTACCATGTGCCACACCATTCCCAGCCCTGGACACTGTGCTGTCCATCATTATTGTCTTGTACCCAGACAGATGTGAGGATGCACTTCAACGGTAAGCCATGGATACCCTGAGAGATCATAATCCAGTTCTTCTAATGCACTCTGGTGCTTCTGTCACTGTGACATATAATTATGAAATTTCAGCATCGATGTGATGACAACTGCGTGTGCACATGTTTGGATGTGTGTACCTTTCTCTCCATTTAATCTGAACGCTTCTAGCAAAATCAGTAATTTGATAAAGTGGAATTGAAGTGACAGCAGATGACAGAGGTGCCAAAATAATAACACAACCTCCCTCTGAAGTGGCAGCCTTGTCGGCCTTTGTGGATCTTACGTATGCCTCACACTCCAAGGGAGAATTGGCAGTGTTTTCCAGCAAAACTTTTCGTTCTTTTGACTCAGGAAGGGGTTTTAAAAGACCTACAAAGAAAATGCTTATTTTTTCTTTTTCTTGTTCTTCTCACCTTGCCCCATCTCCTCCTTTACCACCTTTCCTCTTACCTGCTCCTTAGGTTTCTACTCTCTGTTCTGATTAGGATATTAGATTTACATGATGGCTGAGAGCTTGATACGTTTGGGGTGTTTTGTATGTTTGTTTTATTTTTAGAAAATGCAAAGTTTCTAAGTTCCCTGCCTAAACTCTACTGTCTCCATCCACCTTTCCCTGCCCTGTCACCTCACTCATTTCTACTTCATAAGAACATTTAAGTTGAAAGGAGCCTTTTTTCCCTGATGCTTGGATCAGTTATAATGATGGATGAGGATCCATGAATTTGAAGAGCTGGAGAGTTCTCATTTTAATGAAGAGGGGCTGAATTTTTAGCCTTGCTCTGCTCCCAGGGTGTGTTCCTTCTATGTCTGATGACTGAAACAAAGATTTGGGTTTTTTTTTTTCCTTTTCCCTCTTCTCTATCTCTCTTGGCTCTCAAAATCTATTTTTCATCATTCAGACACTGATCTAATTGTTGTTTGGCAGACTGTGCTCTATTGTTTGGGGAAAATTCATGGCATGTGTTGGGGTGTGGGTTTGGTTTGAATTTTGTTTTCCCTGTCTAACTGACTAATTAATCTGAGAGTGGGGGCCCCCACAGTTGGGTGTTTTCTTGGCTAGTTCTTGAAATAGGCAGCCATTCATCATCTGTCATAAGGGGTATACTATGTGCTTACAGAGCTTTTCACCCTAAATGGAAAGACAAAACACAGATTGTTTCCTTGCACAGGTGAAGGAGCACCACAAAACTAATGCAAATTTAGCAAAGGTGACAGGAAGCAACTTATCATTTTGAAGTGTCTGGATTGCTTCTAAAAGCAGGACCCATTTGACATTTACAGTGCTCAGGTTTCCAGTGGGGAACCGAGGCATTCAAATTCATTTTTATTTGTAGTGTAAAATCCATCTGAATTTTAATACTATTATGAAGACTGAGATCCAGGTGATGAGAGCAAGGGTTGATGGATCATTCAGTGAGAAAAATCTGTCAGAATTGGCTGAAAACCCATTTGTCAAAGACCATAAACACAGACAAGAAAACAGTTTCTTCTCACTCACCCCTGGGCTAGTTGCAGCTAAACAGATTCTGATCATTTGGTAAAAATGCATGTGAATAGCTTGAGTTACTGTGATAGTAGTGCTACCTTTCTGGTCTGACACAGTTACTAATTAGGGAAGTATTGGTGGATCTCATATTAAACAAACTAGTTAAGTTTTGGGGACCTAGGGCCCTAACATGTAATACATGGCAGTTTTGACATTTGAAAGCCAATTTCTAAATCATATAACCAATAAGATGGTAGATTAGACATTTTTTTTTCCAATCCTCATGACTTCTTAAATGACTCTAAAATAGGATAAAGCAATTTCTGCTATTTCCATGGTCTAGGACAGGGGTCTACTATTTGTAGTATTACTAATTTGTATTACAAACTAACTATTTGTCCCATGAACCAAATTTGGTCAATTGTTTTTGAGCTAAGAATACCTCTTACATTTAAAAAAAATCAAATGGAGTTACATATAAATGATAACAAAACAAAACAAAAACCATCCATAGCTTACAAGCTTTTCAAAACAGGTGGCCAGATCTGGCCTGAGACCATAGTTTCCTGAACCCTGGCCTAGGGCTTAAAGAAACTTAACAAGGTAATAACCTAATGAACTGGTAACAGAGAAGGTTAATCCCTAAACCCCAAGTCATTCACTCAATATTCCCTCCTCCATCATCAAACATGCTTTGGCAATGATGCATAATCTGACCCATTGCTATGCAACAGAGCTCAACTCTATCCCTTCTTTTCCTCTGCATGCCCCAGAAAACCAAAAGGCAGATGCTTACTAAGGTCAGGATAGCAGTTATGTCGGCACTATGTGCTACAACAGAGCACAACCAGAGAACTGAGAAAAAGAGGAAGGTAGAGCAAGATTCTCATCTGAGTCACTCTATTGTACTGTACTAAGCCCAAGATAAAGAACCCAGGATGCAGCTGAGGCCAATTCTGTCCCTCATCCCAGAAGTCACCTGGGGCAGAGACTGAGTTCAGTTAAATGTGCATTGCTTAGTGTGGGAGGATGCCAAGATGACTTTGAGGATCAGTCCCAACAAAATCTGTGATCAAAAGAGAGAGAGTCAAAAAGTGAGTAATAGGGGAACATAAGGGGAAATGAGAGAGAAATAACTAATGATCTCAGTAAATATCTTGAGTATAAATAGGGAAACCAATAGCAAACATATTAATAACAAGGAAACATGGGTGCCTAAAGATACTCTAAATGAATCTCAATATGTATGAATAAATATTGTAAGATGAAAGTAAATTAATACCTAATAACACAGAAGACTCTGTGGTTTCCTAAGAGAGCAGAGGAGCACTGACAAATGCTCCTGGATTATCTAAAAGACAAATAAGAAGTATGGAAGCAGAATTTAATGTCTGTGTGGTCAAAATAATTGGTACAATAGAAAAATGAGTCTATACAGGAAAGTCTCATGAAACACAGAAAAGGTAGAAAAACTGATTGAGAATACAAATGGGAAGTAAAAAACAGTCTGGAAGAAGAGAGGAAAAAAGTAATGACATTAAAAAATTATCTCCAAAGAAGTGAAAGATATTTTTCTCAAGAAGAGGTTGTATAAAGACAAATTAAAGATTTTTAAGTGACTTAAAAGAATACAAGTTTTAAAAAAAATTGAAAAACATCATGCAAGAATAACTACCCATAACTTCTGAGTCCAGGAAAAATAAAGGAGTCCAAAGAATGGCTGTAAATTAAAAAAAAAAAAGTAAAGCATGTAAGTATTCTGCACTCACAAGAGACTGCAGGAGATGATGAAATACATTTTCTAAAGAGCAAAGGAGCTCAACATGCAACCCAGTCAGATGTAGCCTACAAAACTGAGCCTAATCATTAAAAAAGATGAACATTTAATAAAAAGAGGCATTCATAGGTTTTTTCCATAGGCTCTTTGCCCCTCGTGTTTAGACTACTTCCCTTTTCTTATTTGTTTTAGAGCTTTTCCCTAGTTTTAGAGCTTTACTTTACTTATTAATTCCTTTTTCTCTCTTCCCCCTACCTAGGTTTTTTTCCCCTTTTTTCTTCTCAGTTAAGTAATTGGGTAAATCTCCCTTGCCTTTAAATAGCTGTGTTCATTAGGTTTTATTTTTCATTTTTGTGCTTGTTTTTCTAAAAATTGTTTCTTCTTCATTCTTTCTACAATCTATCTTCCCTTGCTGTCTGTGCTAGAATTTTATTATTTAACTCTTGCCCTTTTTACTTATTTAATCTTTCTTTAGTCCTTCCTCATGGAAGTGAGATTCTGAAGTCAACATCTTGAGTTCCCTTTTCTGAAATGTGTTATTGCCTTGTAGTATGCATCACTCTTAGAAATACCAATTTTGTTGTCTTTGGTCTTTTTTCCCTCTTTCTTGTGTTTCTATTGTTTGGAATGTTCAAAAATAATTTGTTCAGCTGAAGAAACAAACATGCATACACATATTTCTCAGAATCACATGGAACTTTTACCAAAATAATATTAAGACATAGATATATTGCAAGGAAAATGTAAATAATTAGCAATAGTAAATGCATCCTTTATAGACCATAGCACAATTAAAACAGCAATTGATTCAGAGAAACAAAAGATACAGTCCCAAATACAGACTTAACCAAAAGAGAATCCTAAATAATGAGCGAGTTGGAGAATGATACATAGAAGCAGTGAGTAATTATGTGAAACAAAAAGTGATGAAACAACATACCAAAATTTCTGGGATGCAACTAAAGTATTCCTCACAGCAAAAATCATATCCCTAAAATATATATTAACAGAATAGAAAAAAAGGATTAATGCAACAAATAAGCATTTTAAAAAAAAGAAAACCAACAAATAAACATAAAATAAAAAATGGAGTTGTTAAAAATTAGAGGAGAAATAGGCAAATAGAAAAGTATAGAAAGTATAAGTAAAACTAAAAGCTGATTCTTAGGAAAAAACTACTTAAATAGATATCTCTAGCCAATATGGTTAAAAAGAAGAATGCAGAATATCAAATAAACAAAATAGCAAGTAAACAAGGTGAAATCATAACTGAATCAGAATGAAAATAATAATCAGAACCTTCTGTGTGTACAATTTTACCCTAATAAAATTTGAGAACACAAAAGATAGAATACCTTCAAAAATATTAAATACCCAAACTAACAGAAAACTAGATAATGATCCTAAATAATTCAATTTAAGAAAAGAAAATAGCTAGACACGATAAATAAATTAATGGTAAAGAGAAATGTAAACAGGATATTAAACTATCTCTGTTTGCTGATTATATGGTATACTATCAAAATTCTAGGAAATGTAAAAATCCTAGGGAATCAGCCTAGTTACTAATTGAGACAATACCTTTGGCCAAGGTGCAGACTGAAAAATAAATCAACAGTATTTCTCTATAATAATAATTAAATCTAAGAGGCAATAATAAAAAAGGAAATTTCATTCCAAATCAAAATGTATAAATTATCTGGGGAATCTAATCTACTAAAGTCCACAAAAGACTTTTATAGATTGATTTTAAGAGTGCTCTTTAAAGAAATAAAGAAAACTTAAATAGATGAAGAACTATTCAGTGCTCATGGCTGGGCCATGCCATTGTAGTAAAAATCACATTATCAATGAAGTATATTTACAGTTGTAATGCTATACCAATCATGTTGTCAAAAGAACATTTTTTCAGAACTCAATAAAGTAATAACAATTCATTTGGAGAAAGGGAAGATTTAGAATATCAAAGGAAATATTGAAAAGAGTGGGAAAAAAGATGAAGCAACACTTATGGGCTTTAAAATATGTTATGAAGCATTTATATTTTAAAGCTATATTTAAAAATAAAAAGTTAGATCAGTGAACAGATTAGACAAGGGAGAGTGAGAAACAATATAGCTCAATAATCTAATTTTTGATAAACCAGAAAATGTATATTACTTAAATTAATAAATCCCCTATTTGATTTTTAAAAATTTGGAAAAACTGGAAAAAAGACTAGTAGCAATTTGGCTTAGACCAGTACCTTACATTCTATATGTATACATGACCTTAAAATTAAAAGTCATACCATTTAAAAAATTGAAGAGATGCATATCATTGCTCACAGCTATGAGCAGAAAATATTTCTTAATCAAATGAGGGAAAAGTCACTTACAGATGACAAAATAAGTTTGATTCCATGAAATTGAAAATCTTTGGTATTAAATTAAGGCATCAAAGATAAGAAGAGAAGGAGATTAATGGGAGTAGGTGTGAGAATTGTATTACATATCCAAAATATATAAATAATACATATGTCTGTATAAAAAGTACATATATAAGATGAATATGTAAGCATATGAATATAAATATATGCATACATAATGGACACTCTTCCCCAAAAAATAACTGGCCAAAAGATATGAATAGTTCTTCAAAGAATTGCAAACTATTAACCATATGAAAGAAAGTTCAAAATTACTAATAAGAGAAATGCACATGCACACAACTCTCAAGTTTTACTTCACATCCTACAAATTGGAAAAAATTTAAAAAACATGAAAAGAGTCAATGTTAGAAGGAGGATATACATAGTAATACATTGTTAGTGTATCTGTGAATCAGTGCAATAATTTTGGAAAACATGTTTGAACTGTGTATAAAATGGATAAAATAGCCATACTATTTTACCCAGAGATTTTATTTCTAGGCTAAAACCTGAAGTAGGTCATTGATAAGAAATAACCCATGTATATTAAAATATTTATGTCAGCATTTTCTTCATGTTAGCAAAGAATTGGAAAAAAATATTGATACCCGTTATTTGGGTAATGGCTAAGCAGATTGTGGTAATGAACATAAGGGAGCATTACTGGGTATTTTTTTGGGAGGGGTGTTATTAATTTTTTCATTTACTTTGAGTTTACAAGATTCAATTCCCCAGTTCTTTGAGTTTCAAATTTTCTTCCTTTCCCTCCCCTCCCCCCCATGCTGCCTCCCCACCCCGCCTCTGCCCACAGCAGCATACAGTCAGGTATAGAATCTGCAGATACTTTCACATTAGACATTGGTCAGTTATAAAGAAGGATTGTGTCGGATGGAATGAAAAATGGAAAAGAGGAAACAAAACCAAACAAGAAAAAGAAAGAGAGCAAGTAATTTGCTTCAGTCTGCATTCAAACTGTGTTCTTTCTAGTTCTTTTTTCTAAATGTAGACACTGTCTCCATCATGAGTCTTTTGGAGTTTACTTATAGCCCTGCATTTCTAAGAAGAGTCGGGTCTATCAAAGTTGGTTGCCACACATACATTGTATCTCTAATTGTGTACAAATTTTTCCTGGTTCTGCTCTTCTCACTCAGCATCAGTTTCTATAAGCTTCTCCAGGTAGATATGAAGTCCATCTGCTCTTTGTTTATTATGGCTCAATAGTATTCCATTACATTCATATACCATAACTTGTTTAGCCATTCCCCAATTGATGGGCATCCCCTTAATTTCCAATTCTTTGCCACCACAAGAAGAGCTGCTATAAATATTTTTGTACATATGGGTCCTCCTCCCACTTCTATGATCTCTTTGGGATACAGCCCTAGAAGTGGTATTGCTGGTTCAAAGGATATGAAATTACTTGTAGCCCTTTGGGCATAGTTCCAGATTGTTCTCCAGAATGGTTGGATCAGTTCACAACTCCACCAGCAATGTATTAGTGTTCCAATTTTTTCACATCCTTTCTAGCATTTATCATTTTCCTGTTTTGTCATCTTAGCCAATATGACTGGTGAGATGTGGTACCTCATGGTTGTTTTGATTTGCATTTCTCTAATCAATAGTGATTTAGAGCATTTTTTCATATGCTTATAGATATCTTTAATTTCATCTTCTGAGAACTGCCTGTTCATATCCTTTGACCATTTATCAATTGGGGAATGACTTGTATTCTTATAGATTTGACTCAATTCTTTGTATTCTTATAGATTTGATTCAATTCTCTGTATATTTTAGAAATGAGTTTTTATCAGAGACACTGGTTGTAAAAAATTAGAGACATTGGTCACAAAAATTCTTTCCCAATTTCCTACTTCCCTCTTAATCTTGGTTACATTGGCTTTGTTTGTACAGAAGCTTTTCAGTTTCATGTAATCAGAGTTATCCATTTTGCATTTTATAATGCTCTCTAATTCTTGTTTGGTCATGAAATCTTCCCCTCTCCATAAATCTGACAGGTAAACTATTCCTTGATTTCCCAGATTGCTTACAGTATCATCCTTTATACCTAGATCATGTGCCCATTTAGACTTAATTTTGGTATATGGTGTTAGATAATGGTCTATGCCCAGTTTCTGCCATACTATTATTTCAGTTTTCCCAGCAGTTTTTGTCAAATAGTGAGTTCTTATCCCAAAAATTTGCTTAACCTAGCCATGAGCAATTGATATTTTTCCAGTTAGTTAGATCTAAAGGGAACATTACTCTTGCTCTAAGAAATGATTAATATGATGGCTCCAGAGAAGCATTGATAGATCTACATTAACTAATTCAGAGTAAACAGAAGCAATAGAATAATATACACAAAAAATTCAAAATGTAACTGGAAAAAACACACAAAAAATACATAAAATACTTTAAAAAATAAAAACCTAGGGGTGGCTAGGTGGCGCAGTGAGTAGAGCGCTGGCCCTGGAGTCAGAAGGACCTGAGTTCGGATCCGGCCTCAGACACTTAACACACACAAATAAAAACCTAGCCGTGTGACCTTGGGCAAGTTACTTAACCCCAATTGCCCTCCAAAAAAAGGCAAAAATAAAAAATAAAATAAAAATAAAAACCTAGCTTGAAAGAAAAGGTATGAGAAAGCAACACCAACTTTTGATTGTGGTGGCCATCCATTCTAACCTTTGGTTGAAGAAGACTCCTCTCTACAATGTGGTCAACCTCTATTTGAAGAAATCCACTTGGGGTCAACACAATAAGCTAATCAGTTCTATTTTTGGATAGCTCTAATGATGAACATTTCTTTCTTATATTAAAGCTTCTCTGTAACTTTTACTCTTTGCTCATAACTGCTATTTGGAGCCAAGTACAGTGTATCAAAAATCAGGTTGGGGAATCTGTGGCCTTGAGGCCACATGTGGCTCTCTAGGTCCTCAGGCGAAGCCTTTGAATCTAAACTTCACAGAACAAATCCCATTAATAATAGGATTTGTTCTGTAAAATTGGACTCAGTCATAAGGCCATGCCCAAGGACCTAGAAGGCCACATGTGTCCTCAAGTCTGCACCTCTGTAAAAAATAATTTTCCATATTTAGTCTACCATTATATCCCTATACTTCTTTTTCAGGCCAAGCATTCCTAGTTCCTTCAAACTCCCTTCATATGGTATGTTCTTCAGACCTTTTACCTTCTTGGTTTTCTTCTTTTGGATTTACTCAGAGTCTTCTCTCCTGAAAATATAATGCCAATAACAACAACAAAAATAAAGCTACTCCAAATGTGATCTGACCATTGCACAATGAGTGCATTAGAGAACCAGAAAACTAAATGCTACATGAAACTTTCAGTTGTCATTACCTAACTTTTGATTGAAAGTCCATGTGGCTGCCTCCTGTCTTCCCTTGATTTTTTCAAGTCCCAGTTAAAATCCTAGTTAATTATAGAAAGACTTTTTTTCTGATCCCACTTAATTCTTGTGTCATCCTTCTTGATTATTTCCAAACATAGTATCTTTATATTTTGTTTTTCCATAGTTATTTGCAAGTTGTCTCCAATGGAGAGAAAAATGGAAAGAACACATAAAATATATATAAAGTGAATGCTGTAAAAGAGTTTTAAAAATAAAAGCCTGACTTAAAAGAAAAGATATGAGAAAACAACCCCAAGTAGGAGATGCATCCTGATGGCAATCCATTCTAACCTGTGGCTGAACAAGACTATTAAC
Source organism: Gymnobelideus leadbeateri (assembly GCA_011680675.1). Taxonomy (NCBI): domain Eukaryota; kingdom Metazoa; phylum Chordata; class Mammalia; order Diprotodontia; family Petauridae; genus Gymnobelideus; species Gymnobelideus leadbeateri. Next base: position 29,593 of record WOXC01002881.1, read on the forward strand.
TTAGTACCTAGCACATAGTAGCAGCTTAATAAACATTTATTGATTAGCTGTTCTTTCACCCATCAGCTGTGTGTCTTTAAAAAGCCACTTTTCTTTGAGATTCAATTTCACAGATTCATAGAAATAGAAAACAAGTAAACAAAGTTTTGGGGACCTTTTATTCCAACCTCGTTATTTTGTAGTTGGGGATAATGAAACCTGGAGAAGTCAGATGATTTGCACAGTCATCTAGCTGGTTAATGACAGAACCAGGACTCTGATGCATGTCTTGTTACTCCTGGTCCTCTTCTTTATCCATTATGCCACACCTTACCTACCAAGGAGAAGCTTGACTAGGTTATTTCTCAAGTCCCTTCTAACTGAAACATTTTTTTTTTTTTGCTTTTCAGTTTCTAACATTTATAATCCCTCTTTCTTTACTATGAACTTGCCCTTGGAGCTAAGTTCATTATGGACTTGACCAAATATCTTCTGCCTAAGCTGATACCTTAAGTTGAGAATATCAGGGAAATGAGTCATTCCCATGTTGGCCTCTCTCATGTATCCTATGTTGGAAGCATATATAACACATGGATTTGAAAGATGATGTTGTGTGGAGAGAATCAATAAAATGCCTAATACATTAATCAGTCAGATTCCATAGACCTCTGGATGAAGTTGCCAGTGAAGTTCCATCTCCAAGAGTTGAAAGTGAGTACAACTTATAACTGTGATTGGTTTTCACTTATCGTAGCTTCCTAGCTTTGGTGGTGGAAGTAGATTAGCCCATTGGTCTTCTCACAGCTAAAAAAAACCAAAGCAGAGCACTTCCTTAGTATCAGAACATGCCCCTAGAAAGAACAGCATTGACCTAAAATTACTCATCAAAAGATTTAAAATGGTTCTGGTGTGCAAGGAGAACAGGTTGTGCCAAGTGCCAGCAGGAACATTAAACAGAACATGCCTAAGTTGAGGGTTTCTTCTTTTCCATAATTCCTATATATTTAAAGACTTAAATGAATATATGTTGCACCTGGCATTAAATGCAAAACCCTGGGAGCCTGAGTATACCAAGTTTTTATTTTATATACCCAACACCTAGGCATATTTTTAAAAAAATGTTTTTACTGATTTTTGTTGTATGTCACAATTCAGAAAGAGGCTTATCAGTTCTGAAAAGTGTGGAAACAGAATGATTGCTAGGTTTTTCATGAAAAGCAACACTGCAGATTTGTGGGCTAGCAAGTAGGAAATGCCACCTTTCCTCTGAGTGTACCTATTTTTCTTATTTCTGGGTTATTCTAGATGCTATATTAATGAATGTTTGTGACAAGTGAATGAAGCATAATGAACTATGGCTACAAATAACTGGTTGTAGCCACCATTGGAACAAAATCTTTATTTAGATTGAGAGTACAGAAAGGAATGGTGGAAATCAGATAAATTATCTGAGCCTCTCAAACAAACCTAGGGAGAGAAAATTTATCCAAAGGCCCAAGTGGCTGTAGAGGCTTATTTAGATGGAGAAGGATAGGATTCTAATCTCATCCAACAAGCATTTATTAAGTGTCTACCATTTGCAAGGCAATGGGGAATACAAAGAAACCTTCTTAAGAAAGAGACCAGCCTAGTTCTTTCCCTTAAGAAACTAACATTCTACTGGGGACACACTCTCTCTGTCTCTGTCCTTGTCTCTTTCTGTCTCTCTGTCTGTGTGTGTACACACACACACACACACACACACACACACACACACACACACACACACATATACATACCTATACATGTACGTGTATACATACATACATATACACACAGATAGGTGTGGCTACTTCATAATTAGAGGAAGAGAGAGAGCACTAACAACTAAGGACCTCAGGAAAGGGTTTTTTGTAGGAGAAGAAAGATGGTCTGAGCCTTGAGAGAAGCAAGGAGATCTAAAAAGTATTCCCTCTAGACATGTGAGACAGTTTGTACAAAGAAATGGAAGAGAGAATTGGGGTGCCAGGTGTGTTCAAGAAGCAGTAAGTAGACTGATTTGACTAGAATATAGAATATATGAAAAGGAGTAATGTATATCTAAGTCTGGAAAGGTAGGCTAGAGTTAGAATATGAACTACATACTGAACTTGCCAGAAATATGTTTTCTTCTGGAGTTGAGAGGGAGCCATTCAAGTTTTTTTGTTGTTGTTGTTTTAAGTAAAGGTAATATAACCAGGCTTGTACTTTAGGGAAATTATTTTGTCTGGTCTGTGGAGGATGGATTACAAAGAGGAGAGACTGGAAAGTTTGTGTCCAACAAGGGACCTGTTGCTATCATCTAGGTGAATAGGATACATGTAACTTGCAGACAGGGGAATAACCCAATTCCGTGCCATCTTCAGCTTGAGGTATCAGGTAGCAAAGAGATATTTGGTAAAGTCCATAATTCTATGGTCATTTTGGAAATTTGCAAAAGACAATATGCCCTTTCTTTTTTTTATTTTTTATTTTTATTCTTTTTTTTGCTTTTTGGAGGGCAGTTGGGGTTAAGTAACTTGCCCAAGGTCACACGGCTAGGTTTTTGTTTATGTGTGTTAAGTGTCTGAGGCTGAATCTAAACTCAGGTCCTTCTGACTCCAGGGCCAGCTCTCTACTCACTGCGCCACCTAGCCGCCCAGACAGTATGCCCTTTCAAAGCCTGTACTGTGGGAGAGCTTATTTGAGTTATGTTAAAATCTGAATAAGATTTGTAACGAAAATATGTGATACAATATAACTAATATGGAAATATGCTTTGCATGATTGCACCTGTATTAAATTGCTTGCTGTCTTAGGGAGGGGGAAAGTAAAGGAGGAAGGGAGAAAACTTGGAACTCAAAAATTTTAAATGAAAGCAAAAATTTGTCTTTACATGTAATTAGAAAAATAAAACACTTTTTTTAAAAAAAGAAAGAAAGAAAATGTGATGGTTCTGATATATTAAATAAAATTGATCACCCTCTCTAGATATAGAATACTCCATACAATGTCAGAATTTTTTGACATGTGTCTTGTGGAACTTCTCTCCATCCCCCTTCTATTGCTTTATTCTTTATTATAAAGAATGACTCTTTGGCAGGGAGCAGGAGGCAAGATACAGTGGGAAATGTAGGCATTATAAAAATAAAAAGGATCCATTTTAAAAAATGATCATGTATCCTAACACATCTTCATGGAAATAATAAATATTTCTTCTATTTAGAATGATGAAAATTATGATCATCATAATAGTAGAGCTAGAAGAGAAATTAGAAGGCTTCTAGTGCAAGTGTTTTATGTTTTAGAGGAGGAAAAAAGTTTGCAGAGAAATGGCTTGTCCAAGGTCAGACCAGTAGCAAGAAGTAGCAGACCTAGTATTGTAACCCACATCCTCTGACCCCAAGTCCAGCGCTCTTTCTACTCTAACATACCATTTCTTCTTCAGTCTCAGTCAGTTTTATATTCCCCACATGAGTAAGAATCATTTTTTTTCTGGATGAGCACTAGTTTTTTGGGGGGAGAAGGCTTCCTACCTTGATTCTTCATCTGTAGATGTGCTGATTCCACCTTTTAGTCACGTTACAGAAGCATGAAATTGAGATGTTCATCACAAGATTCCTTAAGGAAAAAAAAATACAGAGGGAAGGAGGGGAAAAAGCCATGGGAAGATTGAAAGTGTCTCGAAAATGGATCTGGTATCAGGTTTAATAAGTCTCAAATGGACAGGAAGCCATCATGATGGATGAGCAACCAGACACCTTGCTCCTTAGTGACAGAGCCATAGATGTAAACACAGAAAATACCAAGGGTCATCCTTAAGATATTGCAAGGATTCCCCCAGCGACCTAGCCATTTTACCCTCAGCTTAGCATCTTGCACTTTGGTATGGACAGCATTTGGCATACTTTGTTATGTTTTATTTGTTTTGCTTCAGCTGTGCTATAGTGGGACAACAAATATGCTATAGCAAGGAGCGGGGGGAGTTGTGATGTAGTCAAAAAAGCCCTGCATCTGGAGCCAGAGCACTTTTTCTAGCTAGCTGAGGGAACTTAGGCATGGGGAAATCCTGTCCTGCAAAATGGGGAAGTAGCTGTCCTGATGATCTTCCAGTATTATTCTGAGCATTAAATGTGATTATTTCCATAAAGCACTTTGTAAGTAGGAAAGGCCTTAACGTGTCAAAAAAAGGTAGTAATAATTTTTTTTCTCCCATTTCTTTCAAGTTCGATTTAAACTTCCAAAAAAAATGAAAAATGTAAAAATCCTGGTATCACACAGGGAGTTAATAACTTACTGGCTATACTTGGCTCTTTCTATGCCCCAAATAGAGGCAGGACTGTGGAAGGGGGTTTGAGAGGAAGTGGGGTTGGGTTATGGTGGTGGTGGTCATGGTGGTCATGGTTTGGAGGGGGAGGGTCAGCTCCTTTTTCATAGGGATAATACCATGCCAATCTAGCCCTTAGCACATGGTAGGTGCTTAACTGTAGGTGCTTAGGTATATAGTAGGTGCCTAATCTTTATTGAATTAAATTAACATTGCTTTTTCCCCCAAAGTGTTTAATAAGGATTTTTCTACATTTTGCCCTTGCAACAATAAAGAGGGAAGGGGAGGGGCAGCTAGGTGGTGCAGTGAATAGAGCACCAACCCTGGAGTCAGGAGGACTCAAGTTCAAATTTGACCTCAAACACTTTAGACTTACTAACCGTGTGACCTTGGGCAAATCACTTAACCCCAATTGCCCTGCCTTCCCCCCTCCAAAAAAAAAAAAAAAAAGAAGAAGGAAGGGGACAGAAAAGTTGATTCCAGCTGGTGACTTGTTCTCCTGACTGAGGTTCAGGAATTTATCTTAGAGACCCTCAAGAAGCTAGGTCCCCTGAAAGCTAATATACCAGAGATCATTCAGGTATGGTACCCATCAGAAGTAGAATCTGAACCCAGATCCTTCAGAATGTTTTTCTTTATCAGAATAAGGATGATTTCACATGAGGTCATAGCATTTTGGAACTGGGAAGGATCTTAAATTTTAGATCTTAGAAATGATATGTCTACTCTGCCCCTATTCTTCTGGGGTCTAGAGGGAGACAGTGACCCAGGTATCATATAACTCAGAGACCAGAAAGACCAGTTTCCCCCAATTTATAGCAGATGCAAATAAGGCAGAGAGGATCTAAGTGCCCTGCTTAGGATCACAAAACTTGTGTCAAAGAAGGAACTTGAACCCTGTTCTTCCTGATTCTAAGTCCAGAGTTCTATGCATGAGTCTAGATTATCTGTCTTTGGATTTCATTATCTTCAGCTCTAAAATCAGGAGGCTAGGCTTCAACAATTATATTTATTATGATTTTTCTGAACTCAGGTGGTTAAATGAATATGGTTATAAATCTATCTGAGATGAGATCTGAAGCTAGATATTCCTGACTCCTAGTCAGAAACTCAATGGACTCACTGTATGTATTTATATCATGATTCCTTTCAAGATTTTTTAGATCTCTTCCATCTAAGGGGGTGCTGGATAGATGTGTAGATAGGGGGAGGAAAAAACACTCTAGGAAAATTAAAACTGCTTTGCAAATAACTCTGGTACCAGAATAAATAAGAAATGTTTAACAACCAGGTCTCTGAGAACAATACATACATACATATATATGCATATATATTATATCTATATCTCCACATGATATACTATTACATTTAATCTGCACTATTAACATTTTCTTAATTATAGAGTCAACCAAACAATCCATTTTTTATTTATTTGATTTCATTACCAATCACTGTCCTTGTTTTAGCATTTGCTGATTCCCTAGATGTAAATGCTTCTGCTGAAAATTTAATAAACTTTTAGGAGTTAATCCAAGCTGGCTCCAGCATACCCCTGCTTCTAGTTCTAAATCCTCTTGACTGAAATCCTAGTCCAGTGTTCCTTTTGTCTATACCTGGAATTTCACACTGCCTATACTGTGTGAGTTTACCCCGTGGGTGAATGGTTGATGAAGTGAGATTCGTGGTTAAGAAAAAGATACAGGTTCTGACATGCAGTGGATTCAGGGAACCTAGGTCTTCTATAGTTATATCATGGTCTCACTTCCTGTGGATGAAAAGAGAGTCATGCTGGGTAATTCTTCATTTTAGTTGTTTTGCTTAAGTGTTTGGCTTTTGCCTTCTAGCAGGTGTCCTTTGGCAATACCATTGTATTTGATCAGAGAACTGGTATTTTCACTAGAAATACATTGCTTAAAAACCACACAAACTAAATTGACTAGTAAATATGTGTCAGTTATTGTAATTTTTAATGCATATCAATTTGTAAAGTATGTTACAATGTACTACATACCTTGTAAGGTACATAGTGTAAGCATCACCACAAGGAGAATGCAAGCTCATCTAGTAGGAAGCTAGGTGGTACAGTGGATACAGTAATGGGTCTGGAATCAGGAAGAGCTAAGTTCAAATGTGACCTCAGATATTTACTAGCTGTGTGACCCTGGGCAAGTCACTTAACCTCATTCTGCATTAGTTTCCTTACCTGTAAAATGGGGATCACAATAACACCTACTTCCCAGGGTTGCTATGGGAATCAAATGAGATCACATTTCTAAAATACTTAGCAAATGCCTGGCACATGGTAGGTGCTTGTTTCCTACTTTTTCTTCTTTCCTTCTCTTCCTCCTTTCCTTCCTTCCTTCCTCCCCCTCCTTCCTTTTTTTCTCTCTTCCTTCCTTAAGCCAGGAGCAGTCATTGTAATCACCAGATTCTAGCAGAATGCCTAGCACCTAAAAGACCCTTAATGTTTGCTAAATCAAATCAAATTGTTATATAATCATCATTATCATCCTGTGTTTCCCCTACACTTTCCTACACCAGGGAGCACATCAAAGGAAGTCTGTCCTGGTAGACAGAATTTGGGGGAGGTCACAGCCACTGAAGTGGTGGCAGCCCAAGGGGCAGTCAGAAGATAGCAGGGTAGTCAGTGGCCTGTGTTCGACCAAGGATTGAGAGGGGAAGGGAAGAAGGAGGATTTCCTCTTCTTCCACAGAGAGAAAGCCTGCCTCAAAAAATATCTGCATCTAAAACAAACAAAACAAAACTCTTTCCTGTGCTAAGATCTCTTTTTCCATTAAGGAATCATTGAGGGAACTTTTGCACCACTGATATCAACGATGTTGCAGAATATATTGTTTTCTCATCAAATATATACCTTGGCTTATTTTGTGGGTAGCTACAGTATTTTAATTGTGATCATTTAATCGCAAAATGAACAATTTAAAGCAGTAATATGATTTAGTGGAAATCAAGTCAGCCTTGTTCTCACAAAAGCCTGCTTTCAAATGCCACTTCAGAGAAATTCCAGCTGTTTGACCTTAGGCAAATCTCTTAACCTGACAGTACATTACCTTCAACCATCCAGAAAAGCTGGTTTTTATATGCTAAGATTTGACAGATCTCCAGCAGTTTGAGCTATTGTTTAAAATGCATTTTAAGCAACTGGAAGTTGAAATAATGGGTCTAGTTCCCACTCCCCCAAAAGTTGCAAAAGTGTAATAAATATTAATCACTTGAATTTATGCTGAATTCCCTTTAAAGAACACTCTTCCCTTAATATTCTTCTTTTCCTAGTCATATTCTTTTTTTAAAAAAAATAACCTCAAAACAGCAGAATTAGAATGAACTATTTCATTAAGTATAACTCTTTTGTATTAGGAAATTCTGAGCATCTGTTCTTTCTTATCCCAAAGCAGGTCATGAATCCCTATGTAGAAATACAGAGCATTAATGAATTTTTCTTGCTCTTCTCTTGGTGGATGAGCTCATCCCTCAGCTTGATATGTGATAGGTTGGCTTCACCCTTTATAGAGAGAGACTGTGCTGTCCAGAAGTGATTTATGTCATCGTAGCTGTTTTGCACAGTTCAGCTGAAATTTTCTTCATGTTGATCAAGGTCAGAAAACCCATGGATTATGCCATCTATCAAAGCAGCTTGACTGCTGAAAATGTTGTCAATGGGGCTTGATACAATAACAATAAAACTAATAGAAAAATAGGTCCTTGCCCTTTGTATTATCTTTTAAATCCATTTGTACTACTAGAGGGCAATTTGGGAGTCCTATTTTGGTGCCTGACAATTAAAAAAAAAGCATGCTTTTTATACTCATTTTGAACTGAAAGCCATGGAGACACCAATACGATCCCAGAAAGTTCTGTTGTATAAGACTCTCCTCTCTGGTTCAAGGAACTGATGGATTTTGACTTTTGAAGATATTGTTCTTAATACAATTAACCTGAAGAGCAAAGAGCTATTCGAATTAGACTAGCAGAGTTTGTCCAAGAGAGCAAAGAATAGGGGTCTAATATCAGTTTCATTGAAATCACTGATGCCTGGGATTGAAGGAGACAGAGTGATACTGAGAAAACTGAGGTGGAAAAAAAAATACAACCCTAATTTTACCTGAAAGGAGGTTTAAATATTCCAGTTTGGGTTTAAATTACCTATACTGTTTCTTTCCCCTTTCCTTCTCTTCCTTTTTATTTTTTAGGCTGGGCTGCCAAGCTAGCAGTCACTCAGGCCCATTCCACTGCTGATCAACACAGCTTTGACCAGCTCCATTTCTGTCCTGGATTGGTTTGTCCTTCCTTAGGAGGCCTGCTGGCCATCTGCTCCTAGGAGCTCAACATATTGCTACCAGACTTAGTGAGAACTCCTGATTGGCTTGGCTTACTGCTTAAAACTCCAAAGTTTAATCTATACACCAGCTTCAGCCTCCCCTAGAGGCAAGGACTTCAGGCATATGCCACCATACTGTTTCTCTATATTAATTAAATTCACTAATCACTGCTCACCACTCCTCTTCACTCTTACACCATGTGAACCTGTCTTGTGAAAGCCAGTGTTACACAGTGAACAGAGCACAGTCCTTGGATTCAGAAATACCTAAGTTCTGTTTGTCTCCACTACACCTTGGCTGAGTGACCTTGGGAAACTCAATTAACTTCTCAGTACCTCTGGCAAGCCTTCAAAACTATAAATCACAGATATATTACTGATCTGCATAGGTTCACACTGGAAGCAAATGTATTGTTACTCTGCAAAGATTTCCACATTAGAAGTTGCACTGCTGAAATAAGAAGGCATTATATGATTAGACCGGGATGGGACATTATAAAACATTCGTTCTATCACCACCCTTCACTTGATTTGTGGAAAAGGTGAGGACCAGAACTCCTTTGTGTGGTCAATTCCTTCTTGTCTTCCCTCTCTTTTTCTCCCTTTTCTTCTGCTTTCTTTTACCTCTTCTTTCTCCCTCCTCTCTCTACCCCCTTTTCCCCACCACTCTCTTTTCTCCCTTCTCTTTCCTTCTCCCTCTTCCCTTTCTTTTTTCTCTCTTCCCCATTCTCTAATGTTCTCCTTTCCTCCCCTCTTTCTTTTTCCTTCCCCACTTTCTCATCATCTCTTAAAACAATGAACTAGGGAAATAGCTTCCCCATGCTGATGAAACTACAGGTCTGAACTCAAATAAGCAAAACAGTGGCAATGATTGTGTTAGGTGATATAGGGGCTCCAGATGGAGATATAAGATATGGCCTCTGGCCTCACGGAGTGGTAGGGGAGAGGTGGCAACAGGACATCCTAATATATGATATCCTACAGTGAATATGATAAAATACAGACTTTCTTGTCCAGATAATACCCAGTCCAAGAAGGATAATCATTTGTTTGAAAAATCAAGAGGATTTATGAAGTATAATAAGCATTACACAAGTTGGCTCTGGTTCTTATAAGACAGGTTAAAGATTTTTTTATAAAGTGAAGACTTTTTGCATGCTGGGTTGTGAGCTATCAAGAAAGGCACCTACTTTGGCAGCCTCTTGCAAAATGATGGATGGATAGTCAGCATATCAGAGCATGCTTCAGCAGAGTGAGGCTAGCTTTTCACAGCTGTTACTTTTTGATTCATTGGATAAAAGTTGGCTTATAATGTTTTAGACTCTGTCTCTGTCCCCCCCCAACTCCAAATTCTCCATCATAGCATATTAAAAATATTTCTCATTTCCTTTAAATGTTTTTTTTTTTGCTTTTACATGAATTTTGTAGCATTTGAGAGAAGTGATTCTATGTGTAAACTAAAGCCAAGTTTGATGGACTTGGTAGAATATGACCCACTATTTCCCTTTACCAAGGTTCTAAAGTAATTTTAAGGGTAGATATTTGAACTCAATGAATTATATTACCTGTTTGGTTTTTTTGTTTTGTTTTGTTTTTTTGCCTTCTCAAAAACTCTGTCAATTACACCTAAGCAGATTTATTCAAAGGGAAAAAAATCTTGTAAATTTTTTTGGTGAGCTAGGGATAGAAATTGGGACTTGTGGTTTCATTGCTAAAGTGAGCTTTAAGGAACCTTCCACTCGAATGCAGGTTGGTGCTTTCCATACAACTTATAGTCTTAGAGGTCTGCTGTAGCGATGAAAGGTTAAATGGCATGCCCAGGGTCATGTAGCAAGTATGTGTCAGAATGGAGCCTGAACTCAGCTCTTCCTGGTTTTGAGGCTGGCATTCTTGCACCACACTATCTACTTATACAGCCTCATTGTCCCCTTCTTTCTCTTTGTCATAAAGGATGAAAGTATCATAGATGCAGAGGTGGAAGGGACCAGAGAGATACCTTCCTGCAATCTCTTTATTTTACAGAAGAGAAAACTAAGGGTTCAGAAAGGCTAATTTTTTACCTAAGTTCATCCTCCAGGGTAAGTGCCCTTTCACATGTGCCCCACTGCTCCCCTCTCAGTTTTGTCTTTGCCTCCAGCTCTGACTCTTTCCTTATCCTGAAGCTCTTTATAAGCTCCAGACCCTAGCTCTAAGCTGTCAGTTAACAAAACAGTCAGAAAATGGCCATTGATTACCAGCTGCTTGAAAGGGACAGGGTTAGATGCTGAGTTTGGGTAAAGTCATGTAAGGCCCCTGCCCTGGAGGAGGTTCAGCTCTAGTTGGGAAGATAAGACAGATGGGTAGACGAGCAATGTCAGGCATAAATAACAAATTCCATTTGAGTGCCACAAATGCACTGTGGTGGAGAGATCATTCCCAGTTTGCAGTGAGACTGGGATGGATTTGGGTTAGATCTTGGGGGGCTTTGAATGCCAAGTGAAGGAATTTGGACTCCATCCCTTGAAGGGTTTTTGTTTGCTGGGTTTTGGTTGATTTTGAGCAGGAGAGCTATGTGATCAACAAGGTGCTGCAGAAAGATTAATCTGGTGGATGTAGGTGGAATGGATTAGAGCCAGGGAAGAATGGAGACAGGGAGGGAGATGAGTTAGGAAGCAATTGCAGCAGTCTAGACATGAGGTCATCAGGGCATGAACTAGGATAGTGGTAATGGGAATAGAAAGGAAGAGACTAATACAAGAGATATTGCAAAGGAAGAATGGTCAGCATTCGATGACTGATTAGGTAGTTGAGGATAATTGGGAGAGAGGGAGGGGGGAGAGAACAGTTCAGTGGAGAGAGTATACAGAGAAAAGACCATAGGGTTGAATTATAAATCTTGAGACCTGCCAATATTTAGAAAAGGGTGAAGAAGAGGTACCATCAAAGGAGGCATAAAATTAGAACAATATTTTATCAGGAAAGTCAGGAAGCAAAGGGTGATCAGCAGTATCCAAATAAAGTGAGGTAAAATGATAATAGAGTGACCAACTATGAAAGCATCAGCTGTAATATCAACTCATGTCACATGTGTGTATATATACATAGAATGTGTGTGTCACACACATATATATATATATATACACACACACACACACACACACACACACACACACACACACACACACACATATAAGGAGGCTAGATATCTTTACTTTGTAACTATAAGTTCAAAAGAAGTTAATGCCCCCAAAGGCTACCTCTACATCAAAAGACTGGAAAAAGTAGATTTTAACATCCAGCATAAATTAAGACCTCTATATCAAGAAGCATCAGGGAGCTGGAATTAAATAAAAATTAAGCCCAGAAACTGAGTAATGACCCAGCTGTTCATTATAGCCTTAAATTTTCAATCAAAGATAAAATCTCATTAAAAGTATATCTTTGACTAGGGAACAAGTTTTGATGGCACAAAAGTTGGATTATTTCATTTTTAATGATGTGAGCCATCTCTCTCTCTCTCTCTCTCTCTCTCTCTCTCTCTCTCTCTCTCTCTCTCTCTCTCTCTCCTTCTCTCTCCTTCTCTGTGCTGTCTCACCATCTCTGTGTCTCTCTCTCTCTCTGCCCGCTGTCTCTCTGCCTCTCTCTGTCTTACATACACACACACACACACACACACACACACACACACACACACACACACACACACACATTCTTTATCTTCAGGAACAAATATAAAGGTCATTAATCAAAAGTAATTGTGACTAGAGTAGGTAAGGCACTTTAGGTTTCTTTTTTCCCTTACCAGCTACAGAATTAATTTGTAATCTATTTCAACTTTAGAAAGAAATTACCTAAAATGATTTCCTTGAGATGCTAAATTATTATTTCAGGAGGTGGGAGGACATGGAGAAGAGGTTTGCTTTTTTATTTAATGTACTTTTATAGAGACAGTTATGAAATGCATTTAAGTTGAACAAACTTAAGGAATCTTTAAAATCACATGCATCTCAAAGTAGATAATTTGAAAACAAATTCAAGTAAGTTAACATCAGGAAGTCAAATACAGATATTGATTTTTTCTAATATTCTGGGGTAAAGATCTAAAAAGTAACTTTCCAACTTATTCATTTTACAGATGAGAAAACAAGATCTGAGGAAGATGAAATTACTTACCCGAGCACATATGTATATTAATGATAGTTAATAGCAGCAACAACTAGGATTTACATAGCACGTTTAAGGATTGCAAAGAAATTTGCAAATACTGTCTCATTTTATCCTCACAACAACCCTGGGACATAGATACTATCCCCATTTTTTAGCTAAGAAAACTGAAGCATGCAGAGCATAAGTGAATTGCGCAGGGTCACAGAGCTAGTAAGTGTTCCAGGCTAGTTTAACTCATGTCCTCCTGATACAAATCTTAGCTCTCGACTGCATCACCTAGCTATTTCAGTGCTACCTACTGATCAGTGCTTCTAGATTGACTGAGTTGGGTTTTTGTCATCTTCTTTTGGACTGTAAGCTCTGTGTGGACAGGAATCACCATATCTTATTTCTCAGCATATAGCAAAGTTCATTTCATACAGTAAGTGGTTAATAAATGTTTGATGAAGAAATGCATAGATACACACACACACACACACACACGGCAATTAGTAGTGCTATTTTAGGAGAGGGGTACACAATTCCCTTCCTCTTCTAGGTTCGAAGCATACCATTTCTGTTTGTACACTTAAGAGAAAGGACAGACATAAATTCCATTTCCTCTCTAATCTCTAAATTTTATGCAGGCATGTGGATTTTAGCGATTTATTTATTTGGGCATGCATTACTCCATTTCAGCCTCTCCTAGAATGGGGAAACAATGACATCCTTATTTTCACTAACTTTCAGTTCCTCTGAAATTTTGTGTATTTTGTTTTGTGAACTTAAAAACACTCTTCTAAGGAGGCTATAGATTTCACCAGACTTTTAACGGTGTCTGTTGTGTGAAAAGTTCTTATAAATCCCTTGTCAAATGAGATATTTGTCAAGTAGGAGTGGGGAACATGTGGCCTTGAGACCACATGTGGCCCTCTAATTCCTCAAGTGTGGCCCTTTAACTGAATCCAAACTATGCCTGGCATAGAGTAGCGAATATGTGTACTCTTTGCCTTATAATACTATAAGTATCAACAGGTTGTGATTCATTTCAGTGGAAGGATTTGGGGAAAAGACAAAATCACAGATCCTCATTGTATCAAGGTCATAATTTTAAAAATCTGTTTTCATCAGTGATCAAGAAACTTGATTCTACGCTAGATTTTTTGATAATGGGATTTCACCTATATCTATTTCTCTTTCATTGGCCGAGCAGAACTAATCGTTAACCTTCCTTGCTAACTCTGCTAGTTATCAGGATTCAGGTTGCTATGGTCATGTGACTTGCTGAGACCTTACCCCAGGATCATTGTCTAAATGTGTTTCCTGCTAGTGTGGAGGTAGAAATGGTAACGGAAATGGGGATACAAATACCTGCTATATCATATATACTTGGTGTACTTGAAAGGGAACAACTATTGGAATCAGGAGCCTAGAGTTCAAGTCCTTTTTCTATGACTAATTAGCTCTCTCACCTTCGGCAAATTGCTTTATTGTTCTTGGCTTCAGTTGATTGAATGACATCTAGGGTCACTTCCAACTTCTGTGATTATTATTCTGTGATTCTGCTTATTAATATATATTAATATATTATTAATATATATTAATAATATTATTAATATATATTAGTGATATATATTATTATTCTGTGATTCTGCTTATTAATGCACTGATTAGATGCCACTCTCCTGAGCACTACCCTGGGCATGGACCCACACAGAAGAGTCAAAACACACACAACAATACATACTTATTAGATTTCCGACAACAATTTCCATCTATGCAATTCTTTGAAAACTATGTTCTCCCAACCACTGATCTGAGGTAAATTTTTACTGGTTAGTAAAACTATCATTGCCAAATTCCTGTAATCAAATGAATTGTGATCTCACCAACCATGCCGATGACAATCCATCCATTTCCCTTGTGACTTCTCCCCTTGTGACTCTTGGCTATGTAATTTGTTAGATTCAACGTGGAGGAGGTCCACTCAACGTGCCGATGGATTGGTAGAGTTTCTTAATTTTTTTCATGTATAGTAGTGGAGCATTTGGGCTGTCTACTTGTTCTCCTTCACCCTGTGTCTAACCTGTCTTTTTTGATCACCCATTTCCCTGTTGACATCCTATACTCCAATTCTTCTTTGTTGTTTTTAAAAATATTTCTGTATGATGCTTAAATAATTGAGCTGTTCAGTTGCTTTTCAAAGTTTAAATAAAAGTGAACAGCAAATTATTTTATCATCAAACAGGCAAAGTTGGTTAATGGACTGGCTTTCCCCTCTTTTTTCAACCAGTTACAAACATCTGAATCTAAGCACCTTGTGAACAATTCCTATTTTTCATTTTGTCTTCGTTCCTCTAGCAGTGCCCAGAGTATCTTTTTTTTTTTTTTTTTGCTTTTTTGCTTTTTGGAGGGCAATTGGGGTTAAGTAACTTGCCCAAGGTCACACAGCTAGGTTTTTTTGTTTGTGTCTGAGGCCAGATCTGAACTCAGGTCCTTCTGACTCCAGGGCCGACACTCTACTCACTGCGACACCTAGCCGCCTTGCCCAGAGTATCTTGCACATAGAAGGCACTGAATGCAAATTTGTTGGATTGGATAGAGCACTTCCTATCTCCTTTTTCTACCTCCTTGTCTCCCTCCAACTTTGTGTCTGTATGTTGCTCCTTCTCTCTGCCTCTGTCTTTTTGTAGTCCTATAGCTCTCACTCTCACTTTCCTTATCTATAAGATGGAGCTAAAACATGTCTTGACATTTGCTCAGCATTATCATAGAATGATAGAGTTAAAGCCAGGAAAGACCATAGAGGTTATCCAGTTCAGTGGCATCAAACTCTAACAGAAAAGGGGCCACTAAACTATAAATAAGTCTCCATGTGAACTTCATATTGACTTAGTTTTAAATGCAATATTATCTGTTTAATTTATTTTTACTTATTTTGTTAAATATTTCCAAATTGCATTTTATTCTGGTATAGGCCACGTTTAGGCATCTTTTGAGACATATGCTTGATACCTCTGGTCTAGCGGAATCGTCTCATTTTACAGATAGAGAAACTGAGGCATAGGGAAGTTAAGACCTTCATCCAAAGTCACACAAGTCACTAATGGCAGAGGTTGGATTCAAACCCAGGTCTTCCCACACTAAATCCAGTGTTCCTTCTGCTGTACCGTAAGATTTCATACATCATTAGGTATTATTACCATGCCTTTAAAAATATGAGCCTGGGGCAGCTAGGTGGCAAAGTGAATAGAGCATTGGCCCTGGAGTCAGGAGGACCTGAATTCAAACCTGGCCGCAGACACTTAACACTAGCTGTGTGACCTTGAGCAAGTCACTTAACCCCAGTTGCCCTGCATGACCCCCTCCAAAAGGCAAAAAAAAAAGTATGAGCCCATGAAAATCCATAATAGTGTAAATTACAACTTTCACCCTCCTGCACATTCTCTATCCATCTCTTTCTTACTCTTGCCATAGACTGAGAACTGCTGGAGGGCAGAGAAAGTTTCATTTTTAACTTTGTCTCCATCCCTAGACACTAACACAATGCCTTGTGCATATGGACTCTTGATAGAAAGCTCATTTAAATGAGCTGGATTTCATTGGCCTTCCCCAAACTAGGTAAAAGCACCCACAATTTAATAATCAGACACCACATTCTACATCTGAATTTTCCCCCCACAATGTTCAAAGTCTCTGTCTTTGTGTTTCCTCCTCTGAATTTAGCTTGCCATATTCCTTCCAGTTTGAATTTGATTGTGAAGCATTCTAAACAGATTCAGAAATCACAGTATATCTAATCTTCAGAGGAGAAATCAAATTTGCCTGAGTATGCTGAAAAAGAGGCCACTGCCCTGCTTTGTATCCCCTCAACTTCCATAGCCTGCTGATGGTCATTTCTTAGAATTCCTGAAGCTTGCAGCTGTCTGGTTACTTAAAATTTGCCTGCATTTTGAAGGAAAGAGAGTAACATACAGGGTGTGTTTGGGGTATTGTTTTCTAAAGTTGAAAGTATCTTAAGAAGAAAGCATAATGGAGGTCAAGGAATATTAGCCCTGGGGTGAAGAGTCTCAGAAGGACCTGGGTTTGGGCCCCAGTTGTGCTGCTTACTAGATGGACAAATTGCTTAGTCTTTTTGTTTGTTTTGTTTTGGGAGGCAATTGGGGTTAAGTAACTTGCTTAGGGTCACATAGCTAGTAAGTGTTTGAGCTTGGATTTGAATTAAGGTCCTTCTGACTTCAGGGCTAGTACTCTATCCACTATGTTATGCCAACTAGCTACCTTGTAAGTCATTTCACCTTACTAATGATTCCTAAGGCTGTGTGCAGCTCTAACATTTAGGGAGCCTCTCATTCTTCCCTTAAATAGATGTAGGAACTAAATTGTTGTGTAGGGGAAACCAACAGATTTGCAGTCAGAGGACCCACGTATAAATCCTACATTTGACTCTAATTGTATGACCCTGGACAAGGCAATTTAACCTCTCCTGGTCTCAGTTTCCTTACCTATAAATTTAAAGAGTTAGACTACATGATATGAAGGGTCTCTTTCAGCTTTGATTCTGTGATACCACTGTACAAAAAACTTCTGTTTAGTTTCTTATTACCTCACATTAAATAGAAAGCTAAATAATGAATACCTGTGTCATTGCATCTTAATTTAAAAAAAATAGATTTAAAGTAGAGAAGTGACCTTAGAACCAGAAAGAACTGATTTTAAGTTCCACCTCAGACATATACTCTCTTAAGCATAATCATGCTCAACTTGCTTAAACTCTCCATGCCCTAGAAAATGCACTTCGAGTAAATCCAAATAGCAGCAATGGTGCCAACCTGTATTGGCGGAGGGTAATTCTTCTATAGGAGTTCCCTGCTCACATGAAATTGCAGGGCCAGTCTCTATCCTTTCTCCTTAGGGGACCACTCAAAACCCAGTAGTTGGAAAAAAACAATAAATGCATAGCAGCCTAAACCCCTGTGAAAAGGGATGATGAGTGATAGAAGTGTCCATATGCTCATTCCGTGTATATTTTTGTTGTTCAGAAGTCCAGTCATGTATGACTTTCCATGACCCCATGGACCATAATGCACCAGGCCATTATGACCTCCGTTATCTCAAGAAGTCTGTCCAAGTTCATGTTTGTTTCCATAATACTATCTATCCATAAGCACTAGAAAACATGAGATCTTTCCTAAAAGGATAAACAGATACAAAAATTAGTCAGAGGCAGTGTGATTTGGGGGGAAATGCTATATTTGAAGTCTAAGGATCTGAGGTCTCGTCTCAGCTCTCCTATTTACTACTTGTATGACTTTAGGTAAGTGGCTCAATTATGGGCAGGTAGGTAGATAGAGCACTGGGCTCATCTTCCCGAGTTCAAATCTGCTCTCAGACTTATGTGACGCTGGGTAAGTTACTTAATTCTGTTTGCCTCAGTTTCATCATCTGTAGAATGATCTGGAGAAGGACATGACAAACCCCTCCAGTATCTTTGCCAAGAAAACCCCATATGGGATCACAAAGAGTCACATAGGACTGAAACAATCGAATATCAACAGAAAGTTGCTTAATGGCTCTGGCCCTCAATTTCCTTATCATCCACTGGAGTCTATGATTTTTTTTCATTTTTATAACTGCATTTCAATATAATTTTTCTTTTCTAAAGTTATATGTTTTATTTTATGCATTTAAAAACATCATTATTGGGGTGGCTAGGTGGCGCAGTGAGTAAGAGCGCCGGCCTTGGAGTTGGGATGACCCGAGATCGAATCCGCCCTCAAAAAATGAGCACCCACACACAAATAATGACTGGCCGTGTAACCTTGAGCAAGTTACTTAACCCCAATTGCTTAAAAAAAAAAACAAAACATCATTCTAAGAAAAGGTCTATAACCTTTATCAGACATGAGCCAGAAAAGGCCCATTGCAGACACAGAATGGCAAATAATGTCTGCTCTAAATTAATTTTCCTAAATTAAAGGCAGGAAAGATGCTAAAAAAAAAAGTTAAATTTGCTTCATTTCTTTAACTAGTTTCCTAAGGTTCTCCACAAACTGGAAATTGAGCTTTGATCTGCTATTATAAATTCTATTATAAACTCCTAGGGGCCTCTGGTTTCTTCACACAAAGTGATCTGCCTGTAAAAACTTGGCTTAACAAAACACACCTTCCTACTTTCCATAGAAACTTCAATTCTGTAGTTTATAGCTTGAAGATTACATGTCTGATATTCTTAAGTATAGGCAAATGAACCACTTTCCTTCTAGTTATCATATTTAGCAACCCTTCTTTCTAGTTCATATTTAGTGACTAAATGAAGACACACCTGTATCTACAGGCATTTTTAGTTTCTGAGAATAAATATAATAAAGTAGTACTTTAGCTTATATAACCAGAAGATGGCAGTACAAGATAAAGAATTTGGAAGCAGGGAGTCTAGCTATTTTAATTAGCTAAAAGAATACAGGTATGCTTCTATATAGTATTTGATTATTTTTTTTTTCAGAGAGGGCAATGGGGCAAGTGTTTCCATCTCTTCCCTTGACACTGGTATCAGAGGACAGGGAAAATCCAGATGTAATCAGTTTGGGGCTACTGTGAATCTCCAGACCATATTATCACAAATATTGTCAGCTCTGACTAACTCAGAAATCACTCCTGGAGGGTGGGGGCACACAATTTTCAATTACTCCTGAAATCACTGTCTCCTTTCTCCTTATATTGTAGGTACCAGTGGCCAGATTACTAGGGATCATTGGAGGTAGACAGAAAGGAGATGTCTTTATCAAAATCCTAAGCCATTAATTAACTTGGGACCCTAGAAGCTAGAGTTAAAGGTCATCTAGAATTTAGCCTTTTCTAACAGAACCACTTTAAAGTCCTTTTTTTATAACTAATCAATGAAATGCTTAAAACATAGAATACTTAGGTAAAAAGATTCCATAATGCTTTTTACTTGTCTCCTTTTGTTATATTGTTTTTATTTTTAAAGCTCTAGGAAATTACTATACAGAGAGATAGGAAAATAAATAAGGTAGAAATATAACTCTAAACTGTAAAAGAGGAAGGTAGAAAGGTAGACTGAAGGGTCTATGTAGAAGTTTATAGAAAAGAGGATGATAAATAGAAGAAAAGTAGTGGGCTTATGACTTAGGTAGAGAATGGAACAAAATGGAAACTAAGAAAATGGAGATAACTGGGACCTAGCATAGTTTCACTAAGAATAAGTGATGGATGACAAATTAATCTCATTTCCTTTTCTGGTAGTGTTATTAGACTGGTAAGTCTGAGAAATGCCATAGATATCTGGATTTTTATGAGTAATTTGTCAAAGTCTCTCATGGTATCCTTGTAGATAAGATGGAGATATATGGTTAAGATAGTATAGTTAAATGAATTTTTAGTTAGTTAAACAACTGTACCCAAAGAATATTGATTAATGGATCAGTGTCAATCTGGGAAAGGTACCTGGTGGTGTGTCACAGGACTCTGTACTCATCCTGTTTGACATTTTTGTCAATTTGGATAAAGACTTAGGATGCTTGCTTCTGTAAGTGGCGAAAGTTATAAATTTGAGAGGGAGAGTTAATATGCTGAATGATAGATTCAGGATTTTAAAATTTTTCAACAGAATAGAACCATGGATAGATACTTACAAGAAATATAATAGGGATAGATGCACAGTTCTAAATTTAGGTTAAAAATACTCTGTTGCACAGGATTGAGGAGGCCTAGGTAAACAGTAGCTAAAACTGACTCAGTATGACTCAATATGGCTCAAAAGAGGAATATGGAAACTAACAAAAAAAAAAAACTAACATGATTGAGATTGGAAAATAGGGACTAGAGCTGAAACAAAAGATAATAAGAATCCTGAAAATGTAAAGATAGAGTATAGCAAAATAGTAATAGCTAACATTTATATAATATTTTGAGGTTTGTAAAGTATTTTACCCATAATTACTCTTTTGATCTTCACAACAGTTGTTTGAGGTGGGTGTTATTATCTACAGATAAATACAGGCTGAAAGATGTTAAGTGATTTACTAAGATTACCTACTTAGTTAATGTCTAAGATGAGATTTGAATTCAGGTCTTCCTGACCTCAGGTAAAGCCATTCTGTCCATTATGCCACATAGCTACCTACATTCCAGTTATGCAATCACTGGAC
This sequence comes from Gymnobelideus leadbeateri, assembly GCA_011680675.1. Taxonomy (NCBI): domain Eukaryota; kingdom Metazoa; phylum Chordata; class Mammalia; order Diprotodontia; family Petauridae; genus Gymnobelideus; species Gymnobelideus leadbeateri. The sequence goes on from WOXC01002881.1 coordinate 50,531, forward strand.
CCTAGATTTAGAACTGGAAGAGGTGATCTAATTCAGCTCTCTCATTTTCATATGAATAGACAGTCTTAGAGAGGTAAAGTCACTTGCCCACAGTCACACAGGGAGTAAATGGTGAAGGGAGGATTTGAACTGAAGTGTTCTCATTCCAAATTCACTGCCTTTTTCACCATGTCAAGTTGGAGATGGTCTGTTGTTAATGCATAAAAGCATAAAAGGGAATGTTGATTTGGGGGAATATCTGATAGTCCAATTTCCCTTGAACACCTTGTGCTGAAATGGAATCAGTGTGAAATAAGACTAAAAAGTTAGTTTGGGACCAGATTTTGAAGAGCCTTACTTAAGTGACAGAATGGATTGTCAATTCAGTAGGGGTCAACTGTGTTACATGACAGCCAAAAAATCCAATATCATCTTAGACTCCATAAATCAGAGAATCGTGTTTAGAATGATGGGGGTCATAGTGTTATTTTACTCTCCCCTAGATAAATCATATTTAGAGTATTATGTTTAGTTCCTGGCAAATCATTTTAAGAATGACTATTACAAGCTAGAATACGTATAGGAGAAAGATGAAGTAGGTTGCCATCATGCCATCAAAAAGTTGGTCCAAAGAGCCATTAATATTTAGTTTGAATTTAGGAGACTCAAGTGCGGGAAGGAATAATAATGGTCTTCCTGCATCTTGGAAAGTGATTAGGTTTGTATGGCCAGAACTCAGACTAGAACCAAGAATTAGTATTCTTGCAAATTTTAAAGGAAAGAAATGCAGTCAGAAGACCTGTGAAAAAAAGTGCCCTTTACTACCTGTGTAACCTTGAACTTAACCTCTCTAGGTCTCTTTCTATATCAGTAAAATGAGATTATTGGCCTGTGTCATCCTTATGCCTCTAAATATTTTATCCTAAGTTAAAGAGGGATTGATTTCAGGTAGCAAAATGGAAAACTTTCAAACAGACAAGAATGACATGCATCCCTCAGAAGTTTTCCATCACTTTGTTTTCATTTGAAGATAAATATCAGTTTATCAGACATGATATAGGAAAGATTCCTTTATCAGTATAGATTGGATTAGATGATCCAAGTTCAAAACATCCTGTTAAAACACACACACACACACACACACACACACACACACACACACACATGCATACACACACATACATCCCCTTTACTGCACTAACAGCTGCTATCCTGGGTCAGGTCTTTATGACCTCTCACCTAGACTATTTCAGTGTCCTCCTATTTGGTCTCCCTGCCTCAAGGCTTTCCCCACTGCAAGCAATCCTCCATTCCCTACCAAAGTGATTTTCCTAATGTGTATTTCTGGCCATGTTACCTACTAAGAAAATTTGAGTGCTTTATTCTTATTTCTAGGATCAAATTGACATTTACAGCTCTTCATGACGTGGCCCTGTCTGTCTTTTAATACTTTATTCCCCTCCATGGATTCTGCAGTCTAGCACTACTGGCCTGTTTGCTGTTCCTCTCATAGGACACATCATCTCCCATTTCTATGCATTTGCAATGACTGCTACCATGTCTTGTAAGTTTTTCCCAATCAACTCTGACTCTTGACACCCCTGGATTCCTTCAAGACTCAGCTCAAAAAAAAAAAAAAAAGACTCAGCTCAGCCAGCACCTTCTGAAGTAGACCTTGCCTTGTCTTCCTCTCTACCCCCACCATGCCCATGCACTTGAGCCTTCCTCTCTAATACCTTCTCTCTATTCTGCATCCCATTTATGCAAACATTTTTCCAATAGTCTGTAATGTTTTAAAGGCAGCAGCTAAGCATTATTTTTTTATGTTTTGTTTTGCCTTTCTTTGTATCCCCAGTATATAGCACAGTTCCTGGCACATAGTAAAGACTAATAAACATTTGTTGATTACAAACCTCTAAGGTCTCTTCCAGCTTTTGAGTCTATTACTCTTAATGGACATACCTTCAATTTTCTGGGTAATAGTCTTCATTCTTATGACTATGACATTATTTAAGAATGAAAATCTATTGCTTTCCTATAAATAAGTTAGTTCTTTGATGTTCCCCATTCCATTGAATGGCTTCTCATCACCCTGAGTACATTTTCTGGGTAGATAAATAATACTTCCTGCTATATTACAGAATAAAGGATATAGGATTTTGGAGTCAAAATAGTTAGTGTTGTATCTTAGCTGTTTGACTTCTGTTACCTTGAGCAAGTCAATAAATTTTTCTAGGCCTCACTTTTCTGGCTTGTAAACTTAGTGATGGACTAAATTCTTTAAGGTCCCACCCAGCTCTAAAGTATATGATCCTCAGCTATTGACATCCGTCTACCAAGGAGACAAAAACTCTTTTCTCCATCATGACTTAGCAAAGATGAAAGCTTTACCCATACAGTGCATATATACTCTACAGTCATAGAGCCAGATGTAGCCTGTGCCATTTCATAGTATCCAGGAGACTGCTATTCTAATAGGAGAGGAGGAGGGAGCTTTTCTGAGGGTGAGTATATTTCATAGGCATTATTGGTTTACAATGCATGGTTTCCCTGACTCCCCCTTACCACCCCTTTTTGGTCTATTGATGGTCTAGGACACATATTATACATCAACCAGCTGCATATGGATGAAACATACCCAGGGCCATGTTCAATCCTCCTAGACACCTAGCACATGTCTTGTTTTTGCATAATTTAAGCATGGTCTTGCCGTTTAAGTTCTGTGAAATTGGTGTTCTACCATCCATGAAATTATATACATCTTGGGAACATTTCCAGTTACTAAAAGGGTGAGTGCATTCTTCAAAAGGGGTAAGCCAGCTATGGAGATGATAGGACTTACCCCCAAAAAAGAACATTGTTATCTTTCTTACTCTTGAAACACAAAGATTTTTCCCTTGAGTTGCAAAGAAACTAGACAGTATCACAGCAGTCCTCCATTAGTATTCTGTCTGTGCCATTCATTCATTCATTCTTCATCCATTTTACCAGAAACACAATATTCTCTGTCTCTCTGTCTCTCTCTTTTCCTCCCTCCTTCCCTCCCTGTCCCTCACTCTCCCTCTTTCCATCAGAAGACTTTGGGATACTATAGGTAATAAACATTTTAGATTACTGTTTACTATGTTCCTCCTTAGTTCTATTCATTTACCCCAACTGAATTTATTCATTGGATCTGGAATAGATATGCTAAATAGCTACCATGCCAAAGAAGCCTTTGATAAATTGGTTCATGTAATTTGCTAAATCTACACTTATGCCTTCCTGTGTGAGTCCTCAATTCACAAAGTGATTTTGGAATGCAAGAAAATTAATAATAAGAATGGGGGATAGAAAGGAATCCCTGCTAAAATAATCTTCATTAGAATAATAATATTAAGGTACTTGGCAGTCTTACTGGATGGTAAACATATGTTTAAGGGCATGAAATTTTGGTGATTCAGGGTCTTTATTGTGTCTAAACAAAACATGTCATTCTGTTTCCCTGGATTTAAAATTTGGGAATTTTTGGAATACATTCCTGATGTTCACTATTTTTTAAAAGAACATTTTTCATTAATGCCCTTAAAATTAAAATTACAGTCTAATAATGATGTTGGCTAGAATTAAGTATATCATAGGATAATGGACTTCTAACTGGATAGAAATTTAAACATCATATAGTCTAAATCCTGTCTTTTCATAAATGAGGAAACTGAACATATTTGCATGAGCTGTGCTATTTGCTGATGCCCAAGAAAATGACAACCAACTTACATCTTTACCTATTTATTACAACAGCATTTACTTTGATTCCCTTTGAGAAAAGGAAGCTGATTTGAGCCCCTAATTTATCACATTGTTTGGTCAACAAGCATTTACTAAGTGGCTACCATGTGCCATACACTGTGTTAAGCACTGAGGTCATATATGAAACAAAAGGCAAAAAACTGCCTATTCTTAAATGGCTTATAGTCTAATGTCATAGATAGCTTGCAAAGAAAACTATATGTGTGTGTATAAATACACACATGTGTTATATATAAATACATGCATGCACACATGCATACATACATACACATTGAACTAGAGGCATTCTCAGAAAGAAGGAAGTAAGATTGAGGACTAGAAAAGGCTTCTTGCATAAAGTGGGACTTTAACTGAGACTTGAAATAAGTCAGAAAGCCAGGAGGCAGAGATGAGGAGGTTGAAAGGAATAGAGGAAAGTCAATGAAAATGCCCTGAGTCAGAAAGAGTGTACTCTGTGAGGAATAGCCGGGAGATCAATGTCACTGGATTTCAGGGTATGTGAAGGGGTGTAAGGTACAAGAAGACTGGAAAGTAAGAAGGGACCACATTAGGAAGGGCCTTAAAATTCAAGCAAATGATTTTATATTTGATCCTGGAGACAACAGTTCAAAGATATCTAATTCCAGTTTGTTTGGTTTTTTCATAGGGGCCATTTACCTTTATGAATGGAAGGACATTAGTATTCAGTCCTCTAGTCCTGGGTTCACAAAAGCTTCTACTTTTAGAGAATCTGAATTTGTCGTTACATAAGTGTAGGGAACCCATAGTCCTGAAACACATTTCACTGGTGTATATCACAAGTTATTTATAAATATACTCTTTGAGAATTGCCTAGGGTAGCAACTGAGAGGGTAAATTATTTCCCCATTGTCATTGCTAATATGTGTCAGAGCAAGGCTTAAATCTTGGTCTTCCTTACTCCTAGGCTGTCCTATCCATTACACTACATTGCCTCTCTTCATTAAAGTGAAGAGCCTTAAGGAGGTTAACAAAATGTTGATTTCCTTCTATAGGTATATTCACCAATATTTATTCATTAAATAAATGAGGAATTGATCGTATATCCTACAAAGGACTTTAGTAGTTCAATAAGCACCTATGTCCCAGGTACTTGCTAGGAACTCCAAATACAAGGACAAAAGAAAACAATCCCTGCCCTCAAGGAGCTTACATTGTACTAAGAGTGACTGTTAAGTTCTTCTAAATCATTGCTTTTAATCTTATTTTGTGCCAAGAACCCCTTTGGAAGTCTGTAGAACACTTGGAAATGAGAGTTTTTAAATTCTTAAAATATCTAGAGTTATGATGGAAATCAAAGGTTAATGGGGGGAGGAGAGGAAGGTATGATTTTTCCCATTCAAGCTCATAGACCTCCTGAAATCTATCCATAGACTTCTCCAGGTTGAGATATGCTTCTATGATATGCTTCTTCTATACTCAGATATAATTTTTTAAATGATGTGTTTCTCTCCCTTTCTCCCTCTCTCCCTCAAACATCCTTTCCCTACCTCCCTAGCTCACTCTCCCTTTCACTCCTTTTTCTCTAGATACCTGTCTTTGTCTTTATTTCTGTCTGTCTCTAGCATGTGTACATGCATGCACACTCACACACTCACAACTTATGAGCAGTTTTTCAAGAGTATATTTATTGTATAAAGTTTATTAATGTGAGCGCACTTGTATATGGTAAGATCTGCCATGGGAGACCTAGAAAGAATTTCTATTAAAGTTGTTTTCCTCAATGCACAAGACCTTAGTCCTCTAAATCTTGCAGAAATACTAAGTTGGTAAGTGTGACTCACTCTTTCAAGGTATCCCATTTAATTCTGTGGCAACTCCTAGGGAATGAAAAGAAACAGAAAGGTCATCTATTTTCCTTCATTTTTCCATCTCTATCTAGATCGGTCCATTTGCAGAAGCATATAGGTATAAGAAGAAGTTCATTTAGTATTATCATAGATTCTTCCCAAAAAACTGTCTTCTTTGTGTTTAGTTGAGTATTTTTACAAGTTCAGAATGAGCAGCAGCTAGGTAATAGTTGACTGCTCCCCTGAGAATAGGAGAAAGCTGATAGAAAATTAGTTTTGGGTATTGATGATAAACAAGTTAATCTTCTTTGGGTAATCTTTTTGAAAACAAAGCTTGTTTTATTTTTTCTTTGGGGATTTATCCATGACTGAAACTAAAATGTTTAGAAAGCATTCTTAGATTTGAGCCCCCAGCTCATAAAGATTTCAATGAATTTTATATTACCCACAGCTTAAAACACAAACTAATTCATCAGAGTTTTAGTTTAAATAACATTATTCTCAAAGAGGTTATTTCATTCTGTTTTATTAGATTCAATGTTAGGAAGAAATAATGATAATATTTTCTTTCTTTTTAAGGGTATGCACAGTAACAACATTGCTGATGGGTTTTTACCATTTTCAGAAAAATATAATTCACATATTTGTGTTTATTGAAGTCAGGTAATGTGAATGTGTATTGCATAAGAATGATGCCACGTTGGATATTTAAGTTTGTAAAATAATATTTAAGGAATCTACTTAAAATTAGAGCATGCTTGGTAAGCCTACTCAGTCATGAATAAGAAAAGAACCTGGTCTCCATTTCTAAAATGGCTAATGAAACAAAGTCCTGTACAAAGCACCATGCAGCTGACTACTGGCCCAGGAAGATAGACTCACTAACCTGGAATAATCAGAGACCCAAACTGAGGAAAAGATGATATTGGCCATTAGCAAGAAAAACCTGTTAGCTACTGGTTCAAGTTAAAGAATTGTTTTTGGGTGGCTAGGTGGCGCAGTGAGTAGAGCGTCGGCCCTGGAGTCAGAAGGACCTGAGTTCGGATTCGGCCTCAGACACTTAACACACACACATAAGCAAAAACCTAGCCATGTGACCTTGGGCAAGTTACTTAACCCCAATTGCCCTCCAAAAAGAAAAAAAAAAGTATTGTTTTTAATTAGTGATAAAATATTACCATGCTTGTTCAGTTAGGTAATTTGGCCAAAAAAAGAAATTTATTATCAGAATATTATATTATTAGATCAGATGAGACTCATCTGAGTGATGGAAGCACCAAGAATATAACGATATCCTTATAGTTTTCCTCCCAGTCAAGGGTCATGAATTCGAGTTGTAGTTTTAAACATGAAAGCAGAAAAAGGAAGGGCTTTTGCTCTCATCTTTACCACTGGCTTGATACATCAATGCATGGTTTCGTGTTGAAAATGTGATATGGTTAACTTAAAAACTGATGTTGTGAGAGCCAGGTTAGATTAGCTAGGGGTCTTATAGACTGCGTGTTTATACTGAATTTTGAGTATTCTCATTGAAAACATAACTTTTTTCTTGAGGAGAAAGTGAGGAAAAGAAAAGAGAGGGGTTCTATGTCCTCAGAACACCTCTCTGTAATGATGTCATTTGTACTTAAGAACCTATTTGGTACCAAGAATGCGGCAGCTAGAGTTCATGCCCAGTATAAGTTTTATTGTTATACTGCTACAAGATAAAAGTGCATGTGCGTGTGCGTGTGTGTGTTTCATAAGAATGCTCTGAAGTCATAAATGAGCTTTCCCACTGAAGCTTTTCATCAGCTACAGCCACTCCAACACAGTAGCAATGACAAAAACAAATAACAATCAATGCTTTGAATAGTTGAATTTTGCAGGAAAATGACTCCTTTTCCCTCAACATGCATTGTGTATATTGAAAAATGTAGAGCCTTCCATTTCAGTTTTTTTTTTTTTTAGAACTTTGCTGTTTACTCGCTTGATGCATCTGCTGCATTTGTAGTTTTAGGCACCCTAATTTGTAGGCAAGTCTTTCATTCCTCCCCAAATACTCATATTCTTATTTGAACACTGGAGTTCATTTCATCATAAATAACACACCAATCATACTATTCTCCAATGTGGGTTAATTTTAGAAAAGAGGCAGGAGTAGAGAATCAATTTGCCATCCATTTTATCTTGACAAATGTCTTTTAGAGATTACCCATCATTTGGAGTTGACACAGATTAATTACAGAGATTATATCCATAGCTTTATCTGCATCCCATTGTGGAAGAGTACTGCTTTGGTCTTTTTAGTCACACGTGGAATTTATTATTTATTTTGGATCTAAATCTGTTAAATGTTGTCAAAGACTGGCTGGTCTATGTGCATGTAAAAGTTGGATTTTTAAATTTTGTTTATTTGCTGTTGTTGATAGAATTAATAGAATGTTCAAGCTAGAAAAGGAAGGTTTGATTGCTCATCTCCCTCATTTTATAAATGTCAGAAGTGAGGTCCAGAGCAATTAAGTTATTTTCTTAGTCACAGGGTCAATAAGTGGCATAATCTTTAGACTGGGACTCAAGTATTTTGATACCCAGTTTCTCCTAGACCATGGGTTCTTAATTGTTTTTATGTCATTAATTTCTTTGACAATGTAGGATAAAGCCTATTTTTATTGAATAAAATCAATTATATAGGATTACAAAAGTTATATTGTACGTTTAGATGTATACTTGGACCTCAGGTTAAGAGCTCCTACCCTAGACCAGGCTTTGTACATTTTACTTTCTTCTAGATCTCTTCATCTCTTAGGAATTTCACGCAAAAAGAGTCTACAAGCTATCCAGAAGATAAAATTCACAAAGCTCATTCGGGAACTTAACAGTTATACTTTCATCGTCTTAGTAAGTCCAGTTGTCCAATCTGATGGGTTTTTTTTTAAACTTTTCTCATTTTTAAACGTGTCACAAAATGATGCAGAGAAAGACTACTCTTGCTTAGACTCCTTACATTTGTATTCTATATGATGGATTAAGGTAGTAAAACGAAATGCTGAGTGTGTGTTTGATTCCAGTCAGGCAATTGTTGGACAGAGAAATGCTTCATAATGGATTGGTGGCTGTTTTGACAGTTCCATAAAATGCCAAACCTGTAATTTTCTCATTATAGGGAGCTTCTAGTAAGGAAATTACTCTACTAAAGCAGATCATCTTCATCTCTTTAGTTTAAAGTCTCAGGCCCTGAGAGGTTAAGTAATTTGTCCAATGTCACACAGGCAAGATGTGTCAAAGACAAGACTTAAAGCCTTAGGTCTTTCTAAATCCAAAGCTAGGTCTTAATCTACTATAGTACATACCTCATGCAAATTGAATTTTGTAAATTGGACCTTACTTTTAATATATTGGAGAACTTGCTAGTAGCCCTATTATAACTTTTCTGGTAAAATGAGTAACCACTATCTAAATGTTTGCTTTGACTATCCAGTTTTTCAGATTTTAAATCATCTTACTTCAAAATATACATGACTATATGTATATTTATGTGCATACATTTAGATATGCACACATGCATATGTAGATAGATGTACACACAAATATGATAGACATTAAAAAATAAAAAGCTGGTCTTTAACAAAAATAGCTTTAACTGACAGCAGTTATATTATGAATCTTTATATCTCTACATCAAATGAAACATTCATGACAATACATTTTTCTTTTGAAGATGCTGTAGAATAGCATTTTCTCTTTATTATGAAATGACTGAGTATTGTTTTATTTAAAAAGTCAGTCCATTTGGCTCCTAGTGAAAAATGTGGTTTCATATTTTATGAAAAAAAATAGAATCTTGGAAATGAGAGTCAGTATAAATCCAAAGGTAATGGAATTCAACTTTCCATTGTATGGGGATTAGATAGAGAACTGCAAATATTTTTTAGAGGTTGAATTTGAGTAATTTAGAAAAAAATTGCAATTTGCCCACATAATGATCATTCTTTTTTATCAGCTATTTTTACTCTATTTCCATTTGTTAAAAGGTCAATTGGTTATATAGATATAATTTTTTAAATGTCAAATTGTATTAATTTATATCTCAGAGGTTCCCTAACATCTCTTTACCCTACCACCGCTACCAAAGCAGCTTTTGGTAGCTTCATTTCCAAAAAAACCTACAAATAAGGGCTGGCATGCCAGATTTTCATTGTGCAGAGAGTTGTATAAGGAGAGGAAGGGGAAGCTAGAATTGTATTTACATTGATTTTCTTTAAGGTTGTACTGGATGGAGAAATAGTATTTTGTCTTACTAAAGCATACATTACATATTGCTGTGTTGCAAAACTCTTAAAATATACTACAGTAGCTTAGAATGCCTTTAGCTTCCAATTGATTACAGTTCTATCCCAAATCAAAAGTGACTGCATGTAAAAACGTTCATAAAGAAAACTTAATCTTTTTCCAACCATGGATTGGCCAGCGAAATGCTCCTTATTCCCTTCCTTAGAGTAATGAAACCTTTTGTGAAGATGTCAAGAGAATTCTCAAGGGTGAATTGATGAATCCTGGCCACCTATCTGGTGGGGTCAGCATTGGACATGTAACCCTAATGATTGGCATAAAAACAGTTCCAGACTTAACCTTTCCATGCTTTGGTGCCCTATCCCATCATCTTTACCCTTCTTGTCACCTTCTCTGTCTTAGAACTTAGCAGTATAAGCACTGAAAATAAGGTTTGTTGACCTTTCTCTAGGCAGAGCTCGATATAAGTAGGGTTTTTAATTGTTTCTCTGATATTAACTGTGCATTTACCCTGATCCATTCACATTCTCTTGAAATGATTTATGAGACTTAGGGGTTTAAGAGCCTGTGGCCCATGAACAGAGCAGATTTAATTGGTCAAAATTATAAAAATTATTCTCTGTCCTCCCCCCACCTCCCCCCCACAGGCACAAAGTAGGTTCTTGCTGAATGATTGAACTTATATTTAGTTCATTAGCAAATGAACTAGACAGCCACAGAATAACTGTCTGATTACTGAGCCTTTGTGTGGTCTATTCTCCATGCCTCATATGTCCTTCAAAGATCTCTTCAAGTTTTACCTTCTAGATGACATCTTTGGGGATCCTCCAAGATGCCATTAAATTTCTCCTCATAAAAATTGTCTTGAATTTCTTTTGTTTGTATTTGTATATACAAGGAACATAAACATGTATGTGTATGTAAGCATTTGATATCTACATGCATAATTACATGTCCCCAGATAGAATATACACTTCTTAAAAAGCAAGGGCTACTTAATTTTTGTGTTTGGATTCCAAGCCCTTATCACAACTTAAATATTTGATAAATATATGTTGATGGACTGATTGATCTCTTTCCCAATAGTCAAAGTTAAGAACAGTGCCCAGTTCAGATCTTCTCTCTGAGATGCTGATATATATATATATATTCTGATTTGAAGTTGGTTGAGTGTTCATGAAAATATAAAATGAAGTTGAGCTTCTCCCAGTCTTCCTAATGTTTGCCATTCCCACATTTTCCAGTTTGGCAGTCCTTTCCTAGGAAGCCACATGAGATTAACAGAGTCTTGGAGATAGCATTATGTCAATTACAGAAAAGATTAAGAGGCAAAGGAAAATGGTGATGCTAATCTATCCTGACTTCAAGTTAATATAATAATCTAGAAAATGTACATTAATTCCCAAATGCTTTTTTTGCGGGGGGAAATATGAAAACTTCAGAGAGTTCCAAAGACTAGAGGGGCTCAAGAGAGATGACCCCATCCTACTCAAATACTTCTCCCTAGAATTAAAATCTAAGATTTTTCCATCTCTCTCACTCCCCTTCCTACCCCCTGACATTACCCAGGTGTGCTTCTCCATTTCTTTTGTCTTTCTAATTTCCATCCTCTTTTCCCCTGTCTTCATCATCAATTATCATTTGCTAGGTGCCCATGATGTGCCAGATGCCATTTCTCCATCTGTTTCCCCACAATCACAGGCTTACAGACCCACCCCCTTTTCAGTTAGATTCACATCATTCAGAGCCTTTGCAGCATCTCCTTTTCTGTTAACTCTCTTTCTGCCCCAGGTTAGACTCTTTATATTTGCCCTTGCCCTGACTTTGCTTTTCTCCCTCTTCCCAAACCTCTCAATTTGACATTATTCCTCTACAAATCACTGGATTGATTCAGCATCCCAGAGATGGGGCACTAACAAGTGTTTTTGTTCATTTTTTAGAATCCATACAGTGTCATAAGAAACTTGGGAAAGTTTTCTTTTAGCCTGATATACACTCTTCATCTTTTTTTCTCACTACAGTTCTTGCTGTTCCTTGTTTAGAGAGCTGTATCTTGTAGCCAGTGCTTCTTTTAAACATATTAAAAGGATGACTACCTCACATAAGCAATTGTCATGCCATAGATATCTTCCAGTCACAAGGGAAATAATTTCAGAGAGACAACTTAGTTCTGTTTACTATTTCTGAAGGATTTTCTAGAAGACTCATTTATTATAAAATATTAGTTGAAGGCCAAGTCATATCTACTAAATCATAACAAAAGAACTAGCCTTAGTATGATGCTTTAATGTTTGTGAAGCTATTCATATACATACACATACACACATGTATGTTGTGTGTATACATACATATCCACATACACATGTGTATTGATATGTATTTTTGTATGTATATGTATATATATGTAATTTGTTCCTTATACAACAACCTTGTGAGTTAGGTAGCATCATTGCCATTTTAGAGATAAGGAACCTGAGGCTGAGAGGTTGAGGAACTTACCTAGAGCAACAGAGCAAAAAGTATCTGCAGCAAGATTTTGAAGCAAGCTCTTCCTTTACTCTTAAGTCTAGAACTGTGGAAATTTGCTTTAACTTGGACTAAATGACACTTTCTGTCTCTCTTTTTTTTCGGGGGAGGGCAATTGGGGTTAAGTGACTTGCCTAAGGTCACACAGCTAGTGTTAAGTGTCTGAGGCCAGATTTGAATTCAGGTCCTCCTGACTCCAGGGTTGGTGCTCTATTCACCATGCAACCTAGCTGTCCCTCTCTTTCTTTTCAGGAGTATAAAATGGGAGGGTAAAATTTCATTTGTTGTCAGTCACAACCATTATATCAGACAGTGTTGCTTAACTTTTTTCTTAGTGACAATATATTAATGGTGGGCGGATGTTTATTAGGAAATGACTGATATGCCAAAAAAAAGAGATCCATTAACCAAAAAAAAAAAAAAAGAATCAAACCACCTGAATGCTATGTATTAAGTGAATAAACTACAATATAGGTTTTTGATTTATGCTTAAATGCCTTTAATTGAGAAAATGAAACTTGTAACTTTGAAAGATTCTTCAACACACCTTTTTTAAAGCTACTGCTGAGTGCACTAGGTATTGGGATAAATGCATAATTTAGATAATATACTGTTACTGCCCTCACGGTGCTTATAGTATAATAAGAGGATGTGACATGCAAATGAAGACAGTATTAAATAATACATAACTTCGTAGGAAAGGCACAAGTCAAATTCTGATTGATAGAATACATTCCCAATTCCCTTCTGTGTGTATGCACAAATACACGCTAAATATGAGGGAAGTCACTAGCAGCTGTGAGGAATCAATCTGTATCTTAAAATCCTTCATTTCCTTCAGAATTCAGTTCATGTCAATTCCTACCTGAAGCCTTTTGTAATACCTGTAAATGCTGGGGTCTGCCCCCTAGATCTTTTGGGTATATGTGTCTGCACGTGCACGTGTATACACACACACACATACACACACACACACAAACATATACATATACACACACTGGGGTGTATATATACATGTATATGTATTTATAAATGGACATATATGTGTATGTAAACAAATATACATGCATAAATATATAGGCTGTGTGTTTAAGTGTGTAAGTATCTTGAAGTATGTGCACATGTGTACATCTATATATGTATTGTAGATATATGTGCAATATTCATATGTACATCATACAATTCTGTATAAAATATATATGTATAAGTTGGGGAGAGCTAGGTGGCTCAGTGGATTGAGCACTGTGCCTGAAATCAGGAAGACATCTTCATGAGTTTGAATCTGGCCTCAGACACTGACTAGCTGTGTGACCCTGGACAAGTCACTTAACCCTGTTTGCCTCAATTTCTTCATCTATAAAATAAGAAGAAAATGGCAAACCATTCCAGTATCTTTGCCAAGAAAATCCCAAAGGAGGTCACAAAGCGTTGGGCATAACTGAAATGATTGAAAAACAACAGATATATGTAAGTGCATAGAAAGATGTGTGTGCATGCATTTGTGTACACACAATGCACATATTTGTGTGTATTATATGCATCTAAGTATACATGTGTGCATGTTCTGTGTTACACATGTGTGTATACATACATTAAGATTTTTTTATTCCTCACAGACACTAGTGACTTACCTCATGTTTAGTGTGCATTTGTGCATACACACAGAGGGACTGATGTGAGTATATGTGTATTATGTGGACATATACCTTATACATACAATCACACATATATGTATGTATACATGTATTGTATGGGTGGTATGTTATGCTATATCTATGTTTGTCTCTATCAGTGTAAACTCTCAAGTTCTTTTCTTCTTTCTTTTTTGTTCCTCAGTGCTTAGCCTTAGGACATACCTAATATAAAATACTGATGATTGATAAATGTTTGTTGTGTGACTAATGTGTGCTTCATGCTAGAAAGGTGGAAGAGGTAGCATTTAAATTAGACTTTAAAAGAAGAGTCACAGAGTATCTGCCTGACCACTGTCTTCTACATGGAGTCCCTGTGTCATTGAGCTACTTAACCCCAAATGGGACATTTTCAGGCTAGTACCCACAAAGCATAGTTGTAATGATCCTGCCATTATGTGGCTTGAGTGATAACCACACTCAGTCTCCATTGATCTTGGGATTTTCCTTTCCATTGTAGTTTTCACTAGCTTTAACCTCAGGATTTTAGAACCTGACCTAGTGTTTTCCCTAGGACCCAGTAATGAAGGAGAGAACAGCAAGGGTGTTCTTCTTATGACTGCTTTCCCCTTCCACTTGTCTGGGACCAAAAGGGAAAAAGAGAACTGACCCCATATTTGGGATGTTTTTTAATCCTATACTATTTTGGAACCCACATTATTGTAGAAATATTCAACGAAATAAATCACTCCCTGCACCATCTGGTCTGTGAGCATATTCCCAAACACTGTAGCTTCATTTAACAACAACAGCAACAAAAGTTTTCCTCTTCTATAAATTTTATTGAAGTTTTCATCTTCTTCCCATAACCAAATTTGCATGTTTTTCTTTTCCTGAACTTCTTGCCCCATTTGTTATATTTGAATTTGGAGCTTTCAAAGAAAGAAGTGCCTGCATTTCCTAAGAAGTGATAACTGTGCACGATTTTTTAGAGCTTGGTGGCTTCTTTTTTATTTTTACAAATTGTGTCTTGGACTAAAAGCACATAAAGTTACCTGGATGTGGTCCTCTCATGGGCTAGCATCTGAAAGCCCTTTGGCTATTTAGCACAGAAATGTCCCAGCCATATGGGAGGTAGTTTAATGTTTTTTGTATAATATAGTGCCAATAGACGTAGGGCTTGAAGAGCTGAATCCAGCCATGGCCAATGCTTGCAAAAAACTAAGATCATTGATGGTATTAAAAGTCCCTTCTAATTCAAACCCTCAAATTGTGGATGAAGACTTACTTCAAGCCATGCATTTAGGCAGTCGAAGAGGAAGAGTTTGAGCCCAATTCCTCTGCCTTCACCTGTCTTTCCAATACACCATGCTGCCACTTCTCTAAGATGGTTTTTACTCCACGAATGATATGACATTGATTAATGAGATCTTGAAGCCAGTAACTTTCAAAAGAAGTATTTTAAACATAAAGATGTTTAAATTTTGACTGAAGAATTATGAAGTGAAAAGCACACCGTCTTGGAAACATGAGTTCTGCCCGTGAGGCATCATGGTTTAGCACCAGTCAGAAAACCAAGGTTAGGATGTCAGCTTCTCGGAGGCAGAGACTGTTTAACTTTTGTCTTTGCATTCAGAGTGTTTAACACAATGCTTTGCATATAATACATACTTAATAAATGTTGAGTGATAGATTGATGCATGGTTTTGTTGTGGTTTGGTCATTTCTCATTTCTGTCCAGCTCTTTGTGACCCCATTTGGGGTTTTCTTGGCAATAATACTGGATGGTTTGACATTTCCTTTTCCATTTTACAGTTGAGGAAACTGAGGCAAATAGGGTTATGTGACTTGTTCAGGTTCACACAACTACTCAGTGTCTGAGGCCAGATTTGAATTCATGAAGAAGAGTGTTCTTGACTCCAGACCTGGGACTCTATCCTCTAAGTAAACTAGCTGCCCTTGCTGGAAGGTAGGGGCTCCATTATTTATTAGAGGTGTGAAGTTGGACAAAGCGCTGCAACCTTCTAGCTTTTGATTTAATCTATGAAATGAGAAGGTTGAGTTAGGATTGTAGAGTACTTGTAATCTTTTTTGTGTCATGGATCACTTTGGCAGTCTGATGAAGCCTATCAACCCCTTTTCAGAATGTTTTTAAATGTATAAAATAATACATAGGAGAGTAAAAGGGAAGCCAATTGTAGTGAAAAGTACTTATCAGAATATTCTAAGTTCCCTTTGATATCACAGTCCTAGTCCTGTGAGACTCTAAGTTATTTTAGGTTTAAGCAAATCACTTCATTTCCCTGGACCTTGGTTACTTCATCTGTAAAATGAATGAATCAGACCGAAATCCCTCTCTGCAAAAAGAAAAAAAACAAAGATGAAATCTGTGGCTCATGGTTCAGATGGAATTCTGATGCTTCCCTTATAATTTGTAATTTATTAACACCTTTTTTCCCCTTTTCTTCTGGCACTAGACCTTCTGACACTACCTTTGGTGTCATGAGTGTGAGTTTCTGCTCTCAATGAAAGGGGGTGTAAAAGTGGCAGAACTTCAATTCCCCTCTTTAAGCTCATGCCAACACCAACTTCCCTGGGCTCTCAAAGACCAGTTTTCAAGACAGCAGCAATTTGACATGAGCAGAGTTGAAAATAAATCACATTTCCAAAGAGAAAATCAAGTAGTTGCAACTCAATTATTAATGCATAGAACTTTTATGTAATGTACCAGCCCAATTAACAGGTGTCTCTTGGGGAATAATCAAGGCTTAATTTGGCATTATAATTAGTAGCCTCACCTCCCAGCTTTGGATGGGAGCCCCTGCAGGATGGCATGATGGTTGGTAATGAGGCAGTATAACTTACTTTGCAGTCGTGTTAATTGTATCTTTCTGCACATGGGGAACAAAAACAGATTTATGAGTTCCTAGAGGCTTGCAAGGGCTGCTCACATAACTGGGCTCTGTGCCTTTTCCAGGACACAGCAAAAGGAGAAATTTTGGTAACATAGCATAGTTATTTTTCTAGGCAAACCCTTTAAATTCAAGACAATTCAACAAATAATTGAATGAGTACCTCCTAAATGTGAGGTGGTTTTGGCAAGGCACAGGGGACACAAAAACAAAGGGAAGAAAAGTACCTGCCCTCATGGAGCTTGTATTCTCATGGAGTGATGCAACTCATATAATATTAATAAAAATCAGAGTACTTTCAGGAAGGAGAAAATCCTAGCAATTTTGGGAGGTCAGGAATGGCTATCCAAAATAAATGGCACCTGAGTTGAGCCTTGAAGAAAGCTAAGGAATCTAAGAGGTGAAGGTAAGGAATGAATGGATTCTGAGTGTAGGGGGAAGATATATAAAAGCACAAAAATGAGAGGAGAGTAGTGAGATCAATAAGTAGTCCAATCTAAGTGTGTCTACTTTATTCCCTGTGCTAGGTTAGGGACTGGCAATACAAAGACCAAGAGGAAATTACCTCTGCCACCAAAGTGCTCATAATCTATGGGGGGAAATGTGCATATGTATGGAAGCATATTTGTATGTTTATACATATATCCATGTATATGCAACATGTATTTTAAAATACAAATATAAACTTTAAAAATGTATTATAATTACATGGTAATTTGTGAGGGGGATGACATAAGCAACTGAGGGATTCAGGAAAGGCTGTTATTGTAGGATGTGGTCTTTGAGATAACCTTGAAGGAAAGTTCAAGATTTTAAGAGGTAGAGATAAGGAGAGAATGTGTTCTGCATTTTGGGTATGGGGGAATAACAGTGCATAGGCACAGAAATAGCAGATGAAGTGCCTTGTGTGAGGAAGGGCAAGAAGAACAGTTTAGGGGAAGGAATAAAGCACTCCAAGGGGAGACATATATGAATCTAGCAAGGCAGGCTGGAGCCAGGTTGCAAAAGGCTTTAACAGAGATGTTTGTTTTAGATTTTAGAGGTAATAAGAAGCTACTGGAATTTGTTGTGATGTGAAATAGAGAAAAGGGGAATGTATTCGTGCTTTCACTGATATAGGGAACTCACAGATACAAAAACTCACTCTAGCAGTGCATTTTTTCTCCTCTGTAATTTCCAGTCCAAGCGAGCTGCCCCAAGCATTGAGAGATTTAAGGTCATCACACATGTGTCCAGGGTCACAATATAGCGTGTATGTGTCAGAGGTGGAACTCAAACCCAAGTCTTCTTGGCACTGAGGTTAGGATTCTATCCACTATGCTATGGCTACTTCTCTATGTGATTTGAAATAAGTCAAGAAAAGTAGGTCTTCAATGCTAGTAGATTGGCACCATTTTATGAATAATAACTACAGCAGCTTTTTGCCTACTCTGTAGGGAATTCTCTTAGTCTGACATGAGATAGTAATCCATATGAATGTTTCCTTACAAATAGTCATAAGAAAATACACTTCTTGTCATGTCTATATTAGAGAACGATGATGGCACTTGGATGCAGGTATAAATTCTGGTTGCTTTTTTCAAGTCTTGTGTTAACTGAAAAGATCTCCAATCAGAATATCCAACAGAGTTAAGAAAAAAGTAACAAACATGTGCTTGTGTCTTTCTGCATTATGTGATAACCACCAAATTCTTAGTCGTATTTTTAATGCCAAAGACAGTAATTTTGGTGATTTGGGAGAACAAAGGAAGAAAACACTATTAGATTATTATTTATGTATTTAATTTACATGAGACTCACCCCATCTGCAAAGCTTAAAGTACCAGTGAAAATGCTAAGTTTCTGGTACTTAGCATTGTCACATTGAAAAGAGGGGACCTAGGGAGAAAAAAGAAAAGTGGGCAAAGTGGAGGTGGAAATAGTGATGCACAAGGTAATATGAAACCATGCAATTAAGAATTAAAATTATTTTAAGCATTTAACTGTGCAAAAGACAGACCTGAATGGAAAGACTCTTAAGTTGTTGGAGATCAATTAAAGAATGGGCAGTTTGCTCTTCATTTAAAAATAGATTCCCATCAGACATCAGATCCTACTTAGTTGAAAAAAATGTGTGTTCCATAGTTGTGGCATCTAAAAAATATATCTGTACCATATATGTGTACCTAGTTTACTTAAAAACACAGAGGCCATATAGATATCAGAGAATGTTCTTCTATCTTCAACTTTCTGTCTGCTCATGAATAGTGAGGGTGATGAAACTTTTCAGTTATATTCCAAGCAAGTGGAAAGGCAGTCTTATTCCAATCCAGTGTTTGAGTCTGTGAGTCCGAATTTCTCTGAAAGATATGTCTTCAGTAATTAATTGTTAACTTAATATTTGATCTGGATAGGGTTTATGTTTGGAGTATACAGACCATTTGTAGAAGCAATCTGAAGCAGGCACTCTAACAAAGACTATTTTCTTCAAGCTACCATCTTAGTCAATTCTATATGGATATTTTTCCCCATGATTTAAGATGCTCGTAATTGCTTTACTGAAGGGAGCAAGAACACCTTTTAAGCAAACAGCTGAGTGATTTGCTATGACAATTCTGCCACTGTGCATTCACTTAATTTCCAATTAATCAAACATTCAATAAATCATTAGTATAATTGCATCTGTTCAGATATTCCTTCCCCAGCACATTAGCTGTGCTCAAGCAGACCCCTTCATTGGCTGTGGGAAAGTGTTCATTTGTCTGACCCAGCTGGTTGCACGTCCTTGCTCCTTGTGAGCCTTGAGAAATGATGGGCAAGAAACTGTAATTATTTCAGGCACCACAAGTTTGCTTGGTTCTCCTCTCTTGCTTCTTACTCGAATGTTCCTCCAGCAACTTTAACCAACCACCAGAGCATTAGAGTAGCAGTGACTGGTTAATTTCAGAAGCTTTTTTTTTTTTAAATCATTTTTATTTCCCTACTGTGCCTCTTTTCTAATTACACTATCTCCCCAGGTGTGCAATAATTCCCTCATCATCATATATCTCAAGCACAGATTATTAAAATAATATAGCTTATGCCATATAAATGTAACAGAAAGTATCTTAAAGATGCTTTATTGAAAGCTAGTAAATTGGTTCAACAGATGAATGTTTTAGGGGCTGTTTTTAAAAGGTTGCACAAGTATAAAACCCTTGAATTACTGCTGCAGTTTCACACGAATGCATGCAATTATTTTAAGCATCTAACTGTGCAAAAGACAGATCTGGATGGAAAGGGTCTAAATCATTGTAGATTAATTAAAGGATTTCATTTTGCTCTTGATTTAAAAATAGATCCTAGGCAAGCATCCATTGTTACTCTGTTGAAAAATTTGCATTTCAGGGTTGTTGGGGGAGGGGTGGAAGTAAGGCATTAATTTTTTTTGGGGGGGGTAGCACTGTGCAGTGCTGAGAATGTTAAGTTTTATAAGTTCTGCATATGGTATAGCTTCCAGATCATAAAAAGGTAGGTTGACCTATTGTTGAAACAACATATTCTCCTGCATCCTTTTTTATATATATATACTTTTCCATTTGTGATGGGTATTAATCTTAAAACTCATTTCAGACATGAGATTTTACATTTACATGAATTTCCCATAAGATTGCTACCGATTCCATCTCTGCCCATTGATTTAATTTCCTTTTCTGCCTCTTTGAATCAGTAGTGCTGAAGGATTTATGGTAATTACGCTGTTGTGGATTTCTACTGAACTGTGCCCTGCCATTAAATGGGCAAGTTTACTTCTTACTCAGGTGGAAGGCCCCCCGAGATTCTGCAGCCAATCTCTGGGGACAAAAGAGGTTGTCCTGGAAATCAGAATGGCATAATCATCTGAAGTATAGGGGTATTCCATTGAGGTCTATCACCTTTACTAGGGACAAGATTGATTGTTTTTTTAATGTATAAGTGGAGATGTATTACTTGATGGTCAGCTTACGACCTTTTTATTCTGATGACCTTTTTTTTTGTTTTCAGTTTGAAATTATATCCAGGAAGTCACTAATCTGTTGCTTAGTACCCCTTAGCTGTTTCCATGTTAGCAAAAGTAGGGTGAAATGTCAACGAGGTCATCTCAGGAGTTGCACAATGAATTAAAGAATCAAAGGCTCTAAAATTATAAAGGATCTTAGAAGTCATCTAGTCCAACATCCACATTTTGACAGTAAGAAAATTGAGGTCCAAATGCTAGAACACTGGGTCAAATCGAATAAGAGGAAATGTAACAGGGATAAATGGAAAATCTTATAGTTGGGTTCAAGAAATCAATTTTATAGGTAAAAGATGAGGAAAACATGCCTAGATAGCAATTCATCAGAAAAAAAAATCTGGGACTTTTGATGAACTGAAAATTCAATATGAAACAAGATCGATAGATGATGTGGTGATGTAGGCTAAGAAATCTAAATCAATTTTTGGCTTCATTGAGGGAGGTGTCATCAAATGGACCTGTGGTCTAATCAGTGTGACTATTTCCATTCATTGATGTAGCTCTACTATCCTTCTGTTCTTTCTTATTCTATATAAGTTTTGTCTGTATTATCCCATATATTTTACACAGGTGGTCTAGCCATTGTACTGAAGATTATTTTCTTATATTTTTGACATTGTAAAGATACCAGTAGAACACATAGGCTCTCCATAGCTTATCCCTCTTTTTTGCCATGTGACTAGCCCATCTTTTTTTTCAATATTGCATTTATTTGATGATATTCTCTCCTCTGCAAGTACTTCATAATTAATAAATCTTTATAAACTTCTACAGGCTACTTATCCCTACTATGTGTCTTTTCCATTGCCTCCTGGGTAATATTCTTTCACTTCTTTAGAAACTACTCTTTTGGTATTTCACAACCATACAATGCCAGAAACATATAGGAATTTTAAAAGATGGCGTTTTTCTTCTGAAAAAAGTTTGGGATCATTAACCTTTCGTCTATTTGAATTGTTTATCAAAGATGTGTATTTTGATAACCAAGTTATATGGGTTGTTTATACAGTTAGAGATAGCACTTAATATCAGTCTGGATAATAGGCATTCTTCACCTCCCCATGAACAGTGACTACATAGACCCAGGATGCCTCTAAATCTAAGAAGGAAACAGACTTTCCTTTGGCATAAGACATGTGTTCAAAAGTAGGGATAAGACAAATATAAAAATAACTATACTAAAAGAGGGAATAAATGTTCAGTTTGAAAAGAATCAGCAGAAAGTAGGGGGCTGAGGGGATTCATTAATGGGAAAAATCACATTTGGCTTAGGGAAAGGTTCATAAAGAAGGTGACATTTGAGCCAGATCTTAACGGGTGTAAGATATTGACAGCAATCAGGGTAAGTGAATTCTGGCTGAAAGGAGCACTTGGAGCAAAGGTCTTCTTACAGCAAAGTGCTAGAAATCTTGGGATGATAAAAATAGACCAGTTTGACTGGAAAGTAAAGTATATAATTAAGAGTAAAGTCAGGGTGGCTAGGTGGCTCAGTGAGTAGAGAGCACCAGCCCTGGAGTCAGGAGGACCTGAGTTCAAATCCAGCCTCAGACACTTAACAGTTACTAGCCGTGTGACCTTGGGCAAGTCATTTAACCCCAATTACCCTGCCTTCCCCCCTCTAAAAAGAAAAAAAAGAGTAAAGTCTAAAAATAGAGTTGAATAAATGAAAAATCATTTGAGTGCTTACTATTTGCCAGGCATTGTGCTAAGTTCTGAGGATACAAATAGAGGGGGAAAATACCTGAAACAATCTCTGCTCTCAAGGAGTTCACACTTTATTTGGGGGAGGATTTATATATAGATATACAAACACACATATGTGTGTATGTAGGGATACACACATACATATATAATTTATTTATACTTATATATGAGTTCATCATATATATGTGTATATATATACACATTTACACACACACACACACATATATATATATATATATATATATATATAATTTATTTATATATGAGTTCATCAGGAAAATGGACAAAAAAGTCCAGAATTCCTAAAATATATTATCAAGGAGTATAGCAAGACTTAAGAGTTCCTGACAAAGAGGTCAGATGTCAATACCCAGAAGTCTAAAGGACAAAAAATAAGGCCAGGACTTTAGGATGCATTATCAGAGTAAATGGTAAGGCCTGGGGGTCCCCCATCTCACTGGATACCTTGTAACTGATAACTCCTACCTCATCCAAGGGGTAAGAACAGATATGTTTTTCTTTCCTTTGGCAATCCTAGATGGCACTAAGAGGCATTGAATCTTCAGGTGAGGGGCAAAAGGCAAGGATACCACCCCTACTGGTTACATGAAAGGCTTTGATTCTTAGTCTAGAAGTTTATATTTTATTTGACTAGGCAGTGAAGAGACAATGAAATGTGGAAGAATTGTTTTATTTTGTTTTTTGGAGGGGGGAATGATGTGATCAGAGATATGCTTTTGGAATATTATTATGGCAATCATGTGTGATAGGTGATAGACATGATAGATGGTAGTTTGTCAAGACTGGATGCAGGAATATGACTGAGAATCTACTGTAATAATGAAGGCAAGAGGCCATGGGAATTTGAAAGAAGATGTAGAGATTTGAGGGATAGAAGCAACAAGACTTGGCAACTGATTGGAAAGGGGTAGTTAAAGAGAGGAAGAAGTGAAAAATTATTACAAGGGTTGAAGCTGTGTTGTTGAAAGAAACATTATAATGAAGAAATAACCTTTCGTATTTCTTCTGAAACAAAAATAAATCTTACTTGGCCCTTGCAGGTCCCGGTGGACCACAATTAAATATAGCTTTCCTATCGACCTCTCCTGCTACCTATCATCCACCCAGTTCTGTGCTGTTAACCTAAAGGGTAAAGGGATGGGGTGAAGACCTCCTTCTCTCTAATAAAAAAAGTGAAGAATCCAGGAGCATCAGCCTAGGGAAAAAAATAGTCTGAGGAAACTTGAATGTGTTTTATTTAGGGGATAAGGAGAGGAGGTGAGAACAGATCAAACTCTGTTTTCATTTCATTGAAGATCAGCCTTAGCTTCTGAAATTTTAAAAGATATTTTAAAATACTTTTATAGGCCTTCTTTAGGGTACTTTTTTAACCACCATCTGTTTCCATGTAAATTTATAAAGACTATGTAGTCCTAGAATATTAATTAATATCTTGGTTATTATCAGTAAAACATAATGGAAATGGAAAGAAGTATTATATTGACAGTAGGATAGAATAGTAGTTGGGCCCTGGAAAACTGTGTATCAGGGTGGAAAGAAGCAAGATGAGAACAGGAGCATAACTGTGGCTCAAACGAGAAACAGAATTGGAGTAGCTAGGTGGCAGAGTGGTTAGAGTATGGGCCCTGAAGTCAGGAGAACCTGAGTTCAAATTCGGCTTCTGATCAGACACTTGACACTTACTAGCTGTGTGACCCTGGGAAAGTCACTTAACCCAATTGCCACAACAGCAACAGAGAAAAGAGAAACAGACATTGGCATAAAAGAACTAGACCAGCACTACCAACTGTTTCCAAGTTTCAAAGAGTTTCCACTGAGACCTGTAGGGGAATATATGTGACACCATGTGACTTAGAGAAATATGGAAGAAAGAGATTTCAAGAGAAATGTTGGTGGGAATAGGAAAGGGGGAGAGATTAGTCTTATTGAAGATGACATGTGCAGTCTTTGGGACAAATTAATTTCAAGGTATTTGTGGCTTATATAGTTGGTCAATTTATTAAACACTTAAGGAATTTATTATGCACTTAAGTATTAAGCTAAACACTGGGGATAAAAAGAAATGCAAAAGTATAATTCATAACTTCAAGAACGTTATATTCTAATTAGAGAGAGCATGCAAACAACTAGGTTCATTTAAGTTAGATATAATATATATATATGATAGATCTTTTATAGCATATGTACATGTTTATATCTATATATGGTATGTCTACATAAAAAGAGGCATACATATGGTAACACACATATATGATGTGATATGTGTGAACTTACATACATATATGTATACGTGTGTGTGTGTGTGTGTAATGAGACTGATGTAGAGGAAAGTAAGACTGGAAAGGCAGGGTCCTTGTTATGAAAGGCTTTGAAAGCCAGATATAATAGGGAAGATCTAAAGAGGGAAGTGTTTTGGGGAAAAGATACTGAGTTCTGTTTTTGACATGTTGAGTTTAAGATATCTAAGGGTGGGGTGGCTAGGTGGCGCAGGGAGTAGAGAACCAGCCCTAGAGTCAGGAGGACCTGAGTTCAAATCTGGCATCAGACGTTTAACACTTACTAGCCCTGTGACCTTGGGCAAGTCACTTAACCCCAATTGCCCTGACCTCCCCCTTCCAAAAAAAAAAAAAAAAAAAGCTAAGCCTCAAAATGCTTGACTTGCCCAAAATTATAAGAAAAAGGTGATCTAATATCAATAAGATAAATTTAATTTAGTTTAATTCAATTTGACAAATATTAATTAACCACCTTCTATGTGTAAAACACTATGCCTTGAACAAAGACAAAAAAAAAAATATATCTAAGGGCTATCCAGTTTGAAACATCCAACAAGTAGTTGGTGATAAGAGATTATAGGCCGGAGAGTTAAGGCAAGATCAATAGATTTGAGGCTCATCTTCAGAGAGATGATAATTGAATCCATGTGAGCTGATGAGATCACCATGTGAAGTAATACACAAGGAAAAGAGATGAGGCTTGAGAACAGACCCTTGGGGGACACTCATAGTCAGTGGTTATGATCTGGATGAAGATCCAGCCAAAGGACACTGAGAATCAATCAGATAGGCAGTAGAAAGACCAAGACAAAGGAACCTCATAAAAACACGGAAAGAGAATGTAAGAGAAGCAAGTGATCAACAGTGGAGGGTCGTCATAAAAACTAAGATTGTAGAAGATATGAACAAGAGAAAAGGTGTACAGAAAAAAAAAGAATCATTGGAGAATGAGCCCATCAGTGGCTTACCAAGACCTGCCCTTTCAGAGCTATTTCTAAAGCATATATGTTGGCATGAGGTGGCAAATACAGCAACATTTTATATTAGATTCATAACACTGAGATTCAAATTGAAGAATTCAAGCAAGTTCCTCACTCATAATGCATTTAAGAAACTTTACCATATATACATACATATGTACATATATACATCATACATATATGCATGCATACATATTGGGGGAAAGGGATGAAAAGATTCAAGCAGCAGGATTTTCAGATCAAACCCTCCTGAAATCTCTTCCATATGCAAGAAATTTACTAGAGCTACTTGGCTAGAAAGGGCAAGAACTGGGAGCCATGGGTGATAGTTATTGTGAGGGAGATTTAGGCTCCAAATAAGGAAATAATAATATGCTACCACAGAATATAATGGATTCCCCTTGGTGAGAGAAAGGTCCAAAAGCAAAGACTGAAAAACAACTTATTAGAGATGTTGCAAAGGGGAACCCCACTAAGGCACAGGACAGAAAGAACAGAAATCACATCCTACCTTGAGGTGATGTCCTTCTGTAACTAGCACTGACTCGTAACAAAATATATGACTTGTTGAAAAATATCAGATTTCTAAGTTACTTTTAAAAAGACCTTTTGGAATATGTACCAGAGGAGAAAGAGTGACCTGCAAAAAAGGAATTGGAGGGGTTTGATACTGGGCAAGGGACAGCTGGGGTTAATGATTCTCAGTGTAACAGCGTCATGAGGATGCTTTATAAATAAGTTATGCAGTTTAACATAATAGGCCACCACGTTAATAAATAAATGAGTGCCAAGTTTGTAATTGGCGAGGAAGGGGCTTATGATCTGTAAGGAGCTTTATGTCTCTACCAATTTAAGCTACAGCAAAACTTCATTGGCTCTGTCACTGCAGCCTCCTTGAAAGTTGGAGCACCAGTTGGACAATGTTTACTTTCTCCTTTGCCTTTTTTTTTCCTGTCTTCATCTTCTACTCAGATAAGACACCCCAGGGACAACACATTTCTTTAGTGCCCCTGAGCAGCTGCTCACCTAATTTTTTTTTTCTTTTTGGAGGGCAATTGGGGTTAACTTGCCCAAGGTCACATGGCTAGGTTTTTATTTGTGTGTGGGTTAAGTGTCTGAGGTTGGATCCGAACTCGGGTCCTTCTGACTCCAGGGCCGACGCTGTACTCACTGCACCACCTACCCTCCCCCTGCTCACCTAATTTCTAAAAAAAAAAAAAGGGAAAAGGGGGGGAAAATGAAAAGAAAAGTCTTGCATTTCAGGAGTGAAGAATAGAATTTCTCTGGAATTATCCATTTTGCCTCCTTGTTTTATTCAGAAAAGAAAAGATATACACCCCAGACACACTATGGATGACAAGTGTTTTTTTTAAAAAACCTGTTCAAAAGTAATACTGAATATTGTGATGTTGCCTGATAAATGAAGAGTTTCTATAAGCTTGAGCTGTAACAGTGCTTTTTTTTTCTTCTTCTTCTTGAACTGTAGTCATTTTTATGTGTCGTGCTCTGGGATGGATCTGTCATCTCAGGAAGTGTCTGCCAGAGCTGACAAGTGATAAAACAA
Source organism: Gymnobelideus leadbeateri (assembly GCA_011680675.1). Classification (NCBI taxonomy): domain Eukaryota; kingdom Metazoa; phylum Chordata; class Mammalia; order Diprotodontia; family Petauridae; genus Gymnobelideus; species Gymnobelideus leadbeateri. The sequence goes on from WOXC01002881.1 coordinate 78,008, forward strand.
TTGAATACCCTGCTACCATTTTGAGAATTACACTGCTTGACTACCATAGAACTGAATCTTTGTATTTTGTTTGATATTAGCCTTGGGTCTGACAATGGCAGACTTGGGAAGAGAATTGAGTATCCACAGAGAGGGAGTAGAAAAGGAAGTGTTGTTTATAATAAAAGCGTTACTAGGAGGCAACAGTTCTGAGTTCTCAACTCTGTTTAGCCCCTGAACTGGGACTCAGTGAGTAGTTAGGCAAGCATATGGTCTTGAGCAAAATCCCTAATTCCTCTGGGTTTTAGTTACCTCATGAGTCAAGAGATTAGAGACTTTGAGTTTGAAGAGGGTTTAGAGATGATTCTATTCCAGCTGTAGACCCAGAGAAGGATGACTATTCAAGGTCACCTAGTAAGGTTTTGTTTTTGTTTTGCTTTGTTTTGTTTGGAAGTGGCCTTGGGGAAGGTATGATAATACCTGTTCTTCCTGTCTCACTGGTTTTTTATAAGAATCAAATGAGTTAAGTGTGAAGGCATTTTGAAAAGTCCACATTTGCTTCTTACTTCAAGAGCTCAGGAATCTATTATTCATCTATTGATATAGATACTTAATAGAGACATGGCTGAAAAAAAATCACCTGCTAGACAACCTTTTGGTTATGAAACTTCATTAAAACTTCATTTGAGGGTGGCTAGGTGGGTCAGTGAATAGAGCACTGGCCCTGGAGTCAGGAGGACCTGAGTTCAAATCTGGCCTCAGACACTTAACACAAAACTAGCCATGTGACCTTGGGTAAGTCACTTAGCCCCAATGGTCCTACCTTCCCCCCTCCAAAAAAAGCAAAACAAAAATAAAAACAAACCAAAAACCTTAATTTGAGTGGTTCTCAGAAGGCAAATACATGTGGCACCTGCCAGAGATTTCCATTGACTGATTTCTTCAAGAATCTAAGGTTACCTCCTTTCCATGATACGTCATCAGAGTAGAATTTAAGTGGGAAAACTCTAAAAATATGGCAGATTAAGAACAAAAATATGATGATGATGATGATGTTGATGATGATGGTGATGGTAATTGTTACCAATGATTCATAAGTGTCTTTTTTTCCTTTGAGTCCAGAAAGCCACTGCAAGAAGGAATCCAGTGTAAATGGAGAATTTGTATAATAATGAATAACCAAAGAAGAGGACAATGTAGTATGATCTCTTGGGAAGTTTTCTGAGGTTTTGTAAGGGAAAGGTTAGTGGGAGAGGTAAGAAGGAAGGTATATTTGGAAGATGACGTTGTTATTTACAGTTGGTTGAATATCTTCCTCTTCTTCCTTCCCTGCCCCATCTCTGCCTATTGGCATTCTCTCTATAACTTTCCTTGATTCCTGTAGCTGTAAGTGTTTTCTCCCATATCTAATGTCATGAAAGAATGAATGAAATAGAATTTATTAAGCACTTATTATATATCAAGCTTACTGGGGCTACAAACACTAACAAGTAAAACAGTATCTATTTTCAACAAGTTTTCATGGTGATAGATGAAGTCAACACATCTCAGAGTGTTGTGCTGTAAGCTAATGAGAAGAGGAAGGAAAAAAGGTAGGAAAGGGAGGGAGAGAGAGAGAGAAAGGAAGAAAGAAAGAGAAAGGAAGAGATATAGGGATGGAGAGATGGATGGATGGTGGGTGGGTTTGTTAAGCACCTATTATGTAGGAGGCACTGTGATAAGCACTTTACAGACAGGATCCTTACAGCCCTAGGAGATAGATGATATTATTAGATCCATTTTACAATTGAGGAAATTGAAGCACACAGAGAACAAGTGACTCATCCACAGTCACACAACTAGTGAATGTCTAAGGCTGGATTTTAACTAATGTCTTCCTGACTGCAGGCCCACAGCTATATCCACAGCCTAGCCATCTCAGAGACAGAGAAGTATTAAGAAATGGTGATTAGATTCAAAGGGCAACTGATTGACATTTTTTTAAAGTAATGATAGTGTTGATATAATTACTTTTCTCAGAGCTAGAATTAAAAAGCAGGGTGGGAGAGGAAATAAGAGTATATGAATTACATAAAAACACGGGAAAAAGAATGGTAAGTTTTCATATCGGTTAGATGGTGAATTGTCATCAAGCAAAAGCTCAGCGTATTAAGATGGGAGTTAGACTTCTTTGACTGAAGGATTGGTACAGGAGCATGACAGCTTAAAGAAGGCCAGGAAACAACATTGTGGGTGTTGGTACAGACTAGATATTCTCATATCTTTGTCTTATCCTTTCTACTCAATTGTAAACACCCTAAGGGCCATTATTAAAAAGCAAATTTCATGTGGTTCTAGGTCATAGTTTGAATTTAACATCTTTCTATAGCATAGACACAGTGTTTAGTCTGTAACTGAGGAAAAAAAATCCTTCCCTTCATTCATCTTTAAAGTACTTTTGCTGCAAGTACTCCTTCCTGGTGGAAGCTTAATTTGTGTTTTATATGATTCTTACTGTGGAGGTAAACACATGGCATCTTGCCTTTGACAGCAGTGTGAAATGAAGTTAGCATCACATTTGCCTATTCTGTGTTGAAGAAAATGTACATATCTCCATAGAATGATTGAGAGTACTTGAATTCCTGTGTTGTTTGTGCACTTAAAAAAAAATCTAATTCTTTCTCATTTGAAAAATTATTAAAATATTGTTTCTCTTTTACAATTGTACAACCCATAATTAAATGATTTGTATGAGCAGCCTGAATTAAGGCCCCTGTTCATCAATACTACATGAATTATGTAGGCATATCTTCATTTTTACATTATTTATCTAGGCGGCCAGATGGGTGCATTGGCTGCAATATTCATCAGTAAGAAATCCAAAAGCAGCTTCAGCGTACCAACATCTGTGCAGGGTCTGACCACCCGCATGCCAAAGTGAATATTTGTAATCTGGGACGAGGAGCCCTCTGCTTCTAGGCGCATGGGGATTGCTACAAGTTCTCTGCTTTTGACACATAATTTATCACCACACAGTCAGCTTCCATCAGGGCAGGATGAATAGTAGCACAGTGATTTCAGGGCAAGGAAGAGGAGGAAATTTACCCAAAATGATGATACTGATAGTTATATCTTTATAAAGAAAAATCTTTTTGATGCTAGTGTAAACCATATAAACAAATATTTGGAGTAGAATAAACCTGAGGTCTTCATTTCCCCTCCCATATGGAAAATTTATTCTTCCAGGACAGTTTTTTCTCCATTAGATTAGCCAAGCATACAACTTTGACCAACTTTCCTCATGAAAAGAATTGTGTACCTCAATGGAAGAATCAGAGATCTCTGGTTACATGACTCACCATTCTGCGTTTTTGAAAGATGGAGCCTAGGGGGATTCACTGGATAGGTGAGGTGCGCAGCCCCTCTTCAATAGTGGTAAATTAATGGCAATAGGTGTTAAGTATGTAGATAGAGAAAAGAAAAAAAGCAGCTGGCAGTTTTGTTCTTAGCTGAAAGTATGCTTGTATAAAGTGACTAGAAAAGGTGTTAGAACAAATTTCATCTTGGGGAAAATTATGGCATCCCAAATGCTGACAGGGATATCAAGGTCAAGATTTCTGCCAATGTATGGGAACCCATTTAAATACAATGGACGTGTGGCCCAGGGGTGAGCTCTGTTTAGATACCTGATTGTTCCAGCTGTCCTTTTACAGTTTTTCGTTTATTCACAGCCATCCTTCACTTGTCTCCACTGTTTCCAAACTTTCCCCCTATGCTGCATTGGCTCACTTGGGCCCATGCAGCAGACATGATAAGTGTTGGCTTGCCAGCTGATGACAAATAGGAATTCTCTCTTAAGTCAGCATTTTAAAGGGATGATTAGTCACCAGACCCTTCTCTGAAGTCTTTGCAACAAAAACACCTCTGTTTTTTGTACTTCCTTTCTTCTATAAATTAACCAGAAGTATTTTCAGTTCCATCATTTTAAACCAGTTATGGGGATGTGTATTATCTTAAAACATCAGGTTGGACAAGTATGCTCCTTTACAGCACTGCATCTCACTTGGTGATTTATCAGAGAATATACTTAGTAATTCAGTTTGATATTGCTCCCTGTATCAAATGATACACACTTGAGGGAAACTAGGAAATCTATTTTTTATATTAGATAATAACACTGCCCCTTTTCTTAATCCTTTTGGAATTGCAAATCAGCCACCTATTTTTTTTTGTCAGCAAAAGGAGAAGGACCAAGATTTGTTCAGTGTGCTTCCTACATAATTATGTTATTCAGTGTTAAATAAAATAGAACTTTGTTTTACAGAACCAGGAGGGGGCAGTAAATTTCTTTTTACTGTTATTAAAAATGGGTCCAACTCTGCATGCATAACAGAATCTCTCCAGTTTTCTCTAGCACTGAGCTATAAACATTTTCTCTGTATGGAGAAATTTTCTGTATATTTTCTCTGGGATGCACTGTGATTCTGGTTTTATATAATGTGTCTATTATGTTTTAATTGTTGTTCTAATGAGTGTATGTAGCAGGGAAAGAATTTTTAATCCCATTCAGAAGCATCTATTTTTCATTTTACAAGTGAAAAAAAAAGCCTTTTTTTGAACAAATATTTATTTTAACTCTTTCCATATTTGTATAGGTGCATTAAAGAAATCATCTTCCTATATGCTAGAAGAGTCTTGACCTGGAGTCTACAAATACATTTCAATGGGTTCATGAACTTGTATGGAGAAAAAAATTACACCTTTATTTTCACTAGCCTTTGTTTTCCTTTAGAATCCTGTTTAGTTTATTGTTTGCATTTTTAAAGCATGATTCTAAGGAGTCCAGTAGGTTTTACCAGCCTGCCAAAGGGCTAACGATTAAGGAACCCTTGCTATATATAAGCTGATATGAAAACATTAACAACAAAAAGGATCATTGATTTAAAGCTAGAATTAGACCTTTGAGGCCATCTGGTCCAACCCAGTCATTTTATACATGAGGAAATAAAGCCCAGAGAAACTAAGCAGATTGCCCAAAGGTAACATATTGGGTACAGAACAAAGTCCAGGTCCACTGACTCCAGAAGCAGTTTTTCTACTATACCACACTATCCCTCCCTCTCATCCACCTGTCTGGCTAAATATGTGTTTTGATCCTTATGGACAACTGTGCCATAAGCATCAAAACAGAGATTGGGAATTAGAAGAGCTGGGTTTTCATCACAGCTTTACCACTGACTTGCTGTATGATCTGGGGTAGGTCATCTTTAATATCCCTTGTCCTTCTTTGTCCACCTGTAAAAGAAGAGGAGTGACATCTAATTCAAGGTTCCAAGGAAGGACATTGCTCATATCCAAAGAACCTAGGCCAGTGTGATCTATGAATATCAAAAGCAGTCTTAGCAAAAGGAGCTAGCAAGAAGACCAGGGCTTGTTGTGAATTTGGCTCTTTCCCTTTTCTCCTACCTTGCCTGGTTCCCAAGAAATACCGCAGCCATGCAAACTCTAGGTAGTAATCTGCCCTCCCCAGTACTGCTGACTAGATTCCAGTGGCCTGAGGGCATTACGCCGGTAATGATTACTACTCAGGAAGAAAAGAATCTTTCCTAAAGCCATTTTCACCCTCATGCCCCACCCAGCACATTCTAAGTATAACCAGGCAGAATCAAATAAGATAAGAAGGTATGTCCTTGTCACCTTGTACTTAAACTACATGATTCCTTTAGTTACATTTTATACTTTCTCTTCATTTACTTCCAGTGTGTTGCCCAACCCCTCAGAAAAGTGAGGAACCAGGTGTAATCATTGTGTTACTGATGTAGGAATACATAATCTCCTGTAAACTATCTATCTGTCTGTCTGTCTATCTATCTATCTATCTATCTGTATATCTATCTATCCATCTATCCATCCATCCATCCATCCATCCATCCATCCATCCATCCACCTACCTATCTTATCTATATCTATACTGTAGATAAATATCCATGGTTATGATTCCATTATAAATGCCTAAGAGGTGGGAAATGTCTAAACAGCTTGTGTAAATAAATCATATGTACTCTCTTGTACACATACTTGCAATGTGACACTGACTTCTAATGTCACATACCCATCTTTTACAGATAAATGTAAAGACCCAGAAGAAAGGTAAAGTGATACATGCTGGGAGTGAAGGCCCCAGGCTCCCAAACTTTCTTCTCCCTGTACCTCCCCCAACCTGGTGTGTTTGAGAGGAATTAACTTATATAATTGCTATGTTCTCTGCTCAGGCACCTAAATTATCTGGCTACTTTTAAAGAACATCAAGTTGTCTCTGTGGGATGAGTTGGGGGTGGAACGGGAATTATTATTGGCTGTTCTATAAATGGATAAGGGAACAAAGGAGTGCAAATTAGTGGCAGATATGGTATTGGTGGTGGGAGTAGAGGAATCTCAAAGTTGAAGGGACCTCAGAGGTCATTTAGTCCAAACCATATTGGAGTTATGAGTTCTCCCTAAGCCTTAAGTAATCATCCAGTCATTACTAGAGACTCTCCTATTATTTGAGTCCACAACTTTTCTCCTGTGAGTGAGTCAGGAAATTACCTGTTAAAGATGGCCAATGTTGACATGTCAACCAAGGCCAAGAACACAGAAACACAGACTACTACCATAAGAGAATCAAGTTTGGGAAAGGCAGGGTATATCCAACATATAGTTATTTCTCTGATATTCTAGTAGTTTTTCTTGAACCTAAGTAGGACTCTGTAGCTTAAAATAACTATTCTGGTTCCACATCTTTCTGAAGAACCCGAGACTCCATGAAAACCAGTGCACCTGACCTGGTTTGCCCTGACTTGGATTCGAATTTTCATCATGTCCTTTTTGCCCCAGGCAAAAGTTTTCCTTTAGCCTAAGTAGTTCCCATGTTTTGGCCATAGAGCTCTCTCTCTGTCTCTCTCTCCTCTCACAGCATCAGAGAGGAGAAACTCAGTAACATCTGAGGCAATCCATTCTTTCTTACCAATCTTGATGTTATGAAGTTTCTCTTTTTTTTTTTTTATAAGGCCAAAATCTGCCTTTCTGTAGCTTGCATTCTTCCTGCCCCTCACCTCTTATTTTGACCTCGGAGACCAAATTAAAAAAAATTTCCTTAGCCTGATATAATCAACCCTTCAAATATTTGAAGACAAGTATCATGTCCTACTCACCAGTGATTTTCTTATCCAAGCTTACTATCTCAAGATACTACCAGTAATTGTTGGAGTGACATGATTTTGAATCTTTATATCATTCTAGTCACCTCCTCTGTAAATGCTACATTTGACAAAATGGCCTCCAACATTGAACACAGTACCCCAGTTGTGATCTAACCAAGATAGAATACAGTGGAAATAGCACCTGCTGTGTTCCCACCCTGTTTCTATTCAGCCTAGACTATTATATCTTGCTGTTGACCCATGTTGAGCTTCCAGTCCTTTTACCATTCCATTTCTTTTTTTCATAGACTATTTGTTGCCTAGGCTTCTCTTTTTTATCTTGTACTTATGCAGCTGATTTTTTTTAGCTAAAATGTAGAACTTCCCATTTAAACAATTATGCAACATTTCTGCAAAAGTATTATCTAGAGGAACTGTTTAGGAATTGCTTCTGCCAACATATACTGATAGCTATTTGTGACTTAGTAGACAAATCCCAGAAAGTTGCTCCAGGCATGCAGAAATCAAATCATTTTTCCCATGGTCATACAATTAGTAAGTGTCAGTAGTTGGATCTGAATCATGATCTTGTTTATTTCAAGCCCAGAACTCTATCCATTAAGTCATGTTCAATTTATATTTATGTTCTTTAAATTTCAACTTATTAAATATAACTCATCTTCCTAGCCTTTGAAGATGCACCCCTTTCTACCACCCCCCATCGAATGTCCAGATAATTCTCTCTGATGGGCACAGTCCATATGGATTATACAATATCAACTAAACAGTTGAAAGGCAACATTAGTCAAATTATGAAATAATTACCAGATCACTTCATCTTCCTGAAGTGGTCATTTTCGCTGTGGATATGTTTCCCTTCACAGATGACATTTTTTTTTTATTCGAGGCTTGACCCCAAAGAGCATTGGAAATGCACCAGATTTGATGCAGTTTTGACAGTCCCCAAAAACTAATTAGGCATTTCATTTCAAAAAGGTTTTATAAGAATTCCAGTACTCATTATTCTTCATTTTACAGTTGTTGCTTTTCTCTCTGGCTTGACTTCCACCTACACTAGATGAAACACAGGGTCAAAATAAGATTATATATAAATTGTACACTGATTTGTTAACCTCAGCCAGGACTTTCATGGGGGAAAAGGAATACCCTTTGGGGAAATATGTTCGTATCAAGTTCTAGGGCTCAATTTCAGGCTGAATATTTTGGAGTTTTCCACTTTTTTATATCCTCAAGGTAGGAGTAAAAAATTTTGAAGGTTTCTTAAGTGAAAATAAATAGTCCCATTAGTTTCCTAAACTTATGTGACTTATATCACCCATGTCTGCATATCCCAGCTTCTTCATCCCAGCCCCAATGGAGTCCACTTTTAGTTGCTTCTGCCCATTTTTTGCTCTAGTTTATTTAGGTATGGCCTGCATTTTTTTTTTTTTACTCTGCAATAATAATCATTCTTATCCTTGCTTATTTCAGTAGCATTTTATAGGTGATTCCTAACCTCACATCCCAAAGTATGTTGAAATTATCTGAATTTTATCACAGGCCTATTCCAAGATTAAACACTTTTTTGCTGCATGATTGAATAATGAGTTTTCAGAAGAGATATTTTGGTAGAAAGAAGAGAAAATACTAATCCATGCTGTATAGAGGAAAGCACATTGCCATTCAAGGCAGAGGAAGTGAGTTCAAATTCTACCTCCTTTCCCTTGCTGCCTTTATGCCCTTGAGAAAGAAACTTAAGTTTCCTAGGCCTCAATTTTATACCTTTCGAAATGAGAGGGGTTTGAATAAATGGCCTCTTCCACCTCTAGATCAGTGGCACTTTATTCTTACTTTTTAATATGAGGTTTTTTTTTTATTTTTGCTGGATAACAAATAGGAACAGGGTGACAAAGGCACTTCCATTTGAAGTTATGGGCAATAATAACTGAGTCAAAAGCAGATTTAAGGAAGCAAATCATGGTTTAGTAGGAATAGCACCAGAGACCTGAATTCTAGTCCCAATTGGTCCACAAATGTTTCATATGACGTTGAAAGAGTCACTCACATTTGAGGGGGATTAGATTTTGTCATTTTTAAAATAAGGATTCTGGTATAAGTGAATTTTTAAGATAGTCTCATTCCAACTCTATTAATCAGGAATTATATTAATTTTAAGGTGGATGGTTAATAACTTCAAGCAGTATCATTCATTGTCATCATTTGAAGAGAAACTCCCTAATGAATTGATATAACAAGAAATTTAAGCAAATGAAAAGTTAATGGCTTACATTTGTGTACGATTTTATGAATTGCAAAGCAATTTCAAATACATCATCCCATCCCATTCTTTCCAGTACAACAAGCATTTATTAAGTGCCTGGTCTGTGTGATACCTTGTACAGGGGATACAAAAGAGCTGCATGGAGAAGACAGGACTAGCATTAGTGTTCCCAGTTTAAAGATAAAATCTGAGGCTTAGAGAGTTTGAGTAACTTGACCAAAGTTACATGGCCAGTAAGGGACTGAATTGAGTCCTAGAAGCCAGGTCTTTTTATTCATAAGACTAGTGTTAGCATCATTTCCTATACGTATATAAGTCAAACTAATTTCTCTCTTGGCAAAACTGCATGGTTAAGGAGTATAATCATAAGAGTAAACACAAAGCCCTGAGCCTTAATCTAACCTATGTTTCTAATCTCATATTACACATAATGTATATTTAAGCCAAACGGTAGCCTTTCACCAGGTCCCAGGTCTCTTCTTACCCTCTCTCATTTCTGTGGCTTTGGTAAGCATCCTAATTATTAATACACAGGCAACTAATAAGCATTTATTACATATCTACTATGTGTTAGAATTGTGCTAGACTTTAGAAGATATAACTGCAAAAGATCAAATCACTCTTATCCTCAAAGGGTTTAAAGCCTATCTAGATAATATCTGGGGTCCTCAAACCACCCCTAACATGGAAAAGGAGATTCTCAAACTCTTGATATATCTGACCTATCTTCCTAGGCTGTTTGAGGAATATGTTATCAGCACAGATTGCCTAATAATGACCCTCAGACCAAAGGGGAGGTAACAAATAGTTATAATACTCAAGGTGCCAAGTGTTATGGAAATGATAATTTGAAGATCTTCCCTGCCCCTTAGCTTTTTGATAGGCTTAAGTGCCTCAGAGAACCTTCCTTGATTTCAGAATGTATTCTGCCCCCTAATAGGCTGAATGTGCTCACTGGAACCTGTAGAGGGAGATTTGCTTTTCAGGAATGCTCACATTGTTACTTTGTGATTGGGCAGTGGGTCAGGAGGGTTGTGATGGTCTCTGACCAAGGAAAAGGCTATATATACCCTGATTTGAGGTTTTGCTTTGGGGCTCACTTTGGGAAGAGTTGTGTGATTTGGCCAGATGAGACTTAGGGCAGCCATTGAGCCCCTGGGCTTTGAAAACCCAGATGTTAGTGCTTCCCTCTCTGGTAACTAACTAGGTATGGATGTAGTGGTCAGACAGTGGGAAGCCCTGTCTGCTGATCTGTCTCTCTGTCTGCTTGTAACTTCTTTTTGTATTCTCTAATGTTTGGTTGATTAAAGTAAGATTGTTAACCTATTTTGGGTTGCATTCCTTTAAAAAAAAAGCAAATCTAAGAACCAATGCTAGCAGCCACCCTGGTATGCTACGGGTGCTTGCTGCTACACCATGGGGGAAGGCAAATGCAGACACATAACCTTCCCTAATGTCTACTTTTCCAAGTACAGAGGCATTCTTTTCCCCTTCTCCTTAAATCTCTATTATATGCTATCTCCATATGGAGCCTATAAGTGGCTACTCAATTCAGGTAATCTGGTGCTGTCCCTTTTCCACGGTGCTGACTACCTGTGGCTCAGATTTTCACCACTGCATTTGACTGAGGCATTGCTGCCAATGCCTAGAATGAACTCTTCTCTTATTCTCTTACCACTGAAAACTTTTTTCTGTCCTTGAAGGTCTAATTCAGGTGCCACCTTATTTCTCAATCTCCACAATTCATTTGTTATAAATTATATTGTAATACTTTTCATTTCTCCTTTTTTTCTTTATACTATATTCTGATTTGCATTCTAGTTATCTGTGTAAATATTTCATCCTCTGTTAACCTATTAGACTGTAAGTTTCTTGTAGGCAAAATTCATGTCTGATTTCATCTTTGTGTCCCTGGTGCCTAGTATAATGCATTGCACATAACAGACAATAGATGAGTGCTGTTTCATAACATCTAGAATGTTTCATAAAATTGGAAGACTGTGAGTCTACAAAATATAATTCCTTTTATTACATAATATAAAGGGAAGGTAAAATTGTTAATTTCTGATGCATCTGAAATGGTGACACGCAAACAAATAACTCATTAACTTCAGCATAATGCACCATTACTCAGTAGAGAAAACTGCAGCTTTCAGATGCATCTTTATATTTAAGCTTCCCAAAGCTGGCTAAGGTTGGGTATTGATTCTGAATAATTCAAATGGCAATAAAATTGGGCTTTCATGACAGTCAATCAGATGCATTTTATATTTAATGCTCATTTGAAGAAACATAGTGCCTTCTTACCTTCTGAATTTCAAAACCATTAAAGTAATTGCAGGTCATTAAGCTAAATTTCTTTGCATAATCAGGACAGTTAATCTAATTCATGTACCATTCAAAACAGTGGACAAGGAAGACAGGTTTTTTTTTTTAATGAAAAGGAGCAGATGAATTTTTTTGGCATAATTATCAATATTGACATACAACATTCCTTACATGTTTAAGTGCAAAGTGTTCCCAATTTGCCAAAAATTATTTTACTCAAACAAACAAAAAAAACTGAATTTAAATATTCCATTTGAAAATGTTCCTGACTGTGTCAGATGCATCTGAATAACTTGCATTAACAAAAGATACAAGGCTTGTGGAGTTCTTTTCTTATAAGTAGTATCTCTCTGTCACTTAAGCTGGAAAGGGAATGGTCTGGCAAGCTGTCTTCCTGAAAAAATAGAAGGAATAGTTAAGGGAGCTGTCTTCCTGGAGGAAGACAGGAGCCCAGCCCCTAAAAAACAAATCATAGTTTTGTGAGTTCCTTAGGTCCTGGTGATGGCAATGATTTCCATGTCTCTTACAGTTCCATTTTGAATAGTCCCAAACTACTTCAAAAGTTTTAAGAAAATGAGGTTTCTTCCCTTCAGAACTGTTTGTTCTTATCTTCTGTTATTGTTTGGTCAATTAGTCATGTCCAACTCTTCATGGCCCTATTTGAGACTATTTCCTTCATCTCATTTTACTGAAACAGTAACAAGTGACTTGCCCAGGGTCACATAGTTAGCAAGTGTCTGAAGCTGGATTTGAATTCAGGTTTTCCTGACTTCAGGCTTCTATCTATCTACTGAGATACCCAGATACATTCATATAATCTAACCATTCATCAGTTGGGCCAGGACTTTTCCCTTAAAAGTAGTCATTCCTAAAATGACTCACTTCTCTTTCTCCCTCAGTGTACCTAACCATGGACTCTATCAACAAAGAAGGGATGAAGTATGATAATGCAGATTTGGATGAGGATAGAAAAAGAGAGAAACAGTGGCAAAAAAAAAATAATAATTGGAGTAAACTATGGGATTCTAGATATGCTGGAAGAATTGGACCAGATCAAAACAAGCTGGCAAAACATCTGTAAATAACCATGTGGGGGTCTTCAGCTATCTGGATATATACTAAAGGTCTCCTCTCTACTTGGAGTAAAAGCTGATAAATTATTGCTTTGTCTTTGCTGATAAATGCATCCTTCCAGAGACAGAGGAAATAACATAAGAAGCAATTCTGGCTTAGATGCAGGTCAATAAAGAGAAACTGGTTAGTGAACTGAAAATCAGAAAGGACTTGTATACTGCCTTCTGGTAGTGAACATGCCACGGTGGATACAGAAGGGAACATCAAGCACATTCTGACATATTCCTTGGACTTTAAGATAGTGGATTTAAAAGTACTCAAAAATACTCTAGATAGGAAAGAGAGAACTGAAAATCTAAAAGCAAAGCTGGCAGAAGAATGGGAGGTTCCCAGAAACAAAATTTCCATCATTCAGTTGCAATTCATTGATCCCAGTAATGAAGAGGAGAGGCATTTAGAGAGAGCACTGTGGCTACATAAGTATCTCATCAGCAAACTCTAATTTTAAATGAATTTGTACTAGGGATAGAAGCATAGGCAGGGCACTGAGGATGAATATCACAAAAAAGGGCCAGGGTCCTGTAAGGATGGGGTCAGGAAAGATTAAGCTTCATTGTCAGTTGAGGCTTAAAATAATGCTAAGACAACATCAATCTCTTCAGAAAATTCTTCTTTCTTTCCCCTTCTCATTGATATAATGATAGAACAAAGGTGACTACAAAACAGATTCCAAAAGTCAAGTGCACAAATTGAGGGTGGGAGAACTCTGCATAGAAATCAATATATGTGGGATAAAAAAGATGTTTGTGTATTCAATATGAGGGATATACATTTGTGTGGCAACGAGAAAAACGTCATTTTGGAAGTGTACTGATGAGACTGCTAGATGTCTGAAGTTGGGATGACCTGAGTTCAAATCCAACTTAAGACATTTTATTAGCTGTGCGACCATGGGCAGGATGTTTAACCTCTGTTTGCCTTAATCCACTAGAGATGGAAATGGCAAACCATTCTAGCATCTTTGCTAAGAAAACCCCATGGACACTGGTCCATGGGCTCAAGAAGAATTGAGTTGAATATACCTGAATGTCTGAACAACAAGTAAAAATGAGCTAAGGGGACCCTTGTTTGACCATATTCTTCCTTAACTGAAATATTGTGCACCCTTCTGAACCCCATTTTCAAAAGGTAAAGTTAGAAACTGAAATGTGTCCAAAGATGGCATGACTAGAAACCATGTTATGTAAGTGCTGTTTGGAGAAAATAGCACAGTTTTGCATGAAAAAGATAAACATTATAGGTGCATTCAAGAACTTGAAGACTTGATATCACTGAAGAGATTAAACTTGTTTTGCTTGGCCTCAAAAGATCAGATCTGTGGAAATTGGAAGGACACAGGTTTAAGCTTAATAACACCAGAGCAAAACAACTACAATTAAAGCTGCCCTGAAATGTAAGAGAGTACATGGTGGTGTGGTAGGAGTAGGGACAGGAGTGAGTTCTGTAATACCTCAGGCCCTAAAAGTATTATGCAGATCACCACTTGGGGATATTGTGAATAAGAATGATGCTTCGTGTAGTCATTGATCTGGAGGATCTCCAAGGTTACTTCTAATGCTGAAATCTCTTATTCTGTAATCAGACGAGGTAATTTCTCAACTTCTGTAACATGATTATTCACTTATACATAGCTGTAAAGAACATATTAGCTCTACATAAAGAAAACAGTCTTCTAAAGTAAGTGGCAGAGTGATACCCCTTCTAGGTCTATTCCCACAAAGAGATTAAAGAAAGAGGAAAAGGATCCATAAGTACACAAATGTAGCAGCTCGTGATAGCAAACAATTGGAAACTGAAAGAGTATTAATTACAGAATGGCTGATCGAGTTATGTTATATGTATGCGATGAAATACTATTGTGCTAGAAGAAATGATGAAGAGGATACTTTAAAAAAACGTGAGAAGATTTATATGAACTGATGCAAAGCAAAATGAGTAGAATCAGGAGTAAAAATTATATAATCAGAATAATATAAAAACAAAAAAGTTTTTAAAGACTTGGGAACCCTAAACAATATAAGGTACCAGATATAGTTGTTGCAGAACATATTGAAACAGCTATCCTCCTCCAGATAGAGGTGATAGATTTGGATACCATTTTTTTTGACATGTCTATCATGAGAATTTGTTTTGTTTGGCCATGTATAGTTGCTATGGTTTTTTGTTTTGTTTTGTTTTCTCAGTAGGTGAGGGAGGTGGGAGGGAGATAATACAAAACAAAAATAAAATAAAATTGAATTTAAAAATATAAATGGGACCCTTAGGGACTGAACAGAGACATTTTTTAGAAAAAAGGTGAATGCCAATCTTTGACATTGCTGTAGCATTTCAGCCTTATTAATCTTCGGGAAAAAAAGCTAGATATAAGATTTGGCTAAAATGATACATTATGCCATTGCACTAACATGGACCTCATACTTAGGTTTTGCTTCTATGAGCATTTTACAAAACAACTCCATAACAATAACTGTTGGGTAATTCATGGGAAAAAGTGCACCTAGCATATGATGTTAATGTAAGGCATATTTGGCTCTGCAGATCAGGACACTGGAGTTATACCTACATGTGAAAACTGAAGTACTAGAGAAGTGGTCCACTTGTCAAGGACAGTCAGCTGCATTCCTCCTGCTTTTGAAATGTTTGCCTATAACAGCCATATATTTGAGACTATGACATTCTTTATTTTAATCATTAGAATTAGAGTTCCTCATGTCATGCTTTGTCCATAGACATATGTGGGGATGATATTTCACTCTTAGTCCTCTAGCAAGTATTTGTTTTGCTGAGTCTATGAGTTAATGGTACATAATAGACTGTTAGAAGTAAATGGACCTTGGAGATCATCCCTCCTTCTTCACTCCCATCCATTATAGATTGAAGAAGAAAAAGAAAAAAACCAGTCCTCTCCAAGGGTTTCATTTCCCTTGTTTCCATCATGGCAAAACAGTTTAGAAAGATATGTAATCATTTTTATTGCAGGAATGAATAGTCAAACTGTAAAAGGAACTGGTCATACTGCTGTAGTTTCATATTCATTTTGGATTTACAAGTTTTTCAAGCAGATCATTGACACAGTGGTTGGACATCCAGGGTAAGAAGGAGTCTGGAAATCATGTTATTTTGGGAAATGTTGAAAAAACATAGGGATGGCAAACTTATTAATGTATCTAAGGATGCAGAACCAAAGACCAAAGGGAGAATCAAATATATGAAGGACTCACATATAAAAACAGGAGGAAATTTGGTTAATACGGTCCTAGAGGGTAGACCTGGGACAGATGAATGACAGCCAACTGAAGAGGGAGAACTTGATAACAATCAGAAATCTTCATTCAGTCAATAAAATTGTATTAAGTGCTTGCTTTATGCCAGCCATATTATATGCACAATTAGGTGGTAGAGTAGAAAGGGTGCCTTACCTGGAATCAGGATGATGAGTCTTCTTGAGTTCAAATCTGGTCTCAGACATACTTGTTGCATGACCCTGGGCAAGTTGCTTAACTCTGTTTGCCTCATTTTCCTCATTTATTAAAATAGCTGGAGAAGGAAATGGCAAACCACTTCAGTATCTTTGCCAAGAAATCGGGGCAGAAAGGGTGAGACAGGACTGAAAACAACTGAACAATTATATTCCAGGCTCGATGCTAAGTGACAGGATACAAAGAAAAAGTCCCTGCCTTCCAAGATCTCACAATCCAATAGGGGCATACAGCACTTGAAAAGATGCCAAAATGAGAAGGTAGGGTTCCTAGCTCAGAATCATGGTGAAGTCCAGAGGAGTGTAGCTAGTGGGTATGATGACATAGCTGCCCTGGGTTCCCTCCTCAAATGGAGAATCTGGATGTTTGTGCTACTTTTTCACCCTCAACCATCTCTGGTCAGAGGTAGGGAGAGGGCATCTGGGCAGGTTGTCCTGATATTGGATTGAGGTTGATTGAATCTTGCAGGATGAGGAGCTCCCAGTGAATGAAGTCCAAGGGAATGGTACAAGAGGGTGGGAAATGAAACTAACTATTGAAAAGAGAAATAGGCTGCCTTATGAATTAGTCAAAACAAAGACTAGATGAATCTCTATTGAAAAGCATTCTTGGGTGGGGCAGACAGCAAAATACAAATTCCTTTAGGGCAGTGACTGATCTTAGTTTTGGCTTTATATCTCCAACAATTAGCAAAACCCACTTCTTAGTTAAGGCAGGTAGAGGGTATAGTGGATAGAGTCCTGAGCCTGGAATCAGGAAGACCTGAGTTTAAATCCAGTCTCAGACATTAACTAGCTGTGTGACCCTGGTGAAGTCACTTAGCCCTATTTGCCTCAGTTTCCTCTTATATAAAATTATCTGGAGAAGGAAATGGCAAATCGCTCCAGTATCTCTATCAAGAAAACCCCAAATGGGGTCATGAAGGTAGTTGAAACTGAACTATGACAGCACTCATTCTAAGTTACTTAATAAGATCTTGTTCTGTTGGTTAGGACTGGGTTGTGGAGTTGAACTATTGTGACCGCTCACTTTCCTTCTAAGAATAAGATTCTGTGTTTCTTCTCTTCTAAAGCATGGATTCCATTTCCCAGGATTCATCATGCTCTTTGTGATATTTGGCTAGATTATTCTATTGCTCATGTTTTCAGGAAAAGTGTCATGGTAAGTTTAGATTTATTTTTTAGTGTGATATTGTATTCAGACAGAATTCAGATAAGTTAGAAAGGCAGGTAAACAACCTCCATTACTCTCCATCCTGCCATTCTGACTAGTAGATTCATTGTACTGAGGCAGGGAGCTTTCCAGGGTGTCATTCTGCTGAGCTATTGTTTGTTCTAATGCTGGAGTGAGTTTAGAGGACCTTAGTCTTACCTGAAGTTTATTTAGGGTAAGTCCTTGGCACAGAAACAAAGTTTGGAAATATATTGAGTCTTTATTAAGGTGGAGATAAACAAGTCTCAACCCTCAACTATTAAATTGCCTCATTTTAAAAATATCATTTATGTTATGCCTTAAGATCTTATTATAAGTGAAGTGATCCTTTTTCTCTGTTTATTGACAAAGTCAAACTCAATTGTATGGAGTCCAAAAGAGTTTCACCTTAAGCTGAGATAAATTATTCTTTATAATGAATAGTGCAAGTGGCAATATTCCACTGTTGTTGGTATTGAAGAAAATGACTTTGGGTGTCTCTCCACAATAGAAGGGAAAATTTAAAAGCATATTTTTTACTCCTCAAATACGATTGTTTTTTAATCAGCAAACATTAGAATGCCTACTATGTGCCTGGAACAATAAATGCCAAATGGAGTACAAAATAAAAATCTAAGAGATCTAGGCTGGAGCTTATAGTTTAGTTGCAAATATAAGAATAACAGAAATGAAACAATTAGAGGTTTTAAGATGGCATATAATAAAGTGATAAATTTGTAATGTTTTTTAGTATTAAATGCATTTGGAGTTAAAGAAGGGGGTTACTTGGGAAGACTACTGGGAGTATTATTTATTAAATTGAGTCTCACTAACATCTGAAATCTCAATTACAGGAAGAGAGACACAGAAATTTTGGCAAATTTGTTTTTTAAGTTAATGGTGTTTAAAACTTCAGCAAAGACAGACCCCTGCCCCCAAAGTAGTTAATATTTCTCCCAGCTGCCCACATTGTGAACACTCATAAGCTCTCGTTAGTTTTCTTGAAATTTTCTTTATTTCAGGTATGGGCATATGCAACAGTTTTGTACTAATATCCTTTGACAATTGCTACAACACACATTGAACCTGCACTACTTCTTAAATAACAGGGTTGGAGTTATTCCAAATGAAGTCTGTGCATCATCGGGATGTTGCCAAAATCTTTATTGGAGCCCAATACAGAGTTAGGTTATTTCTCCAGGCAAATTAAACTTTTGTTTGCAAAACTCAAGTCAGGGAAGGAGGAAAAGGATCTATTTGTACAAAAATATTTATAGCAGCTCTTTTTGTGGAAGCTCCAAATTGGAAACTATGGGGGTGTCCTATTGGAGAAAGGCGAAACAAATGATAGCATACAAATGTAGTGGAATATTATTGTGCTATAAGAAATTACAAAAATGAACAGTTTCAGAGGAAATTGGAAAGATCTATATGAATCAATGCAGAGTGAAGGTGAGTGGAACTAGGTAAACTATTTACACAGTGATAACATTATAACAAATATGGTTCTGTACTTGGAGTCTGGAAGACTTGGCTTCAGTTTCAGTCTCTTATGTCCCACTAGCTATATAATCAAAATCAAGTCCTTTAACCTCTCTGTTCCTTAGGCTTCCTCAGCAACTTACCTTCTAGGCTGTTGTATTTGTCCTTCATTTTCAAAAAGACCGAGACATCAGGGAGATGAGGCATGATTTGCAGCTGACTGAGTGAGGGAGGGCTGTGCAAAGTCACCAGCCTCACTTTCTTCTTCAGAACCAGCAGAACCCAGTGACCTGATATTCTCAGGATGACTGGAGATGACCCAGGATGCAATGGGAAACCCTGGCCTTTTTTAAGGTTCCTACTTTGAGTGAGGCAATGTCCATTCAGTGAATAGGCCTCTTTAAGAAGTGAGTCAAGGGATGGCCCCTTTAATTTCAAAAGAAAAACAAACAAGGAGGGGAAGACCCTCATGGTTGCTGGTCAAAAGAGAAATTGTTACTATAGACATTCCCCGAGAGCCCAAAGGGTCCAAAATATCACCATTGTGGTTCCATCTATGAGTTCTACCTTTTAAGTCATAGAAGATATATGCTTTCTGTTGGTGGAGGGAGTTGCCAAACCAGGAATACTGCAGATAGGAGAAGTCATGCTTTGCATAGTCATGGCCCTCTTAATTTGATTGCCATTCCTCTGTTAATTATTCTTGTTTCTAATTCATATAGCTTGTTTGTATAGATTTGTTTGCATGTTGACTCTCTCATTAAATTGTAAAGGCCAGCCCTTTTTGAACCCCTAGTAGTGTTTAGTATAGCACTACTGGCATTCAGTAGGCATATAATAAATGTTTATTGATTAATCAATTAATGTGTCTGTATATACACACATTGTCTCAATGCATGCATAGACATACAAATTTTGTAAATAATCTAAATTGCATTTGATTTGGATTTGATTTATAACTACTAATATGGCCCAAATGCTGTAAATAGTTACATGATTTCCATCAGAATTATGGAAAATGGTTAGTATCATTTGGGGTTTATTGTTGCCTTGCAACTCTCACATCTACCTTTATTTCATGGTTAATATCTAGGGAATAACAAATCAAACTGAACTAAATGAATAATTGACTGATCATTGTTGAAAAATAATATTCTTACTTAATAATACTCAAAAATGACAATGTCCAAGAAAATGCCTTTCTCTGGTCCTTCCCTCCCACTCCCACTCTGACCCAGAAGAAGTTGATAGTAACTTTTGGTGCACACGGGAGGAGTGGTTTTATATTTTCCACAGAACCTGAGGATAGAGTTCCTTATAGTGGAACTTTCCAGCCCAAAATATTATAATGGCTGGAGCAATGATAAGAGTTCCTTCAAAAGTAAATGGCATAGCTGGCAGATGCTTGCCCACTCATCCCACCATAACCTTCTGTATAGAGGAGGGTAAATTATTTTCCAAGCCATAGCATTAAAGAATCTATTTTAGTCAAAGAATAGAGATGTCTTGGGCAGTCCTTGCCTTAAATGATTGACTCATCAGTAAGACAGAATCTGAGATTTTCTGAAAACTGTCCTTTTAGATTAAAAGTTACTTGAAATTTCAGAAGGTATGAAATCAAGACCTTCCTGACCTCCATTATTATGGCCAGTCATTTGGATACTGTAGGTCTGATAGGAAGATGAACGAATACTTGGCTTCCATGACATAGGGTTTGCCTGGTGGGGACAGTCTAAACTTGGCGGGGGGGGGGGGTGAGGGGAGGATTATAGGTCTTAGGGATCCACATGGGACTGTGGGGTAGACATAGCGATCCAGTGGAGTATCAAAGAGTTGCCCCAAACACAACCCTAAGTTCATCTGAGTAGAACTACTGGGAGTGTTTTATCTGTTTTCTGCATCTATTTAGGGTCTCCTGGAAGTCCTTTGTATCTTTGGCATTTTCTGTGAGCTGAAATAAAGATTGTCCTCTGTACACGAAGAGTACTTGTTTGAGATATGGGAATCCTATTACCCACATTTGTGAAAACCTGGACTTTGGTGAGATTAAGATATTTTCCCAGAGTAAATTCAAGGTGTGGGAGCTGTGAGCCAAAAGGAGAAAAATATCTTTGTAAGTCAGCCCCTAGGACCAGACCCAGTCTGTATCAGCCCAGAGTTGGGAAGGAGGGTAGGGTCTTAGGCTACTGTTTATACCTATAATGGTTCTATATTGGAAGGACAGTCTTGAAATTGATATTGGCATCAATCAGGGGCTAATATTCTGATTTTTGTGCCATGGATTGGCTACGATCATTCTTTGATTATCAAGTCTTGAACTGATCTATTTGTATAGAACGAAAACTACAGTTTTCCTAAGGAATCTCAAGATATAATCTTATTTGGAGATGCCCTGGTTCCACCTAGAATTTCCCACCCCTACATCTCTCACCCTCCCCCCAATAAGCTTTAGTTCCTTAGGTCTGCATTAGTTAAACTATAGGGATCTGTGGTATAATGGAAAGAGTAGCTTTTTAGTTAGAAGGTCTGTTGTTTAAGTCCCACTTAAATGCTGTTTACTAGCTATAATATGTAACCTCTTTGAGCCTCAGTTTCCTCATCTTTCAAATTATTTTTATACTATATTTTATAATGTGTATTATTATACAACATGTCATATAATAAACTTGTGATATATTGTAATATATAATATTTGCCTCCTTTTATATCCCCATAGCTGAACATAGTGCCTAGCATATAGTAGATGCTTATTATTTTATTATAATCAAGAAGTCTACCATAGGGAAAAGTTGAATTATATTTAAATATAATTGTTATTTTTGTTATTATTTTCATTGTTATTGCTGTCAAAAAATACCTATGGTCCAGTACCAAGTGTTGTACTTTATAAAGTAAAATAGCTTCCAGGGTGGCCACTGAATCATGGGACATACCTGAGTACATTTGTTAAAGACAAACTCGTTAACCACTGTTGAATCATTTGTATTGAGTATTTCTTGCAGCCTGACAACACTTCTTGGTTTTAATAATGACTCACGATGGAAACACAACGATGGCTCTTTTGGTGTTTGTGCATTTTATTGAGACTGGACTCAAAAAGCAATATTCTGCGCTAGGGCTGTATTCAGTGCAATATGACTTACTTATGGTTTTCAGGGTAGTAAGAATTCTTGGGTTGTATAGAGATTTAATTTTGTAGTATTTTGTAGCTTTCATTTCTGGCTATCCTATAAACTGCGTATCAGAGATGGAAGAACATTAAAATAATTACATTAGTGACACCTGAATAGCATCCAAAGTACAGTCTGTGTATCTTTATAAGTGGCATAAATAAAAAGCACAAAAGCAAGGCAAGGAAGGGGCACAAGACCTAGAAATAATCTGAGGTGAGTATTGTTTCAGGGAGGAAAGGGTCTGTTTTTAACACAGCTGTGGCTTGCACTTAATATATCAATTCACTGGCAAAGCTGATGTACCATTGCCAGCAAAATCTATAGGAAATTTCCTTCTTTAAAGAAATGAAATAGTACCCAGATGGAGTACTATACAAAGAGGGATACGTGTTTCTTCCCCGTTATCAGTAGTTTGGCTTGGGGTATTGATAACATTTCTGCAAGCTCCAGACACCTATTTCAAATCTCACCTCTGACATATACTGGCCATGTAACCATGGGCAAACATGTTCAAGGCAACTCTCTGAGAGTATAAGTTGTAGTGAAGATACTGACCTGAATTGCTGGAGGGGGTATCCTCACTCCAGAGTTCACTATAACAATGAAATAATGAGTCTAGTCCCTTTCCCCTATACCTTATTCCTGACTTAAGAATGTCTGGATTCATTTGTCTGCTACTATATAAAGCACCTAGAGAGGCAAGTAATTGTGCTTTACTTCCTTGATCTAAATGATTCTCTCATGTTTTCCATTAAAAAAAATGTGTGAGGTGATGAAACTAGAAACAGTAATTGCATGCTTTGGATCTGCTCTATTTGCTAGATAGGATCACATGAAGGATGGATGATCATTGCAGTCCACTTGCTCTGATTTTCATAACAGAGCTGTCTTGAGCCCTGCAATGATATCAGTTACATAATTGAATCTCCTAAGGAAAAGCACTGGTGCTTTATATCAAACTTTCCTGATGCCAGCATGAGTCCAAGTCTTAACAAACAGTTGTTGTATTTTTTTAATTGAGGTTTTATGTCCTTGTTCTCCAATCAAGCACTCTAATGGTTTCCCAGTTGGAGTAGGTGACTCATTAACTAGTTACCACTGGTTTCAGCTTCAGAAGAGTGTTAATTTTTCTGACTCCAGCTGAGTGTCCATCTACTTTAGTGACCCACTGCCTGAATGGCTCATAAAAAGAGTGTTTTCCATTCCATTATGTTCAAAGTACATGGCCTTTTTAATCTGCATATTTCTTGTATGATGTACTGGCTCACTTCCACTAGAATACATTAGAATGGAAAAGTATTAAAACTATTGATTTATCATTTATAATGCTGAAGTGATGTATTGAAATGAAATTTGGATGCATTCCAGACCTCCAAAAATGTTGACATTATTGGATGAAACAGGATGATCTCACCCTAATTAATATGCTTGTTCCATGTGAAAGAGTGAAGAAAATGGACCCTAAAGTCAATCAGTGAGAAGTGGTAGCTCCCTGGAGAATACTATCGAGGATTTAGAGTGCAGATGATGGTTGATACATTCAGAATTTTATAGTTTTGGGTAAAATGCGGTAGAGGGGAAAGAGAATTGGGCTAAGAAAAAGAAGAAATGTCTTGAGTACTGATTTCCACACTTAGTAGCCATGTGTTTGTGGTCAAGCCACTTAAGCAATATGAAACTCAGTACCCTCTACTGTAAGAATGGGATAAACATAATGTGCTAATTATTCCCATGGAGCTGTTGTAAGAAAAGTGCTTTGTAAGATGTAAAATTCTTTATAACCATGGATCATAATTTTGATTTTTTTTCATATACAGAATGAAGGGTGAAAGCCTGAAAATAATTTTAATATTAACTAGTATCAGTAAGACTGTGCTGATTTGTCTATGGATCTACGATTTTATCACTGAGGGTATTCCCTACAATGAGGAATATCTCAGCCCACCTACACCTGCGAATTTTTTGCAACTTTTGTCTTAGTAATCCCATAAAACTTCCATAGAGGATCCATCTTGTGGCTTTGAGCCTTTTTCAACATTTGTTAACATTCTAGAATTTTATTGTTGATGTTAAAATCATATTACAAATGTATGCATTTTGGGCAAGGATTGCCTGGGGTCCTACTCCCTAGTCTTAATTTGATGGCCTTCCTTTTCTGCTTTTCCTGTTAACAAATCCCCAAATTATATAGTCCAGTCATCTCTTGTAATTTTACAGACTTCTCACACATTTGTTTTTCTTCCTCTCCTTTTTTTCATAGTTTCTTTCATCTTTATAACCAGTTCTTCTCCAGAATATTTCACATATTTGTTATATACTTCAGTTTTCACGTTTTCACAAGAATCTTTGTTCCCAGATGTTCATACTGGTGACAAAAGAATAGAAAAGATGAATTCAATCAAACTATTATTTAAAAAGTGCCTACTAGATGCAAAACACTGTTCTAGGGGCTGGAGATGCAAAGCCAAAGCCAAAACAGTCTCTATACTCCAGGAACTGGATGGAGAGATAGATAGATAGATAGATAGACAGACAGACAGTCAGGTAATGTATATGTATGTATATGTATATGTATGTATACATACACACACATGGATACACACACAAATAAGGAAACAAATTAACATACATCTTACAGTAATTTCAGTAGAGTGATAACAAATGAGAGGATGAAAAAAGGGGTGCTCTCATGTAGGATGTGGTGCCAAAGCTCTATTTTGAAAGAAATACAGTATTATTAAAAGTGAAGAGGAAAAGGAAGTTAGTTCCAGAATTGAGAGGCCACTTGTGCAAATAAAGAACTAGTAAAAGGGAGTAATATGAAATAAGCCTGGACAATTAACTAGCAGATGATGGAACAATTTAAATTTTCTACTGTGAATATATATTTTAACCTAGTGCTAGTAGGGTTACATTGTCAGATCTATGTTTCAGGAATATCAGTTTGATAGCTTTGTGCAGGATAGATTAGAAAGGGAAGAGAGACTATTAATAAGTTATTATAGTGTTCTAGACAAGGTGAAGTGATAAGGTGTAAACTAATTGTTGGCTTTAGGAGTAGAAATAAGAAGATAGATGTAAGAGATATTATGGAATAATATGGAATGGCAAAAATGACAGGAATGAGAAGACTTAGAAAAATATTGAATATGGGCATTGAAGGAAAGGGAATAGTCAAGATGACTCCAAGAATGTGGACCTGGACAAATTGAAGAATAATCATGCCATCAATGGAAATGGAGTAGTTAAGAGAAAGTTTAAGAAGTCCATTTGGAAATGTCAAGATTGAGATCCCTATAGTTGTATATATTTTAAAAATATATCTACATATAATGAATGAATGAATGAATAAATAATCTACAATAAATCCATAACTACCTTAGTTTCTTTTTCTATTAAAATGAGTTGGATGACATGGCCTCTGAGAACCCTCCTAAATCTAACTCTGTGATCCTAAATTGAGACATTTTCAAACTAAAATTACTTTTAGTCCAAATTAATGGGGGGGAAAGCACTATTATATAGCACTTTCCCCTCTGGATAACATCCACACCGGCAACCCAAAGTGGATGAAGAATTCCTCTATCACAGATTGAGATGGAGTTGTATGACTGGTCCAGTGAGTTAGTGTGTCAGAATATGTGTGCATAAATATAAAGATAAATATAAATATAGAACTATGCTGTAGAAGGAGATTGGGCTAGATCCCATCTATATCACATTCAATGATTCCACTTTTTTGCTTGAAAGCCCCATCTTTTCAATGATAACATTGCCATATTACATAACTACAAGTCATGAAATGCCACAAACTCAGAAGAATAAGAATTTTAGAAGATCTAAATGACAATGCAGTTATACCTAGTGGATGTATATTGGCCACAGAATATTGCCAATGTAGATTTGTATTGAGAAGTAGTATAAAAGACATCTACAAAAATTTTAGAAAAGGAATAGGGCCTATTGCAAAAGTAAGGAATAACAGATATATGACCCAAGAGACATTGAATTATGATATTTCTGTTGATTATCTCCAATTTATCCTATATGTAGTTTATTAATATGTAGTTGTTTATTGTCTCCTCCATCATGTTGTCTATTCATTGAGAATAGGAACTATTTTTTTATCTTTCTTTGTATTCCCAAAACTTAGCACAATTTTTATCATGGAGTATCACTTTAAAATATATTTGTCAACTAGCTGAAAATAACCAGAAGGCCTCTAGTGCCTTGGGTCAATTTTTTATTCAGAATTTACAAAATGACATGTAAAAGAATTATGAATGTCAATCATTAAGCATTTATTAAGCTCCTACTATGTGCCAGGCATTAAACACTAGGGATTTAAAGAAAGGTAAAAAATTGTTCCTGTCCTTAAAAAGCTCACATGCAGAAAATAAAGGGTTCATACAAGATAAATACAGTGTCAAGTGGAAGGTAATCATGGAGGGTAATTAATCATGGAGGGCACTCCAAGAATAGAGATCTTAAAAGAGTTCCTCTAGAAAGTAGGATTTGAGCTTAATTTTGAAAGAGACTAGAAAATTGAGGAGGTGGACATCAACTGGACAGGCCATTCAAGCAACAAGGAAAAGCTTATTGTGGTGCCTGGCATATAGCAGGTGCTTAATAAATGTCTATCAAATGAACAAATGAATGGAAAAAACGCATGGAGTTGTGAAGTGGAGTGTCTTATGAGAGTGCCTGGCATATAGTAGGTGCTTAATAAATGTTTACTGAATGAATGAATGATAATGCACAAAGTTGTGACATGTCTGATGAGAGAAATAGCAAGAAACCATTGTTGTTGGATTATAGAGAACATGGGGGAAAAATAGAATGAGGCACCTGGAAAAACAGGAAATGGAGCGTCAGGTTTTGAACCACTTTAAAAAAAATTTTAAAATTTTATGTTTGATCTTGGAAGTAATAGGGAGCCTCTGAAGTATATTGAGTAGAAAGGTGAGATAGCCAAACCTGAGCTTTAGGAAGATCATTTGGGCAACTGAGTGGACAGATGGGTTGAGATAGTGAAAGACTGAAGCAGGGAGATCAACCTGAAAGGTATTGTGAATGATGAAGTGAGAGGTAATGAAGGCCTATACTAGGGTTTAAGAGAAATGTTGTGAAGATAGAAATTGACAAAACTTTGCAACAGATTGGAAATGTGGGGTGAGTGCAAGTGAGGAATCTCAGGATAAGACCTGGGATCTGAGCTTGAATAAGCCATGACAGGGAAGTTCAGAAAAGGAGAGGGTTTGGGTAAAATATAATGCGATCTGTTTCGGACATCTTGAGTCTGAGGTGTCTAAAGGATATCTATTTTGAGATAACTAAAAGGCCATTGTGACTTGAGGCTGGAATTCAGAGTCTAGAGAATCTGAAATTGCACAAGTAGAAGAGATTATCTCTGTCAATGAAAACAGATCCATTGACGTTATAGTTGTAATAATAATGATAAGAGCAACTAGTTGGTATAGTACTTTAAAGTTTGAGAAGCGATGTGTACACACTATTTGCCTTAATCCTCACAATGTTCTGTGTGTATTGTCCTGATTTTACATGAGGAAGTATAGCGGCTAAGAAATTTGCTGACGATCACATAGCTCATAAGTACCATTGGCAGGATCTGAACATGTGTTGGGGAACCTGCAGGCCTGGAGGCCACATGTGGCCCTCTAGGTCCTCAAGTACAGCCCTATGACTGAATCTAAACTTAATAGAGCTTGTTCCATGTGAGGCCAGAGGTTCCCCATCCATGATCTTCCTGATTCCAAATCCAGTATCTCAGTTCTATGACTATACCAGAGTCAGAAAATCGAAATTAGCACAGTTTTTCAAATTAAAACAAAACAAAACATTATTGCATCTTACTTTTAATTTTGGTATTTAGCTATGACTTTGTATTTCAGTCAGTCAATAAACTTTAAATGTGTACTGTATGTCTGGAATTGTAACAAGTGTTAAGGACACAAGTAAGAAAAAAAAAAGGATAGCCCCTACCCTCAAGAGATTTCTACTCTAATTTGGAAAGACCACAGACAAAAGGAAACTGAAAGAGATCTGGAGAAGGTGTCTAGAGCAGGTGGGTGGTGGAGAAGTGCAAAGGGGGACAGCTTTGTGGGAAATGAAAGGATGCCTGACCTAGGCCCCTTCTTAAATGGAGGTTTGGGGAGCAGCTCCCCTCTTCACATTCCAATGAGAGAGTTCCCAGAGGCAGAGGGGCTTGGTGAGGTTCCAGGCCTGATGTGATCTTGCAGGATAAAGCAGTTCCTAAGTATAACATGATCAAAAAGTCTAAAGGGTTAGAGCTCTCTTACCAAGAAATAATGATATCGGGCAGCTAGGTGGCACAGTGAATAGAGCACGGGTCCTGGAGTCAGGAGGACCTGAGTTCAAATCTGGCCTCAGATACTTAACACACACACACACACACACACAAAATAGCCATGTGACCTTGGTCAAGTTACTTAACCCCAATTGCCCTCCAAAAAGCAAAAAAAAAGAGAAATAATGATATGATTTAGTTTAGAGACTCAGAATTGCAGTAATACCATCTAGCTATGTAGCTGCCTCATGGACATGTATGTGTACTTGCAGATTCTTCTGTGTTATACTTTCTTTGAATATCAATCTCCTTAGTCTAAATGGCATTGCCTTTGAAAGAATGAAGCAGCAGTGAGCACCCATCATGTTTGCCCCACGAGAATCTTTGAGCCTGCCTTCTTCTCTTTTGTTTTGGGGTACAGAACATCCTGGATCTATGCTTTTCACCATGTGGATTTATGCAAAGCCTAGAATGAACGAGGGAGTGGTGCCATCAGGAATTTGCCATCCATTTCACATTGATTGAGCTTCCTGGGCTTAGGGGATTTTTTCGGGGCTGAGTTTTATGGTTGATATGCTTTTGGTCATTTGTCATAAAATCATTCCCAGCAAGCTGTTTACTGATTTGAATATTTAATTACTGCAGGAGCAGAGGATGTAGGGAGTTTTCACAGAGTGTTCAGGTGTGAATGTTGAATAACTTGTTAGTTATCTTCTGCTAGTAAATTTTCCTGCGCTATATTTGGTTAATGTAGTCAGTATTCCATGTCTTAGTAGCATTAACTAGAGGGTCACCATGTGATAGTGAATGTTATTATTTAGTGGTAGCATTTAAGAGTTTAAAAAGTGGGTTTTTTGTATGCTCTCTTTTGAATCTCTGTGAGGGAAATGTTACAGGTATTATACCCATTTGACAGATAAAGAAGTTGAGGCTCAGAGAAGAAAGCAGCTTGTCCATAGAGAGTTAAGTGTCAAAGTTGGGATTTGAACTTAGGTCTTCTGGTACAATACACCACATTGCCTTTTCCTTTGCCATGATCAGATCTGATTTTGAATCCTGGTTTTAACACTCAATACCTTTGCCACCATGGAAAAGGCCCTTTATATCTCCAAGCCTCAGTTTCTTTACCTGCAAAATGGGGCTAGGGCTGGATTTAGGCAGAAACACCCTCTATCAGTGTAGATCATCCCCTTCTCTGCAATCCATCATCTTAATAGTCAACCTAGACAGAGCTGCCTAGAGCACCAAGTGGTTAAGAGAATTGCCTAGGGTTAACAGTAGAAGATGTCAGAGGCAAAACATGGACTCACATCTCCCTGCCTTCAAGGCCAGTTGTCTAACCATTTTATCACACTACCTGGGAATAAGAATACTCAAATTACCTCCTACATGTGATTGTAGTAGGGGAAGTGTTTTGTAAACCATAAAGTGCTATGTACATGCTAGTCATTGTTGTCATTTTGTTATTATTATTATTTCTTCAGGGGTTTTTTTTCATATATGTTTGATGGAGCTCAGATTGAAACAATACTGGAACAGGTCATTATCTATTTTTAGAGTAACAGCAGTCTCTGGTAGTAGGTAGGACAATCATGAATGGTTGTATAGTGGAGTACTTGCTCAGTCATGTCCTTTATGGCCTCATTTGGGGTTTTCTTGACAATGAGAGAAATGATTATCAAATAGCCAGTTATTGGGGAGATCCAGAGCTTTTTCCCTTCCTATTTCCTCATTCTCTAATAGGTCAAGCCAACATCTGAAGGATATTGCTGATAATGAGACTGAATTAACTTTCTCCTTAATCTTGTTTAGACCCCACCCAAGAAGCCCATTGTGTTCTCCTCAGGCTTGGGTGGGGAGGTAGGTCTTTTGTCTAGATTGCCCAGTGCTGAGGGTGGTCCAGCACAGAGTCACCCAGCCCCTCATCAGAATAGGTTCAACTTTCATTATAATATTGATTCTCTCATTAATTGTTAACCAGTGAGAGTTGATTGCCACCTATTGGGAACACCTACTCATCCAAAGGCATATAAGTGTCAAGAAGCCATCATGATGCATCTTTGGCATTCAAGAGTGCCACTGATCCCTTTTATTAATTATCCACTACCATAATTGTTAAAAGATTAATTTCCCAGAAATTATATCTCTCAAACTTTTTATTTGTGACAGCAAAGATACTGGAGTGGTTTGCCATTTCCTTTTCCAGCTTATTTTATAGATGAGGAAACTGAGATAAACAGGGTTAAGTGACTTGCCTGGGTTCACAACCCAGTGTCTGAGGCTGGATTTGAATTCAGGTCTTCCTGGTTCTAGGCCCAGCACTCTATCCACTGCACCACCTATGTGCCCATGGGGAATTTTCATAGAACGGCTAAAAACTCTCTTTTCTTTGGACCCAGAGGTAGATACTCCCAACTAGTTTATTGAGACTGATTTTCAGAAATATATTTCTGCCTGTGCTCTCCATTCAAAAGCTGAAATACTTCAACAAGAAAAGTGCACTTATTTCTGAAAAACCTCCTAAATCAGACAGAACACTGTAGGAATTTGAAAAAATAATAGTGTATGTTTTAGTACATTATAACCTTTGCTTTTGCTGGATTTTGATGTCAGCCCTGTTTTGGGAAGGAGGGAGAGATGGTCAGGCTAATTGCATCATTAATTGTGGAATAGTGGAAAATAGCACTAGACTTGAGGTCAGAACACTAGAGTTCTAGTTCCTGTTAAGCTACTGATAGCTGATAGCTGTGTAACTTTGAACAAATCCCCTAAAGTCATTCCTGTTTGCTGTCCCTTTTCCTGCTACTTCACCTATCCTGTTGATGATTCAATGCCAAGAAAGCCCTCCATCCTTACCCTGATCATTTGGAATGCCTCAATCCCTCAAAGCTCATTTTAAGTACCTCCTTCTACATAAAGCCTTTCCTGATTCCTTTACCCACCCTCCTCTTTCCTTGAAATTACTTTATATTTCTTTTCTAGTTATTTTCTATTTATTTATCCATGTACATCACTCCAGCATGCTATAGTCTCCTTAAGGGCAAAGACTATTTCTCCTCTTCTTCCTTCTCTTCCTCCTCTTCTTCCTTTTCTTCCCTTTTTTCATCATTCTCCCTTCTAATGCCTCTTCCTCCTCCTTTACTCTTCCCCCTTCAACTAGCATAATGTCTGGAGCACTTTCAAACTTAAAAAAAAATATTCTTTGAATGGCATACTGTCTTTAATATTTCTTAAGCTACCAACCCTCCCTCATGGGGTTGTTGTATGGATGAAGTAGAATAATACATATGAAACCTCATTATAACCATAAGAGAACTATGCAAAAGATTTATAGCTGAAAGACCTTTACAGGGTATTTAGTCCCTACCCATTATTTACAGGTGAGAGAAACTGAAGCCCAGAGACTTTAAATGACTTGTTCAATATGACAGAGGTTTCATAGTTGTAAAGCTAGAAACGATCTTAGTCAAACCCCCTCATTTTATAGGTGGGGAAGCTGAGACCCGAAATAGTTCAAGGATTTGTCAGAGCCACACAGCTACTAAGTAGCAGACTCAGGATTTGAGCCCAAGTCCTTGGATTCCAGATCCAGTTCTCTTTTCCATTTCACCATGCATATTGTGAAGGTGTCATTATTTCCTTTATTATATGCTTACCATGGCATTGAGGTTACCCTGAGTTCCTAAAGGCTTTGTCACACTACTAGCTCTGTCTGAATGGTTCTATCAATCTGGGAATGCTACAGTCATGAGCCCAGTAACGATGACCTGTATACTTTTAGTCCTAAAACTAGTTTAGCTAAATTTTGAAAGTCTTACCAAAAGGTTCGATACAAAGATATATGTTTTGATTTGTTTCAGTTTTTTAACTATGCTAAATTTCACATATCATCTATTGTTATAGAGGTTGCAATGTTCATTGGTGTCAGGAGTACAGACAGAAAATTTCAGATCCTTGATATATTGATGTGTTGTTGTTATGATGTATATTGTTATGTCCTTTTGTCATATATATGTATATATATAATATATATAGACCGATATCTATCTCTCTATCTATACATACATATATATGTATATATTCCCCCCCCCTTCTTCCAATTGCCTTCAATTGTTTGATATATGAGTAAGCCTTTATTATCCAAGAGCTAGAGAATACATTGAGGCTGCTTCCCCTCAGTGGGAGAAGCAGGAAATGAATGTTTTAATACTGAGAGAACTTGTCAGAACACCTTAAATATTTACTACCGTTTTGATGTTTCATTTATTGCAGTCAGTGGGCCGTTGTGTTGTTTCAATTTTTCATTGTGTGGCAAATGTAGCCCTTTCTTAAGGAATTAGAACTTTTGAGAGAAAAAAAAATACTGTTAATCACTCTAAGTTTAAGTGGAAAAGTATATAGTTAACTCTTTTCTTGTAGTTGTACTTTCATATCATTAAAAACAATTCCTTTGCCCTCCCTTTTTTTCCCCTCTGTTAACTATTGGCCTTATTCAGGGCTATTAGCCTTAAAGTAATCTGGATTCCTTCAGAGCTGCCAAAAGGTGAAATTGACTTTTTGAGAATGTATTGCTGAAATCTGCAGCCTGTGCACTTTCCCCAAGTAGAAACATCCTGTGTGTTAAGACTGAAAGGGACAATTTACAGCCGGTTTCAAATTGTTAGCTGAGGTCAGGAATCGAAAGTTCAATAAGTGTCCACTTCGGCAATCACATCAGCCTTGTTTAGATGACAATGCACAATAAGGTGTCTCCTAGGGAGTGGACACTCGGGAAATCTCTGGCTCTTTTGGCAGGAAACAGTTTCCACAAGGTTTTTGGAGTTAGTAGCATGAATGTTCCAAAACCTAAACTTTTCCATTAACAAGTGTGGGAAGTTACCTCAGCTATAAATCTTTTATTAAATAGGGGCTTCCCATAGTGGTCTGTATGTTATTTGGAATCTGCTGTGTCCATCCCTACTCTCACTTCTAATAAAAGACTAATGTACCATATGAATTGATTCTCATTTTCCTTAAAAAGTGTATTAGCATGACTTTAGTTAGAGAGAGGTAGTATGTAGTAGGCAGAGGTTTCTAACCTGAGATCCAAGGAGTTCCATGGATAAATTTCAGAGGGGCCATGAACCTAGAGGAGGAAACACATGTGTGTGTATGTATGTGTATGTATTTATATATACATATTTGTACATATGTGTGTATATGTATGTTTATATGTTTGTGCATATATATGTATGTGTGTGTCTTTGTATATATTCACCAACCTCTAAATGAAATTTATCATTTTCTTCACTTTATTATGCTAATTTAAAAACATTCTGAAATAGGATTCCATAGGCTTCACCACCAAAGGGTTCCATCTTACACAAACATGCACACACACACACACACACACACACACACACACACACACACACAGAATGAAGACCCTCTGCTGTAGTAGATAGGGCTCTAAACTTGGAATCTGGAAGTCTTTGGCTCAAATCCCATTCCAGGCACTTATCAACTGTGTGACCCTGAGTAAGTCACAACCACTCTGTGCCTTGGTTTTGTCATCTGTAATATAAAGAGTTTGGACTTTATAGCCATTTAGGAACCTTCTGGTTCTTAATCTATGATCTTACAAATCTTCATTTCTATTAAAGCAGAGGGAGACTGATCTCATGGTTTAGAGATAAAGAAGTAGGGCTACTGTCCTGAGGTTAGAGGCAGAAAGACCTCAAATATAACATTAGCTGTGAGATTCTGGGTCCAGAAGTTAACAAGACTTGGTTTAAAGTCCAACAAATGGGCCAGTTAACAACCTTTATGTACTTCACACAGTAGCCTAAGTCTTATTTGCTAACTGAAAGGTAGTTTATAATTTCTAGGATTTATGTACTAAATCAAATGCTGCATAGTATAGATTGGGCTTTTGTCCAATCAGAAAGACCTGTTCAAGGCCTGCCTCAAACATACTGTTTATGTGACTCTGGGCAAATCAGTTAACTTCTTAGTGATAAGCAATGCTCTAAAATGTGTTCTTAACCTGAGGTCCATGAACTTTTAAGAATATACATATTTGATAACTGAATCTAAATAAACTGGATTTCCTTTGTAATCTTATTTTAAAACATTATTCTGAAAAAGTGTTCATAGCCTTCAAAAGGGGTCCATGGCATTTAAAAGGTTAAAAATCCCTCTCCTAAGACTGTGAGATGCAGAGCAAGTGTCAACCTGCATTAATAGATTAAATTTCCTCTCTGGGAATTTTCTATACCAATGAAATCATAAATCTAATTTTAAAAAAAGTCTACATCATGGACAGGTTGCTGTTTTGATAGAGGGAATTCTATACTGGGAGGTCCCAAAACTGAATGCGTTCTTTGTCATAGAATGCCATTAGTTGTAAGGTAAGGATTATGTAGCATATTATATGATATGTATTCATGTATGCAGAAATAAAACAGTAGCTAACCACAAAATCCTGACCACAGTTGGTTAACCTTAGAGTTGACTTTTGGGCCTGTCTTCCAACCATGGTTTTATAGATGGGTTCCATTATGTTTTTTAAAGCTGCACTACACTTTCTACTAGTGAGTCAAGTGTTTTCCTAAATTAAAATTAAACTAAAAACCCTTAAAGTCTCAAAAAAAAAAAATGAAGTGTTTAGTGCCTACCTTTTCCCTAATATCTCTATATGGGCTGATCCAGAATTAGCTGGTCAGCAGTTAGGAGGAGGCAGTGTTATTGGGGGCGGGGGAGAAAATAAAAACAAAGATAACCAAGACCCCAGAAAGAACACTGAATTTGAAGGGAGGGGATTTGGGTTCAAATCCCAGATATCTTGATTACCAATTTAGGCAAGTGACTCACCTCTTTGCACCTCTAAATTCATACTTTGGTTTATACCTATCCCTTTCAGTGAATGGCAAAGGACATATCATAGAGCCATACATTTATAGGTAAAAGGGACTGTGGAGGGCATCATATCTTGGATCCTTATTTTTCCTTTATTATTTTTATTTTTGTTTTTCAAAAATCTACTTTTATAAGATTTTGAATTCCATATTTTCCTCCTCCTTCCCTTTCCCCCTCCCCAAGACAAGCATGCAGTTTTATATAGGCTATATATATGCAATCATATTCAACATATTTCCACATTAGTAATATTAAGAAAGAAGAATCAGAACACATGGGGAGAATCATGAGAAAAAAAACAAAAACCAAAATCAAAAAAAGAGAAAATACTTCAATCTTCATTCAGACTCTACCATTCTTTCTCTGCATGTGGGATCCTTTTTCTTCCACATGAGGAAACCAAGGCCCAAAGAGATGAGGTGAATGGCCCAAAGAGATGAGGTGAATTGCCCAATATTACACTGTTAATTAAGAGGTGAGATTGAGTGAAGATTCTCCTACTCCACATTCACTGTTCTTTTCTACTGTTCCATGAGGATATATTTTCCTATTAGTTCTCCTTTTAACAGGAAAAAGGAATGAAAAAAGGCACCTGCATGGTTTAGATATGAGGTGAGCTGAGCCGTCATGATATTGGGAGGAAAGCCTGCATCCTCATTAGTCCCATACTTGCTTTTGAAAGGAAAACAGCGATAATTTGGTGTAACATGGCACAATAAAATTCCCCCCAGAGCATATGTAAACTACAGTATAATAGATTTATCAAAGTAGCAGAATACTATTATGTTCAAAAGATTAACCAGACCAGAGCCATTTGTCACACCAACAGGAGCTGCGGTTGACAAATTACAATTGAACACAGTTTGTAGCAAAGTGTTAGACAGACTATTGGCACTGATTAATTGACATGAGAGTCCAGTCTGAAACACTTTTGAGCGATTTAGAAAACATTCAGAACAAAGCACAGCACGGTCATAGTTTAGGAAAAATAAAAAGAAATGCTCTAAAATATACCAAGGAACTCATTTTTTGCCCTGTCCTTTAATGAGATACAAAAAATTCTCACAGCTAAGCTTGAGAGTATAGGTTCTTGGAGTGGGGAGGGAATAGAGGAAGGGAGAGTGTGAAAGAGGAAAGGCAGACAGCAAAGGAAAGAAAGGAAGTATTGTTTTTGGTTGCTGGTAAATGAATCTCTATCCTAGGTCTGTCCAATTTGCTTTCTAATCTTATCTCCATTGAATCTGTGCTATCTCTTTATGGCTGGTTATTTTTTTAAATATTTTTTAATAGATGAGAATTTCTTAAACTGCTAGGTACTATGCTAGGGAAATTTTTTTGAGTACCCCAAACAGGCTGTACCATCAAGAAGTTTATGTTCTAATTGGGAGGAACATACACATAAATCAGTATGTGGCAGATAATATGGAATCGACCAGGGGTGGAAAACCTATGGCCTTGAAGTCATATGTTACCTTCTAGGTCCTTGAGTGTAGACTTTTGATTGAGTCAAGGTTTACTAAATATATGTTTTTCTTATAAGGGGGTTTGTTGTATAAAGTTTGGATTCAGTCAAAGGGACCCACTTGAGTACTTAGAGGGCCACATGTGGCCTCAAGGCAGTAGGCTCCCCACCCCTGGAATAGACCAAAGGTAGTCTTAGAGGGAATGACAGAGCAGCTGGAAGTGGAAGGAAGGTGGGCACAGGGCATGACTATTCTGGAAGAGGCATTTGAGCTCAGTCTTAAAGGAAGCCGTGGATTCTGAGAAGGTGAGCTTAGGAGGGAGGGCTTTCTAGTCACTAGAAAGAAATTTAAAATGAAGCAAAAAAAAAAATCATCATAGTTGCTTTTTTTTTAAAACCTGTACCCAACACGAAAATTGCCTCTTTGTGCAATCAGCTTTATATCTAGACTTCTCAGCTACTAAGTTGTATAGATTTCCATGTTCTGAGATTACTGTGATGGGAGTTACTGTAATGATATTTTTTTCTGCCCTCACACTATCTCACTGTAATCACTCTTCTTGATTATATGGAGAATAGGGACAGCCATCTCATATTAAATATCTATGACAAGTGGCCTCTTGGGCTATAGCATGTATGCAATTGATAGCATGGTCCCCGTCACACTTCTTCCTCCTCCTTTTTTTAATTAAAAATAATAACAACTTGCTTGGTGTTTTGCAGTTATGACATATAACAGCTTCATTATCTCATTTGACCCTTACTGGGATCTTCTGAGGTTGGTTGTGCTGGTATTATCCCTGTTTTACAGATAAGGACACTGAGTCTCTGAGAAGGTTCAGTGTGCCTTAAATTACACAACTAAGTGTGGTGCCACTCAGTTAGATTATAAACTCCTTTAAGGCAGACAGTTTTTTTTTTCTTTGTATCCCCAATACTGTAGGACACTGACTACCAGGTGGTAGGAACTCCATGAATTTTTGTTGAATTGACTTCAGTCAAGATACCAACACAGATTTTCTGACTCTGAGCCCCAAACCCATAGACACTACCTCCCATTGCTATTTCTCTCATCTTCCTGGCTTAGCCAGTCTTGACAATGGCATTTGGAGGAGAGGGGGACTTGGCACTGTCTGAAGAACAATTTTTATTGTTCTGGTGTCACAGAGAGGTGACCTAAATGTAGATTAATCATTTTTTTTTCATTTGACACCTGAATAAAAATGGGAGTTTCCTACATCTTAATGGCTCTTTTATTATTGCTGTTATTACTGGTGGTTGTTATTAGAGGGATGAAACTTGGGGCTTTTCAAAGGGCACTTTTAGATAGTGACCCTGGACTTTATGGCATGTGGAAAAAAAAGGTAGCAGTCATCCTAGAAAAAAGTACTACTGCAAGCTCTCCTGAATCACTTGACCTTCAGCAGACTACCATGTTGACACACTGCAGACACTGTCTCACTGATTCACATTGGCAAGATAGAGGATAACACCACACTAAGGAAAAGGGGGTGGAGTGCTCGTTTTGGTGGCATATTTTCCTCTTCTGGTTTTGTCTCAAGGTTTTAAACAAGAATTTGAATGGTAATTTGGTATAGGACCATGTATAATATGTGTTTAATTCTAAGTCATTAGTTCACTCTCACTTTTGAGAGGTTTGCTATAAGTAATGCTCAGGGTCTTTGTCCATATGGGCTATTGCTAAAACCTTGCTATAATGAGGTTTCCCAGTATGGCCTCTCCAGTTCATCTCATAATCATTCCCTTTTACTTAGGACCTTGGTTTCCAACCAAATGGAATTTCTTGTCATCCACCATTCACGTCTTGAATTTCCCTCTTCCTTTACTTTACTTTACTGATTCTCTACATTCAGAATGTTCAATTCTATTCCTAATTTTGCCTGTTGAAAGACTCTCTCAAATTCCGTCTTTACCAGGAAGTCTTTATTTTCCTCACTGTACCCTTCCAACAAAAGACATTGTTTGTTTTTGCTTCTTCCCCTAATCTTAGACCTTTCATATCCTTTTTGGGTAAGTTTATATATAGATATATGTATCTTCCTCTAGCAGACTATAAGTTTCATGGGGGCAGAATCTGTCATATTTATGTTTGCTAATACCTTAACATTTCACATAGTCTCCTGCACATAGTAGGGGCTTTAGCAATTCACCTTCATTAGCAATTGCTCTTAATGTCTACTGTGTCACTATTCCAATTAATAATAAAAAAAACCCAGAGCGTTAAAGTTTATAGCTTTACATTTCACAATTAAATTATCTATTGATTACTTGGAACTATTATTATAATTCAGCACAACAACTTCTGACAGTGTTTTAAAAATAGTCATCACCAGGACTTTGATCAAACCATTAAAGGTAGGTCAGCACATTATTTTAAAAATAAAGAGACAAAATGTCTCAGAAATTTCAGACAAGGTAATTGAGAGAAAGTAATCTGCTTAATCAGTCCCAGGAGCTGAGAACGTTGTGGTTTTGACAGTTAGACATTGTGTTAAGACCCTTAATCTGGGAAAATAACTTTTAATTTCTGGGGACTAAGCACAATATGTAGCACTTTGTTTTGAAACTCTTTAATATACTTATCAGATTGTATATTATGATTATCATGCTTGCATCTTATTCTGAGATTACTTGATATGGGACTGTCATATCTCAGTTTTATGAGGAAATGTAATAAAATGGAAAGAATACAGTTTTTATTGGAAAGAACACAGGAACTGTTTGAATCCTAGTTCTGCTGTTTACGATGTTTCTCACCCTGAGCCCATTGCTTCATTATCATTGGGTCTCATTACATAGTTAGTGATGTCAAACCTAAATCCTATGCTCCCCAGTTTCTACAAGTGTTCCCCACACATAGTAGTTAGTTTATAAATGTGTGTTAAATGAATAATGAATGGTTGTTCATCTAGCCCAGAGTTTTAAAATATATTTTATCATATGATACTATTTAAACAAACTATTTTTATGTAATATGTTAGGTCTTCAAGTTTTATATTAATAGCATTTGAGAGCAATTTACTGTTTTCAAAGTGTTTTCCTCACTATGAACTTTATGAGGTAAATGTTGAAAATAAGACAGATCAGGAAACCAAAGCTTAGAGACATTAATTGACTTGTCCAGGGTCACAGAAATAGTGTCAAACTTATCCTTTCTTAACTCAAAGTCTAGTATCCCACTATATCATGCTACCTACTTAATAATTTTATTTTTTAAAAAAGAGTTGCAAAATGAAAAGGACCCATAAGCACAAAAATATTTTTGCACCTCTTTTTGTGGTTGCAAAGAATTGGAAATTGAGGAGATACCCATCAATTTGGAACTATTATTATAATTCAGCACAACAGCTTGTGACAGTGTTTTAAAAATAGTCATCGCCAGGACTTTGATCAAACCATTAAAGGTAGGTCAGCATGTTATTTTAAAAGTAAAGAGACAAAATGTCTAATAAATTTCAGACAAGGTAATTGAGGGAAAGTAATCTTCTTAGTCCAAGGAGCTGAGAATGTTGTGGTTCTGACAGTTAGACATTGGGTCATTGTATATGATGTATGGTATATGAATGTAATGGAATATGATATATGAATGTAATGGTATATGGTATATGAATGTAGTGGAATATCATGGTTCCATAAGAAATGATGAGTATGTGGATTTCAGAAAAACCTGGAAAGATTTATATGAACTGATTTTGAATGAAGTGAGTAGAAGCAGGACAGCATTGGACACAGTAACAGCAACATTGTGTGATGACCAACTTTGATAGACTTAGCTCTTCCCAACAATGCAAATGATCAATTCCAAAAGAATCACAACGTAAAATGCTGTCCACATTCAGAGAAATAACTTCTAGAGATAGAATGCTGACTAAAATATATGTTTCTCTTTTTTGTTTTTTTCTTTCCTTTCTTTTCCTTTTTTTCCTTTCTTTTGCCTTTCTTCTCTTTTCTTTCTCATGGTTTTCCCTTTTGTTCTGATTCTTCTGCCACAACATGATTAATGTGGAAATATGTTTAATGTGATTATACATATATAGCTTATATTAGATTGCATGCTGTCTTGGGAAGGCAGGAGGGGAAATTTAGAACTTAAAATCTTATAAAAATGGATTGTGAAAACTAAAAATATATAAAGGTTTTTTTTAAAGTGCCAAACCTAAAAAAAATAGAGTTGCATGTAGATTGACATGAATTCTTCTAAAACCTATGCTATGTAGCTATTAGGAATAACTACTGTCTCTAAAACATCTGTTTAAAAATCTCTTCCAGAATTTGATTTTTTTTGGGGGGTAGGAATTACATTTGTCTAAAGTCAGCCAACTCTTGCCCCAGCTTTTAGATTTGGGATAATATTTGTTCATCCCCATTCTTGTTGCATGACTTCCCAAATATGATGATTAAATATCTAAACATGATCAGTTGATACAGATTCAATAAAAAAATCAATTTAATCAAATTATTTATGTTCATAAGTTATTATTTCCAGTTCTAATGTTATTTAAAATAATTGGTATTAACAGAAGAAAATCAGAATGTAAACTAGAAATTCTCCTGTCTGCCATGAGGATATAGTAATTGTCTGATTAATACAAATTAAGTCACCATTGCTTAGGAATTTAGAGAATATGAAGGAGGTAAACCATCATCTTAAACTGTAAGCTGTAAGTACCTTAAGCTTCACATCACTGTATACATTAGGACTCAGTTTCTGCACCTCTTTGCTATGCCTCAAGCTATCTATACTTGGCCAAGCACACCAAATACCGTTTCTCATCAGATGTCCTTTCCCATCGCTCATCAAACTCTCATATGATTAACTATACTATTTGTCCAAGGAAAGACATTTAAAATCTGTCCTGACAATTAGCCCAGGAGTTTAGTCTGTGGAAACAACTAAACCAGGTCTAATGGAAATTATACTTTCTCCCCACAAAATTTATAGTAAGTAATATTTTTATAGTACTTTAAAGGTTTGTGGGGCAGCTAGGTGGTACAGTGAATAGAGCACCAGCCCTGGATTTAGAAGGACCTGATTTGAACTACAGTCTCTGACACTTGACACACTTAATAACTGTACGACCTGGGGCAAATCACTTAGCCCCAATTGCCTTGCCTTCCCCTCTCAAAAGAAAAAGTTTGCAAAACACTTTTACATATCAAATATGTGTAATAAACAAATGAGATAATTAATATGTAAAGAATTTTGCATACCTTAAAACACTAGATAAATTCTAGCTATTATTATAATAATAATAATTATTATTATTAAATTTTTTCATTTTTACCTCACAACAATATTGTAAGGATGCTACTTTAGGTATTAGTATCCCTCTTCTTAATCCAAGGAAACTGAAACTCAAAGAAATTACAACATTTATCCACAATCACACAGGTAATAAGTGTCATAGGTGGAATTTGATCCATATCTATATGCTGCTTTCCCAAAGGAGGCAATTAATTCCACAAATATTTATGAGTTCGTATTATATGGAAGACCTTATCTAACCATTTGGAGAGATGCATTCATTAATAAAAGGTACGACCCTTGCTCCCTAGGAATTTTGAAACTAATTTTAAACCATGTGATAGCTTGACTGATTAAAAATAAATTATTCTTTGTGCTCCTAACTCTGCATATAATGTGGTGCAATGGATAGAGCACTGAACTTGGAGTCAGGAAGGTATTAAGTTCAAATCCTGCTTAGATGTTTACAAGCAAATTCCTTAGCTCCATCAGTCTCATTTTCCTCATTTGTAAAATGAGGTAGGTGGATTTGAGAGCCTTTAAGATCACTTTGAGCTTTATATTTATGATTCTATAAAGAAAAAAAATTAATTAAATCAACCCCAAAGACAGATATTAAAAACAAAACCAAAAAGATATCTCTCTGGAACGAAGGGCTAGTTTCATTTTTTTACCTTTAAATTTCCTTTTCAAAGACCAAAAAGTGTCCAGAGATCATAGATCATGATGGGTAATGAAGAGTACCATGAAACTATTAGATTTGTAAGTTTTCTTACAGCAACCACCATGAAAATGAGGTATCCAAATGTTCATGTTGTCTATATTCTGTGAATAATGATAAACTGTACTTGGTTTATCTTATTAGTCATCCATAATATGATCTGAAGCCTATTTTGAATCTACCATGTTTCTCTGCCACAGTGACCCATGAGGGAAAGGTGAAATTTAGCAGACAGTCCAAGTTCCAAATATCACAAAGGTCACACATTTGGACACATTAATTCAGATACCTTATTTTCATGACAATAGCTATAATGGAAACTGAATATGACACTACTTATTCTAGGCTAATAGCAATAAATGGTTCAGCAGCAGAGAGTAGGTTGAGTCTCCCAGAAATTTCCCCTCAAGCTTTCTGCTTTCAAGGTCCCATGGAATT
The DNA here is from genome assembly GCA_011680675.1 of Gymnobelideus leadbeateri. Classification (NCBI taxonomy): domain Eukaryota; kingdom Metazoa; phylum Chordata; class Mammalia; order Diprotodontia; family Petauridae; genus Gymnobelideus; species Gymnobelideus leadbeateri. The sequence goes on from WOXC01002881.1 coordinate 121,327, forward strand.
ATATAGAACATGTTCATGAGAGCATGAAGTCATTTGCATGTTCATGAGAATTATCCAATGTACTTTCTGACCAAGATGTCACAAATGCTTATCACAGAATCACAAAATCTGAGAGTTGGAAAGGATCTCAAAGTCCATTTAGTCCATGACATACACAAAAGAAATCTCTACCTTGATGTACCCAAAAAGTGATGGATTTTTTTTTAACTTTAGCTGAGTATAAATCTTATGCCAAACTAACTGTGATGAACAGCAAGAGGAAGAATGGAAGGGTTGTTATATTTCACAGGAATTTTGCCCCCCAGGAGGCTATGATTCCATTGCTCTTGACTGTTAAATATTGGCCTTATCCAAGCAGAAATAGAAACCATTGTCTTTAAATGCAGTCATTGTAGCATCAGACTTGATGTTATTATCTTTTTTTAAAGAGGTGATCTTTTTGGCTTTTGGTGAAAGGTTATGAAAACATGATATTTCTTCTTATTATGAAGCATTATTCTTTAATATTTACAATACTAGAAAAGATCTGCACTTTAATCTATGCAAGTAAACCCTCCATCATTGAAAATTGCAACCTTTCCCCAAGTTAATAGTCTTAATTAGTTGCTATGCTCCCGAAAAAAATCAATCACCTGGTGGCCTGCACTAAGTAATGAGTCTTTCTGTCATTGGTAAGCTGGTGCTCAGAGACATAGTCTATCACTAGGCCTATGTTTAAACAATAAATTTCTAAAAGTTGGGAGAACCTGACAGAGTTTGCATTCTGCTTGCCTGCTATAGTTTTTGAATACTCAGGGTCAACTTTATGCCACCTTGAAGCTTTGTAATTGAACTCTAGTAGAAAATTATATTTTCAGGGGTGAAAAATTGTATTTAGTATTTGTTTTTTCTTTCCAAACTTATGAAATTAGACAGTCCCTATCTCAATTAAATGAACGCCTATCATGTGTTATGTATTGTAGATACTTTGCTTGGAAAGAAGAACACAAAGACAAAAATAAAACAGTCCATGCCCTCAAAGATCAGCCTACATTTTACTAAAGGTTATCAAAGGGAGGGGAAAAGAAGAGAAGGAAGGGAATAGACAAATTATTTAGCATTTATGCACCAAGTTCCCTCACAATGACCCTGTGAGGTAGGTGCTATTATCATGCCTCAGGAAACTGAGGCAAACTGAGGTTAAGTGATTTGCCCAGGGTCAAAAAGCTAGTAAGAGCATGAGGCTAGATTTAAACTAAATTTTTTCTGACTCTACTTCCAGCAATCTGTGCACGATGCCATCACCTTCCTTTATTATCCTCTGGGATTTACTCCCCAGTAGTAAATTTCTGATGCCAAGGGAGAGAGGAAGTACACCTGAAGGTTTTCATATAGTAAATATATATGCATATATGTATATATGTGTGCATTCAGATATATACACATCTAAGTAAAAGTATATGTGTGTATATTACATATATATGTATATACATATTTTTTTACTCTATAAGTTTTCTGTTTTTAAATTAGACTGTAGAATGAATAAAGATTTTGGCCCGTTCATCACATTCATAGTGTTTCATTCAAACTTAAATTCTCTGGATGTTTAGAGAAGTTCAAGTTTGGCTAAAGACATTCCCACATTCATCAAATTCATAGAGTTTATTGCCAATATGAATTCTCTGAAGTTGAACAAAATGTATGCTCTAACTAAAGGTTTTTTCTCTATTCATAAGATTTCTCTCCTATATAAATTGTAATGTAGTTAAAGTTTTGAGCAGTGGAGGAAGGTTTTACCGCATTTGCTGCATGTAAACATCTCCTACATGAGGTTTCCAATATATCATAAGAGCTGAGGAAGCTGAAGAAAAGTAAATGAAGCCATTTCATGTCTCTTGCTTTGAGAAGGTTTCTCTTCATTCTGAATCTAACAGAGCCTTTCATGTTCTCTCTGGTCTCTCTTCCTACAGGTCCCATTCGACAGTAGGAAATTATTCCTTAGTATACTTAAAAATCTGTAAAGGAGCAAACCTGAAGCTCTCCATACTGATATATATATATATATATATATATATATATATATATATATATATATATATATATATATATATATCACTACCACACCTGGTATTCATTTAACAGTTTTGTTGGAAGAATGCTCCTATACCTTAAAATTCCAGAATATTCTCTGAAGGGTTGTGTTTGACTTTCCTGTTTGAGAATGTGAGATGATCATATATTAGTAGTAGCAATTTGGGGTTTAAAGAGGTAGGTTCTAGGAGAGATACTGAAATGGAAGAAATGAGCAACATTTAAGTTTCTGACAATCTGTTTGTTTTAGCCCAGGCATCATATTTTCTAGTTACAGACTATCTGACTTTCATTAGCACAGGTATACCAAAAATTATGAGGGAGGATTGAAAAAAGCTAGAATTGGGAAGAATGGCATAGGATAAAATTAAAAGGATTTCCATTGAGTTTCATTTCATAGCTATTGAGCTAAACTCAAATGTCATTTTTTAATTAAAAAAAAACCTATTTCTTATATTTTCCATGGAGTCTGAAAATTCCAGTATTCATTAACATCTCTATGATTTCTGCATGATGTATTTGGGGCACAATTAGTTTCAACATCTTAGAGTCAAGTACTGGATTTAACAAAGTTGCCCTGTTTTATGCCTGTGTAATTCTAACCAAAAATTAGCAATAGATAGGATCTGAGATTGTCCAGTGGCAAAGGTTGAAAAACAATGAAATTGAAGATTCAACCAAATTCTTTATTTTCACCCTGTATTTTTTCCTATTTTATACTCAAGCAAGAAGAGGACTTTGAAGGATCACATGAGGGTACTCCCTAGCATCTGTCATCTAAAACCCCAAATGACACTCATCCTATTTTCATGTTTTAAAATGGTTCTTATCTTTGATGTGAAATTGATTTGTGTGTATACTGAGCAGAACCTTCAGATTCTTTGTAGACTTTCAGACTGAGAGCCGAGATCCTGAAAGACTTCTGCATTTCAAACTTGGCCGCTGCTTTGAACTAAGAACTTAGTTCCCTTCACTCATCTTTTGGCTGAGAGGTACCATGACAAAGCTATCCACAGTATGAAATCTTGAACTTTGAGAGCAAATGGGTCTCTTGCCTTTCAGGGCACTCATATTTGGTTCACCCACCTCTTGTCAGTCTAGCTGCCCTGTGAGCTTGTGCTCAAAGAGAAAACAGTCTTTGATATCTTGGGGATGGTGACAATAGCTGATGTTTATATATTGGTTTACAAATGGTTTGTTATGGTTACATTATGGTTTACAAAGCATTTTCACATATGCTGTCTGATTTAATCTTCACAACAACCTCATGGTATACAGTTAAATATTGTAAATAGTCTCCCTATTACACAATAGTTAAATCTAGTAGAATGACTTTTCCAAGGTCATGTCCCTGCAAACCTTCTGACTTCAAGGTCAGTGTTTTGTTTTAAAATACTTTGTATTCTACTTTTGGTCAGTCTCAGGGACAGAATCCAAACATAACTATAATATACTTAAATGTTAACTTCTTTAACAGGTTTGCCTGATCACATATAAACTAGCTATGAGCCATCTCAGTGCTGAGTTTATGTAGAACCTGCAGGACAGTCTGGCCTGGAGATCATTGATAATGTTTTTTTCAAGTAAAATTCTTCTTTCCCTGGAGATTGATTTCTCTAGGGCCTCTGCTAATGTCTTGCTATTGCCCTTGCCAATTTTAATCCTAGTTAAATGTAGCTATTGTTCCCTTAAAGTCCAGAGGCAGAAGTAGGGCAAGGTGACTAGCCTTTGCCTGAGGGCACTGAATCTAGAAAGTGCTAAAAATCCTAGACCGAGGAGGAGGAGGAGGAGGGAGGAACAAAAAGATAGAGAGGGAAGAGAGGAGAGAGGGAAGATGGAGAGGAGGAAGGGGGAGAGATAGAGGAATACAGAAAGGGAGAGAGGGAGAGGGAAAAAGAGAAAGAAGAGAGGGAGAGGCGGGAGAGACAGAAAGGAGAGAATAAAGGGAGAAGGGGGAGAGAGACGGAGTAATGGAGAGAAGGAGTGGAGAAAGGAGAAGGGGGAGGAGAGAAAAGGAGAGGAAAGGTGGGAGGTGTAGTGCTTTGCACCTAGTTAGCAAGAAGAATTCATTAAAATAGAAAGCCACCAGATGGAATAAGATTCTCTCTCCCCAGTCCCACTCCCTCTCCATGTGGCAGCTTCCCCAGCAGCAGCCCCACATCAGAGTTGCAGGGTCTTTGTCTCCCTTTCTCCCCCTTGCTCATCAGAGCGTGCCCCTTTTCTTGGTTCCAACATTTCCAGCTCAGATGGCACCATTCTTACACAGAATGTTTTCAGAGAGTTGGGAATGGCATGATCTTTGTTGATGATTTATGAGCTGAAGGGTCAGATAATGTGAGATGTGTTTGAAATGCACATACCAACACTGTGTAGGGGTATTCTCTGAGAGATGATGCTGCAGAACACTTGTACCAGATGTGTTCACCTCCAGGATGAAGATGATTTGTTTGGAGTCATTTGAAATCAAAGTTCAGGTTTATTTTTCATAACTCTGTTATTTGGAGAGGGATTTTATGAGCCATTCTTATTTATCTTATAACCACAGGGCACGGGCCTTTTATGAGATGGGTATTTTTAAAGGAACAACTCTATTCCTGTGAAGGTTGACAGGACTTTTAATGAAGGAAAAAAATTAGAAATCAGAGCTGGAGGCAATATAGCCTGTCAGTAAGAAGGGAAAGGAAACAAGGGCCTGAACTGAAGCTTAAAATGTCTTTTGAAGTTTTTAGTATTGTAAATATTCTTGTAGACCTCTATTAATAGATATGTGTGAGGCATATAGAAAACCTCCCCTGGATTTTGTGACAATAGATTTATGTTCTCAATTGCTTAGGCATCTCTTACTCCAGACCGTCAACATATTCCTGCCAGGTTCAGTATAAATTTAATCCCCCCAAAAAACCATACCATGCTTTTAATACATATGGGAAATTTGTGATTTAAAGGAGAACTATGATCAACACTTTTGAAAATCAGAAAACTACTCCCCCCATTGTAGCTGGTACATTTTATGTTTCAAATACTGGAATTTTGTAAATAAAGGTTCACCTGTCTTTGAAAGGCACCTAAACAATTTAATTCACTTTTGAAAGGTACCTTTTTGGGGTTGTTTAGTCCATTTCCCTGCCTTTTGGTAGAACTGCAGATAAATCAACCCAAGCAGATAGAGCGTTCTTGTTTTAAAAGCTCTCCAGAGAAGGAGATTGCATAACCTTCCTGGCTTGTCTATTGTAACTGAGCCTGTCTTCTCAGAAGGGTTAGAGAATAGTTCTTCTTTGTCCTCTCTGCAGTAATCTTTTTCATAAACTTGAAGTTCATTAGTAAATTGTCTCCTCAGTGTTCAAACTGCCATGGTCCCTCTACCCTTTTTAACCCTAGCACTTTCCTTCCCTCTGTACCTTCCCTAAACTCTTACCATTTAAGAATATATAGACAGTACTTTGCTCGAGGAAAAGGCTATCACTGTCACTCTGGAGAGGGTGACACTTCTCAGTGCAGAAATTCAGGGCTAAAAGAATCCTTGCAAAGTACAGTTAGGAGTAAGGGTTGTTTAATTCATTGTATTTATATCCCAAGTTCCTGGCACATAAAAGATGTTAAATAATGCTTGTTAGTAACTTGAATTAGTGCAAGCTAGAAAGCATCATTCAGAGAAAGGAACATAGGTCGCTGTTGTGTCCGTAACCCTTGCCACAGAGGCTGCATCTTGACTAAAGGAACTGGATAAATTTGGGGAGCCTCTCGTGTTTATTGTTCATTCCCCCAGCCCAAGTATAACAACAACAGACAGCAAAACACAAAACTGAGTATTTAGAATTCCTTGGCAGTCAGTCACCTGCTCTTTTTACAAACACTCAGGCTTACAAGACTTCAAAACATAGAAGAGTTTTATCTACATCCTAAAGGACAGAGAAAACTTTGCTTTGAATGCACATAAGTAAAAATCTCTCTCTCTCTCTCTCTCTCTCTCTCTCTCTCTCTCTCTCTCTCTCTCTATCTCTCTCTCTCTCACTTTCTCCCTTTCCATCTCTCTGTGTCTCTCTCCTCTATGGGTTGCCTCCTTTTCTCAGAAATGTGCAGAGATAGTCCTGGATGGAACCTTAATAAAATTTTAAAAAAGGCTAGAGTTTGTTCTACCATATTGGTTTGGCAAAACCCTTTACTCTTTTCATTTTATTTCTATTGCTGGTCTTTTGTTGCCACTGTTACCCCATTCTGAGCGTGTGTTATGCATCCTCATGGCTGCTTGAATTTCTTCTCCTTAGTCACTAGTAGCTGTTTCCTCCAACCCTAGAGAACTCCTCAATCACTGTTCCTTTCCCAGCTCCTCTCTTAGATCTGGGAAGAAAGAGCCTGGGATAGTTTATATAACACAGATGGCCTGTTCCTGGGGAATGAAGGAGACAAAAAAAATAGATTAAAGGAAATTTTGTTTGTGTTTTCACCAAGAAAATATGTATTAAACAAGAGGGTCCCCATAGAATTACTAGAAGGAGGGAGAAAGTAAACTGCCATGAATTGGACATGAACTTATCCAGAATGGAAAACCATTTTGGGCAGTGTAAAAAAAATGTATTCCTGTAGTCATCTCTATGCTCTATACTCTGTTGTTATTGTTGGGTCATTTTAATTGTGTCTGACACTCTATGACCCGATTTGGGGTTTCTTTGGCCAATATCCTGGAGCAATTTGCCATTTATTTCTCCAGCTCATTTTACAGATGAGAAAACTGAGGCAAACCACATTAAGTGACTTGCTCAAGGTCACACAGTTAATAAATATCTGAGGCCAGATTTGAACTCACAAAGATGGGTCTTCTTGACTCCAGGCTCATAATTTTATCCACTGAATATATCCACAGAATAGCTACCCTGTTCTATATATTAAAAGTTACTATAGCTACAGTTATCCCATTTGATGCTACTATAAATCCAGGGTTCAAATATATTCAAGTTGAAGGATACAGACCTAGAAGCTACTTGCTGAACTATGGTTTGGGGCATGTGGGAGAGAGTAGTTAAATAATCTCAGATGAGGGAAGCTTCTTCCAATTCAGCCTTTGTTGGAACTAGCTCAGGGCATGGCAATAGTTTTTCATCATTCTATAGCACAAATAATTCTCCAGGTGACTGAACATTGAGTACTGTGATGTGAATTGTCTTCTCTGAGCTTATAGGGCATCAGTACTCAGACATTTAGAGTAATGGGTATACAGTCTACTTTTACATCCAGAGTATTAACTGGGCCCTTAAGGGGTATTGTGAGAATGAACAGCTGTGTTGTAGCTACTCCATCTCTGAAGGCCTGTAGATAAATAAGAATGAATACACCGACTCTCATAAGCACCTTCACATCCTTACCGCTTTGCAGCATAAGAAGACATACATAATGCAGAAAGAATTCAGTGTCTGGGTTGAGATGTACAGTTCCTATCTATTCTTCAAAACCACTCTTCTATTGGAGCCCCGCCTTCCCCTAAACGTTTGCCAGAATAGTAGTCTAAAAATCTGAGTCTCTTTTTCTTCCAGATCTGTGCTAAGGCTAAGAGGATATAGAAGTAGAAGGAATATCGAGCATCATCAAATTTAGCCTCGTTGCTTCATATGTGAGGAGACTGAAGTCAAGAGAAGTTAAGGGATTTTCCCAGGGTCACAGAGCTAGGATATGAACCATGTGGCTCTTATCCCAAAGTCAGGGCACTGCATCATAAAAAGGGTTCTTCACTTTTCTGTGTGTCACGGACCTATTTGATAATCTGGTGAAACCTAGTAGACCCCTTCTCCAAATAATATTTTAAATGCGTAAGAAAAATGTATTTGTGTATGTGTGTTCTCAACAATATCTAATTAATTGAAATAGTGTCAAAATATTTTCTAAAGAAAAAAAAAGAAACAATTCATAGACCACTGGTCAAGAACTCCTACACTTGGGGGCGGCTAGGTGGTGCAGTGAGTAGAGCGCTGGCCCTGGAGTCAGAAGGACCTGAGTTCGGATCCGGCCTCAGACACAACACACACAAACAAAAGCCTAGCCGTGTGACCTTGGGCAAGTTACTTAACCCCAATTGCCCTCCAAAAAGCAAAAAAAAAAAAACAAAAAACCAAAACTCCTACACTAGGTGGCAATGTGAATATAGCACCGGCCCTGGAGTCAGGAAGACCTGAGTTCAAATCCGGCCTCAAACACTTAATACTTACTAGCCATGTGACCTTGGGCAAGTCACTTAACCCCAACTGCCCCTCTAAAAAAAACTGAACAAACAAAAATACTCCTATACCATGCCATAAAAACTCACTAGCTCTGTGGTCTTGATCAAGTTTGTTCACCTCTCAAGACCTTAGTTTCTCCATTTGTAAAAATAGAGAATTAGCTAATCTCTAATACTCTCTTTCAGTTCTAACATTCTGTGACTACCTATGACTATGCTTTAGTATTTACTTATCTTCATTTGGATCTCACATTTGTTTGGTTTTTTGAATGTCTTGTTGATACAAGTTAAATTTTTGCTACTTTGATTAGTTTCATTTTTTTCTCTATAAAATAAGCAGGTAAATTATTTTCAATCTCATGCATTATAAATTAATATTACAGTTAATGTTTCATAAATTGTTTGGTTGCAGGAAATACCTGCATCAGTCAGTCAGCCAATAAGCATTTATTAAGCATCTGCTATGTTCCAGGCATTGTTCTAAGCCTCATCCTGTTCTCAGTTCCACTGCAGTATTGTAATGCCACGTGATTTCTGTTGCTTCTAATCATGAAATCATATCACTCAGTTCATTTTTTTTGCATGTTACTCTAAGAAATGCACTGATAGCAGCAGGCTTGTATTGATGGATAGTCTCTGATTTTCCTCAGCAATAATGCTTTGCCTGAAGCTGTACGGTTTCCTTATTAAAAAGCTATACCTTGAGTTAAAAACTTATGCCTTAAATTTCTTCACTGTAGAAGCAGACTGTGAATCTGTGAAGATGGCTAGTTCAAAGGTGCTTTGGAATTTATGGAACTGTAGAATGTCAGTGCAACAATCTACCCAGAATCCTCATGGTATACATTGTCCCAGGTCACACAAAAGTTTTATGGCAAAAGTGGGCTAGGGCCTATTATTCCTGACTCTGAATCTTCTAAATCACATTTAAAAGAGGGACTAAAATCCTGCAAAGGAAAATTCATTATTATTATTTACATAACTAAAGGGTATTAGCTAAACAAGGACTAAAGTTTGTTGCTATGGACTTTCCACCTATATATTAGTCTATTTAGCCTTGCATTCTTCCATGGTATCTCTGGTTATAAGCCCAGACTTCTGAAGTTAATGCCTTGTTAGCCTTCTTAGGGAATCCCACTCCAAAGGAACAATCAGACCTGAGCTGAGGCTTAAAAGTATGGAAAGGGGGAAAATTTGGGGGAGACGTTGGAGGAGAATGAAGCTTGGGGAAGTGGACAGTAAGGAGAAGACTGTGCAGGAGAAAGGAGAACAGGAAGGTGACCCTTTTTACTGTATAATAATAACATACAGGAGTAAACAGACACCATGCAAAAGGAGTGGTGGGGGGAGGGAAGAGTCCCAATTGCAAAAGCTTCTCAACTTACCCTTAATATTGTCCAAAGGTGACCCTTTTTCAACCCATTCCTCACTGATCAGGCTAGTAACTTTAGAAAGTCAGGAATAAAGACAAGAGTGGAGCCCAGAATAGTGGGCCTAGGAATAAATAGAAAATAAGCTCAAACACAGGGACTTCTGAGTCTCCCACAGCAGTATCCCAGGAGGTTACCCTCACTCCCTTCACCCCCTCTAGTGCAACAGATCTTGTCCATCTCCCATGGTCTGAAAGAACAGAGGAGAAGAATTAGGTCTGGGAAGTGGGATAGCAACACTGGGCCTACAGAAGAGATGGAATTGATGATTTAAAACAAGGTACAGGAAAATCAGTGGATTGAACTAAGAGATAAAAAAGATAAAGAGAAAGTTAAAAAAAAAAACTGACTGAAGAGCAAAAATAAACCAGCGGAACAAAAAAAAAAATATCATTAAACAAGAAGAAACAGAGTCATAACCCTATTAGGAAAGGGAAAATATCATATGATCATCCCTATAGATCTCCTGAAACATAGCTAGATGAGAATGGCACAGGAACCATAAGTTAAAAAGAGGATAACATTACATTAAAATGGACAAGTAGCGAGGGAAAAGGAAAACTCAAAAAGCTCAAAGTTTTGGGCTCCCGTGACTTCAGTTTCCCAATGCTGTATCTATCAAAGTTGAACATTTCTGAGTAGATTCTACAGGAAGCAAGAATGGGAAATAGTAAGAAAGAGAACAGCAGAGGGGAAAAAGTCCTAGAAAAGGATGTTACAAAGGAAGACCACTGGAAATAAAGAATGAATGAGATAGATAGTGGGCATAGGCCGGGGAAAATTATGTAATAGACTCCTCTAAGCTGAGAGTGAGAAAAGCAAAAGGAGAAAGTGATGGGGGTGGCCAGGAATTATAAAAACAAACTTGAGGTATTTTGAATTAGACAGTAACTGGAGGGAAGAGGCTGTAATGAAGCTAGTATAAGTGAAATAAATCTCAGAAATCAAATGCTGGCTTAAGTAAGAAGGAATGAATTTTTAAAACCCCTGGATTTACTGCATTGAGGAACTGCTATTAAAACCTATAGATGTATGACATAAAAATAAAGAGATTGAATAATATGTATACTTTATGCTTGAAGCAACTCAAGAGTTTCAACCATGATTTTGGGTAAGGCAATAGGAGGAAAAATACTATCAAGAGGTACACAAGAAAACTACAATGAAAAATAACATTAAAAAACCTATGTACCAAATGTAGAGCATCTAAGAACTTAAAAGAAAACCTAGGTGAACTATAAAGAAGACATTGATAGTAACAGAGTCATAAGGGAATAATATTCCCTTTTCTCAGAGCTAGAGGAATGTAATACAAAGGTAAACAAGAGGGAAAGAATAGAGGTAAACTTTTTTGGGGGTTGGGGGAAGATTTTCCTTACCTAAGAAGATATATTAATGGGAATATTAAAAAAATAAACATATAATACCTTTACAAAAATATTCATGTATTAAGAAATTAAGAAATCATAAATACATGTAACATATGGAAAAAATAATAAATACATCCTTTATGGACTACAATTCACATTTTTGGTAGGAAACAACCAGAAACTAATAAACACAAAACCTGGAGAATGATTGAAGAAAAAAAACTATGGCATATGAACAATATGACATCATAGAGGAAGTTACTGGACTTGAGAAATTCAGGAAAAAAATAGGAATATTTTTAGGTCTTGGTGGGGAGTGAAATAAGCAGAACCAAACGAACAATACACAATCAGCTTACTAAAAGGAAGTAAGACTTTGAATAACTGAAATCCCAGTAATGATTCTGGAAGACATAGAATCAAACATAAGTCTCTTGTTATTGTAAAAAGATGGAGACTAGTAGGGCAGAATGTTGTGTATATTGTCAGATGTCACTCTATTAGGTGATTTTACTTAATCATATTTCTTTGTTACAAGGAAAGGTTGACAACTTTGTAGGGAAAAGATTGTTTCTCTAGAAATGCCTGATATAAAAACAAAAGCATCAACTTTTTACTTTTTGAAGGGAAGAAGGCAGGGCAATTCGGGTTAAGTGACTTGCCCAAGGTCACATGGCTAGTAAGTGTTAAGTGTCTGAGGCTGGATTTGAACTCAGGTCCTCCTGACTCCAGGGCCAGTGCTCTATTCACAACTTTTTTTTTTTTTTTTAAGGAAAGCAAATGGCAGTATCCTTGAGCTGTTGTTGCTTGAGTCTTTCATGTAACTACCTGGGCAAATGATAATGCTGGACCTAGATTCCATATTCAACAAATTCTTCCAGTTGCTGCATCAACAAAATTTACTTTTCCCTTTGAAATCTTTTCTTTCCTTCTGGCCCTAATTTTCTTTGAAAGTATTGGCAAAAGTAAGGTTTAAACCAAAACATTATTCCATATAACATAATAAACTACAAATGGATGTATGACCTAAATATAAATTGTTATAATATGAAAAAGAGTATAATTATGGCTAATGGGAAAATTCTAAACCCAGATAGAAATAGAAGTGACCATAAAGTATAAAATGAGCAATTTTAATTTTTTAATTAAAAAGCTTCATACAGTTAATTCACAGATTCAATCAGAAGACAAGCCTGTAAATTGAGGGAAACATGCATTTAAAGAAAATGCCTTTAAAAGTCCTGATGTCCAAAATTCATAGGAAATTGAAATAAATCTGTGAGACTAATAATAATTTCCTAATAAACAAGTAGTTAAATGATTTGAATAGGCAGTACACAAAGGAAGAAATGCAAACTTAGCAACAGTCATATGAAAGAGTTTCCCAAGTCACTATTAATAAGACAAATTTAAACAAAAAAAATTATACCATTAAAATTCATATCTTTCAGTTTGGGAAAGATGAGAGAAGACAAAATAGCAAGTTTTGGAGAGACTATGAGGAAGCAAAACACACTCATGTACTGTTGATAAAGCTGCCAATTAGTCCAGCCATTATCAAAAATACCATACATAACCTTTCTTCTGACATTTAGTCCAAGGTCAAAGAGAAAGGGAAACGTACCTGTAAAAAGGTATTTATAGCAGTACCTTTTGTAGTAACAAAGGACCAGAAGCAAAACGGGTGTCCATGGCTTAACCAATCACGATATATGAAGGTACCAGAATATTATTGTGCAATGAGAAATCATGAATAGTCAGAGATTATTCGCAATAATCTTATGAACTGAAACAGTTAAATAAACAAGGCCAAGAGAACAGAATTGCAAAATGTAATAGTATAAAATGATGTTATATTTATCGATACCTGAACTCTTATCAAATAAATGAATAAACAAATAGGTCATAGAATATAAGTACATAATGAAACATACTATATAAAACATAACCATGGGTTAATTTCTTTTTTACTTAACCTGTTTGTTGTAAGTGAAGTGATAGCATTATAAATTAATCAGTTATACTATATATATATAGATATATATATACATACACATATATAGTATATGTATAAAACATATATATGTATGTATATTTGTGTGTACATATATATACATCTATGCTTATATATATGGGTGTGTATATATGCATATGTGACTATAGATATATGTGTGTATAAGTGTATATGCGTGTGTATACAAATGTAATATATAGAAAGAGATATTCAAATGGAACAGAATATTAACAGGTAGCTAAGAACTGCAAACAAACTTGGTAGCCATTGATTGGAGAATGACTAAACAAACTGGTATATAATCATAATGAAATATTATAGAATAAATGTGACAAATTTAGGGAAATTTGAGAAGACTTGTCTGAACTTAGCCAAAGTAAAGCAAACAAACTTAGGAGAACAATTTAATCAGTGATTACAGTAGTATAAATAAAAGTAATATGGAAAGACATCAGAATTCTATTCATTTAGTGACAAGTGGACTAATAATGATGCCTCCATCCTTGCTTCAGAGAAATGTTGGACCATAGGTTCAAAACGAGACATATATTTTGAGACATGGACAATATGTGATTTATTTCACTTAACTGGACTTCTTTGTGACCCAGATACCCTATAGCTAGGCATATTTCACAAAGATATCAAAAACAGGAAGAAAGATTCATCTGCACCAAAATATTCATTTCAGCACTTTCTGTGATAGCAAAGAACTGGAAACAAAATTGATGCCCATAATTTGAGGAAGAGCTAAATAATTTGTGGTATGTAGATGTGCAATTCTATTATGCTACAAGAAAAGAGGAATAACCAAAATTCAGAGAATCATGGGAAGGCTACTTGAACTGATGTAGAATGAGGTAAGCAACACCATGTGAATAATATACACAATGACTATACCAGTATAAAGGAATAGTGAAAAACAAACAAATAAAAAACCTTAAACCTAGGCTCAGCCTGAGGAAAGAAAATAAATATTTTGCCTCCCTCCCTTCTTTACACCACATAGGTGTTATATATACTGTTAGACTGATGATAATATTGGTTGGTTTTCCCCGAACTATGTTTCCCCTCTTCTTTACCATGAGAGAAGATTTACTAGATAGATGAAGCAGGGAATATAACTGAAAATCAAGGTGATATTAAAGCAAAAGTTACAAAAGCTTAAAATAAAAAAAAAAAAGACTGCTTTGTTACAAGGGAAGGAGCCTATTTTTGTGTGAGAGAAGCCATTCAAAAGTGACAGTGATTTTTTAAAAAAAGTATCAATAAAACATTCATTTAAAAAAGAACTGAAAAATATAGATAACCCTTACAGGACTAGGCAAAACTATTTAAACAGAAATAGGACCTTCTGCTATCTGATCTGGTCAATAAATCCCAGCTAAGTACACACTAGAAAAATTGTTAGATAGCTCATGGCTTCAGTGACATGGATTTCTAGTTTCCTGAGGGCCAAACTTCATATCAATGCTATTAACTTCCCAAAATGTTGCAAGCCTATGTGTGATGATGGAGTGTGCAAAAAGGGATGAATGATTGATAAGATGGGTTTCTCCCCAAAGTAGAAACAGGCTGGTTGGAAGCTTTCTTTAATATCATATTTTATATACAACTGCGGGTCAGGCCAGGCTGTGGATATACGATGTCTGACCCCAGTACGAAGGAGCTATCGATTGTGTTCAAACAGTGAGCTTTCCAAATGATTTATTTATGCAGCAATGCAGCATTCTGCTACTTGGGAGGTGGGGGCCGACTGGAGCCGCATCTTGCTGCGTGTCTGCATGTACGCATGCCCACCCTCCCAGCCATCCTCTAAGTTTATTCTAAGATTTTAATTAGATCCTCAGAGACAAGAAGATAATGAAACTTTAGGTTTCTTTCCCCCATCTATGTAATATGTAAACATTTATTTTGTTTCCTAATTCCTTGTCGATTGCGTAATTGTAAAGCGCACAAAATCCCTGCTACAGCAAGACACCAGTTTCTCAGGAATGGAAAACAGCCTTCTAGGAAGACCATTGAAGCCCAAACTGGGAATTTTGTTGGGTCTTTGAATTGGTTTGAAAAGATCTTTTAGGCTAGCCATGCTCTTTCTCTTAGTTAAAGCTAGATTCTTTAAGACATGCATCAGCATGAAGGCAGTATACAAATAGATGTTTCTGTTCTGGCTGCTGCACACAGGCATACAAACATAATGAAATGAAAGGTTTCCCCGGTGAATGTGATCACATAGTCCACAAGACGGTGAAGAAGAAGAAGAAGAAAATTCAGGTTTATAAATCACTAGATGGTTTCCAAAAAAAAAGTTTCCTCACAAATCTGTGAAGTCACAAATGCCAGTATTCCACAGTCCCATTGTATAGATGAGGGGTGTCTGACAGTTGAAACGATATGGTGTAAAAAATGTTGAATTTAGAGTCAGGGCACTTGAGTTCAAATCCTTCCTAACATACACTATCTGTGGTAATCTTGAGCAAGTTCCTTAGTCTCTCTGGGCCTCAGTTTCCTCATCTGTCAAGTGAGGGAATTAGAATAGCTGATGTCTAATGCTTCTTCTTAGCAATTAGGTGGTGCAGCAGATAAGGAGTTGAGTCTAGAGTCAGGACATCTTCGCAAATTCGAATCTGGATTCAGACTTTTACTAGCTATGTGACCCTGGGTAAGTCACTTCACCCTGGTTGCCTCATCTGTAAAATAAGGGAAGTAAGTTAGATTGTGAGAAATGAATATTTCTCTCTTGTATTTAATAACTTTTATATAAGGACCAAGTTTTTTTTTTTCCTTTTCTACATCCTCATCCAGAAACCAACCAGTGTGGGAAATCTCTCTTAAAGATCTGCCCAGGTCAAGATCTAATCAGACAATAAAAGAAATTTTAAGTTTGGGGTAATGGGTATATTCTGTTTATTGTTTTTGCTCAGATAGGTCTAGGAAAATGTTGATTCTCTCCTTTGTCAAGACAAGGAAAATCGATGTCTCTTTGACCAAGATTTGGGTGACCTAAGTCACATATCCCAAGACTCATTTTAGATTCACTTTTTAGAGGTTGCTCAAGACTCTCATTTTAATATAGCCCACCTCCAATTGTATTAACCAATCAGAGGTGATTGGCACCTCTCAGTAACACTCTTCAAAGGACATAAACACTGTGAGCCCTCCACCATTAGGAATCTTTTGGTCTAATACAGATGGACCAAATGACCATCCTGTTGTTAATAGCATGCTAGCCTTATTAATAAAATTATTAACTTACTCAGAAACTTTGTCAGATTTTTTTAAATTGTCACAAGACGACGTCTAATGTACCCCCCACTTTTAACATTCTGTGATTATACAATCTATGACCTTCCCAGAGTCACATAATTAGGAAATTTTAGAGCTTAAATTTGAACTTAGAATCTCTTGGCTCAAGGACTCTTTTTACTATAATATGAGCCCCAAAATACTTTTTAGTGAAGAACCAGTTTGAAAATAAACCTCCCCAACCTCCTTCTGCAGCCAAACTTGAATCACGCTGATGATAACCTTAAGTTTCTATTTTGTTACATCTTGTAAATATAGCTTGTATTTCTTAAAATGGCCAGTCTTCTGTATTTTTGGGAAAGTGGCAGAAGAGGCAGTGTGGAGTAGTGGGTAGTGAGCTAGAGTCTGGAAGGTGGAGTTCAGTTTGCACTGTTATCTCTGATCCTTTCCATCTTATGTGACCCTGAGGCAAGATATGATTTCTTAGTGCCCCCAAGAGACTCTCAGAGTTTCTAAGTTACTCTGAATCGAAAGAAGAAGTATCCTCATCTGGAAATATTTACATAAATGAAATCACAAGTCCACATAATATAATTTTAAAAAATAAAAACTTAGAACAGGGATTCTTAAGCTTTGTTGTTTACTGTGGCCTGATTTGGCTACCTTATGAAATTTTGGGGCAGAAGAGGCAGTGTTTTATAATGGTGCATAGAGAACAGGAGTTGAGAAGGCCTGGGTTCAAGTTGAACATGAATAATATTAAAGTTGTGAGACAAAATACACATAATTGCAAAGAAAATCAATTA
Source organism: Gymnobelideus leadbeateri (assembly GCA_011680675.1). Lineage (NCBI taxonomy): Eukaryota > Metazoa > Chordata > Mammalia > Diprotodontia > Petauridae > Gymnobelideus > Gymnobelideus leadbeateri. The sequence goes on from WOXC01002881.1 coordinate 138,468, forward strand.
TCTTGGAACACAATTATCAACATATTAAATACAATAAGCTTACAGATTCCAGTATAGAAAAAAAAATCTTTAGAAAGGATCTTAGAGGTTCTCTAACCTTGTAGGTTCCTCAATTTGTAGTTAAAAACATTGAGGGCTGGGAATATTAATTGACAGGCTCATGGTTGCTTTGTGTTAGAGCCAAAACTAGAACTCACATGTTCTAAGTCTCACTCTACCCCTGTCTCGTCTTTAGCTTACGGTTTTGTTTCTTCATGTGCATGTACCCCCACCACAACCCAAACATGCACATACCCACAATGATACTCATGCATGCATGCATGCACAAACACATTCATGCACATACGCACACACACATACATTGTGAATCATCACCATGACTGAATAAAACCATGTTTTAGCCTAAGAACCCAGACTTAGAACTAAAAGACACTTTAGTAAAGACTTAATCCAACCCTTCATTTTAGAGATAAGAAAAGTAAAGACCAAGGGGGTTCAGTAATTTCCCTAAGGTCATGCAGATGCTAAGTAGCAGGGCTGACCTAAGATTTGGGTCCAGATCCTCAGACTTCCAGCCCAGTATTCTTTCTACTACCTTATGCTGGTCCTGCTATTTACTCTTAACTCCCAACTCCCATATACATAAATATAACAATCATTTATCACAATTGTTTTAGGTGGAAATTCCTTCTGGACCTCACTAATCTCTGCTGTGAATGTGTAAATGTATCCTAAATCATTATCATTTTTTTTTCCACTTAAGTAGGTTATTTTGACTTGGGAGTCTTCCTCCAATTAACTGATAGACCTATGAAACATTATTAGAATGATAGCAAATTATTGGTTTGGCTAGGTGGAGCAGTGAATAGAGCACTGGCCCTGGAGTCAGTAGGACCTGAGTTCAGATCTGGTCTCAGACACTTGACACACTTACCAGCCATGTGACTTGAAAAGTCACTCAACCCCAATTGCCCTCCAAAAAGGGGAAAAAAAAGAATGGTAACAAATTACAGGTAGAGAGTATAGTAGTCATAGCAACAAATGCAATTTCCTCTGCTTTACCTTAAATGTGAGTCACAACCTTATCTACCTTTCTAGGCATGTTACTTATTATTCCCAATCATATGAACTAGCTATAGACATAGAATATAATAATGACAGTAGTGAGGACAAACATGTATAAAAAGAAAATTCATAGAGCTCAGTAAATCTAAGGTTAAATTCCATATTTCTGAAAGACATTAGTAATGATTCAGATTTAATTGCTTTGTTGCCAAGATATTAATTAGATCCTCTTTTTCATTCTCCTATAAATCATGCAGATACAACTAAACCAAAATTAAGTTTATAGGCTTATCAATTCCAGGTTGACTATATAGCCACAAATTTTCTTACATAATTTATTTTAAAGCAATCAACAGTTACTAAATAAATAATATGATGTGTGTGTACACACACACACACATACACACATATACACATAATACATACATATATGTTTTAAGAGTATTTTTTTAATTTAAGCACAAAGCTACTTATGGGAAAGGAAGCTATGGGAAAATGGGGTTGAACAATTTTTTAGCTCGTTGCAATAAAAACTGAAATAAGATACACCCTTTGAAAATGTAGAGATAGGGCATATGCTGCCCAAGGAGTATGCTTCTAAGTATTTTGCAGATTTATCAAAGCCCTGGGTGTCATCTGTGTGTCTTATTTTTGTTAATTCTGTAGGTGCTCAGTCTACAATCGACACTCGGGTATAGTCACTGCAATACTGCGGCAATACATCTATCTTCTGTAGCTCTGGGATTTTGTACATTCCTGTTACCAAGGGGCACTGCAGTGATAAACCTGCATGAACAGATGAAACCAAATTAGAAGTAATGTCAATAGCATAACCAGCTACCTACCACATGGGACCTCCCTTGACTTCTATTACTGTGACTGTGAAATCAACAGTACATACGGCCCGTTTTAATTTCAGCAAGTATCAGTTTTCTTAAATAAAAAGACTTGGCTTTGTATCCAGCTTGTATTGTCTCAGTCTTTGAAATGTGCTAGGTATTGGCATGATTTTTGATTTAAGGGAAAAAGAGTGTGGAGGCCTGTCCTGTGTAGCACAACTCAGAGCAGCATAGCACAACATAACTCACATATGTAAAAGCTTTAAGATTTACTAAGTTTTTATAAGCATCATATCATTTGATTCTCACTGCCGCCCCATAAGGTTGGTGTAGAAATTATCCCCCATTTTACAGATAAGGAAATCAAGGCTTAAAGAAATAAAGAAATTTTCTCAGAGATGTATAGCTTAAAAAAAAATCAGAAGGAATCAAACCCAGGCTTCTGTAATTCCCCATTTTCAGCAATTTGGCCATCAATAATCATTATTATACAATAGGAGAGTATTAATAAAATTCCATGCAAATATTGGAAAATTCTTTGGGACCTTTTCCTCTCCACTCATGCAACATCTGTACTAATTCAGGTCCATATTACCTCTTTTTCACTTGATGGTTAAGTATTCTCCTTGTCTTGTGTTACCCTTTCTGTTCTGGACTCCACACACTATTAGCCACACAGATTAATGTCATTTGATTCTGATATCAGTAAAGTATTATTAGCCACAGAGTAAACTGAGGGTAAAAGTTTAAGTGACTTGCTATAAATGGTACATCTAGTAAGTGCCCAAGACAGGGTTTGAATTCAATTCTTAATTCCAAATCATAGACTGTACCCATTGTGCTGCCTAGATATCTCTATGTGTGACCCTTTCCAAATTACCTTGTACTATTTTGTACATACATTTAGTATACATTTATGGATGTTTGTTAATTCCCTAAGCTAAAATGCAAGCTTTTGAATGAAGAGACTAGCTTGGCTCACTTTTCTTTTCTTAAAGCACGGGTCTAATGAAATTACTCCTATGCCCAATAAAAGTGGCTCCCTCTTATTACTTCTAGGATCTAATGCAGCTTCCTCTGCTTGGCCTTTAAGATGGGGTAGGACCTAACCTACCTGTCCATCCATGTTGCTTATTACTCCCATCTCTCTCTTTCCCCCTTCCCCTCCCCCTTTCTTTATCCCTATCTCCCTCCTCTGTCATGCACTCACACACATACACACTCTACCATCCACCTATAAACTTGCGTTTACTGTTTCTCACATAAAAAATTCCATGTCCCATCGGTGTCTTTGTACTAGCTCTCCCATGTTTGTGATATACTTTTTCCTCACTCCAGCCTCTTAGAATTCCTGGTTTCCTTTAAGCTTGGTTCAAGTCTCACCTTCTACATGAGCTTTTCTAATCTTCACTACACACACACACACACACACACACACACACACACACACACACACACACACACACACACCCCCAAGGATGAGAGGAGGAGAAGTAGGAGGAAATAATAGCTAACATTTATATAACACTTTGAGGTTTGAAAAATGATTAACACAGATTATTTCATTTGATTTTCTTAACAATTCTGTGACTTACTATATAATCCCATTTTACAGATTAGGAAATTGAAGCTATAAGGGGTTGAGTGATTTGCCTGAGGTCACATAGTAAGGAAGCGTCTGAAATGGATTGGACCTCAAAACAGGAGCTGTTACTGAGTGATGATAATAGAGATTGAGCCTGGAAGTAGTAATGGGGAACAAAGTGTTTTCCAATTCCCCCACCACAACTGATGAGTTGGGGTAGGGGAAGTATGAGTGACAGTTCAATCAGTACTAGAAAGAATAACCAAGGAAGCTGTGTTGTGAGGAGGAAACCAGGTCTCAGTGGGTAAAATAAAATGGAGCCACTAATGAAGGAACAGATTTAAGACAAAAACTAGCTTGTTCACTATGGAGCAGGCACTTCGGAGAGCTCAATAGGAGGAGTGGATAGCTTAAGAGTGGAACATTGGTGGGGTGGCTAGGTGGGGCAGTGAATAGAGCACTGGCTGTGGAGTCAGGAGGATCTGAGTTCAAATCCAGCCTCAGACATGTAACACAAAAACTAGCTGTGTGACCTTGGGCAAGTCACTTAACTCCAATTGTCCTGCAAAAAAAAAAAAAAAAGAGAGTGGGACATTGGTGGGGCTGGGTTGAGGCAGATGGAAATGTGAAGATGTCACAGGGGGAAGGAGGGAGGCTGAGAATGGCTAATGACTAATTATATCAGCAGAGGGTTCAGAATCACTGGGATGGGGAGGAAATGATGGAGGGTGTGTGAAGGGAAGGCATATGAATTAATGGTGGAAATCTTGAATGGAACGAAAATATGGGCCTTTAATGCCAAGCTGAGGCATTCTCTTTCCCTTACTAGAATTCCTATAGCAGTTAGTATCTATACTCAGAAATTTGGCACTTATCCCAGAAATTTGAACTCTTTGTTCTCTATTGTTTTGTCTTGATGAATGTCTTGATTTTCCCACTAGAAACTAAACTGAACAAGAGCTAGGATGCCATCTTGGGTACTTTTATATTTGTCACAGTTCCTAGTATGCTGCTAAACCCCTTCAAGGCCCTCAATAAATGCTTGGTAACAGAGTGTAATAAATGTGGTTGGAAGTTCAACCTGCTAGCCTGGCACCAGAAACATTTATCCAACCTCTTTTGCAGAAGTAAGTCTACCTTTTGTCATAGCCTTGGGATTTATTTTTGGCCAAGGTACTTGGTACAGTGAAATCTCAATGAGGAAGCTCCTTCTACCAAGGCAGAAAAGTATTTGTTCTGAACCTTATAGTTTTGGCATTTGGTGGGAGAGGGGGAGGAAGCAATTGGGGTTAAGTGACTTGCCCAGAGTCACTTTCTTAGTGAGTCTGAATTTGAACTCAGGTCCTCCTGACTCCAGGGTCAGTCCTCTATCCACTGCACCACCTAGCTGCTTCTTAGCTTATGTTTCCACTTTGATGAAGTCTATGGACCCCTTCACAGAATATTTTTTTAAATCCATAAAACACAAATAGTTATAGAGGAAACCAATTGTGGAAATGAGGGTTTATTTTTTTTTTCTCATTCAAGTTCACAGACCCATTAAGTCTATGAACATCAGTTTAAAAAGTCCTGTCTTGAAGAATTTCCTGGGGTCACTGAGACTTTATGTGAATTGCCCAGGACCCTACTGCCAGTATGTATTGGAGACAGAATTTGAATCCAGGTTTAATTGGTTCCAAGATAAACTCAGTATACTTGCTGGGCTGCTACCTTTTATAGTTTTATAGATTGTCATCTGTCAACTAAGAATTTCAGCCTGTTAGCCTTGGTATATGATGGCTTTTTACTTAATAGAGGTAGCCTAGCCTAGCAGATAACTTGTAGAAAACAAGACCTGGGTTTGAATCATGCCTCTCTATTTAACCACGACACCCTGAGGAAGGGTAGACTAGACTGTAGGATAGATAACTCACTTTGTTTCTCTGAGTCCTACTTCCCTAATCTGTTAGATGGAGAATAATAGCAACTTCCTCATAGGGTTACCATGAGGACCAAATGGAATCATGTACTGAAACATTTTGCAAACCTTAAAATGACATATAAAAGCATGCTATTATTAACACCTCCATTTTCACTGAGTCAGCTAATGATCTTAGGTAAAATATGTCTGTACTTTCCTCATTGCCCACATAAAGATTTCTTTCTTGAGTTCTTTCTTACCGACATCCCAAACCCCATTCCTTTACCAAACATATTTAATAAGGATAAATTTGAAGTAGTTAATTTTAAACCTTAAAGTGCTATATGAAAGTGTTTTTGCTACCAACATTATCAGCATCCATATTATGAATTCCAAGAGTCATATTCTAATTTAAACATAGCATTATTTCTTAATAAGCTTAATGATAACAACATACAATTTTAATGTGTTTATTGTCTTTGTTTTAAGGAATAAATCCACCAAAACCTTTGAATTCAACTTCCTCAGAAAACTCCAGAGGAACCAGAAAAGTTAGAACTCAGTGTCCATTTTCAGCCAGCTATAAATTCAGTGATGAAAACATAATGTTTTTATTAGGAAGGTCCCTATATTCAATTTTGTAATTTATATCCCTGTGGGGAATTCTATATCTTTCCAGACCTATCTGGTATTCCTTTCACATTTTTTGAAAAAAAAAAAGAAGATGAGACTAAAATAAAAGAAAATTCGCAAGTTCTTCAGCTAAACAAAGGAACAGTTTCTTGGCCAATTTCTTGAATCTTTGGCCCTTGATGTTTTAGTCTTATGCATGTTGCTAGAGCTTGATGTTCATAACTGGTAGATTTGATAAATTTTTAACCATCAAGTTGAGTCTGATAAGGAAACACAAGGAGCACTTTGCACTTTACACCTTGTATGCCAGTCTTCAAGTTTAATTTTCACTTTTTACACTGACTGTTCCTTGAAGGCATTAAGATTGAACCACATATGGCCCAAAGTTGACTTCTCTTCATAGTCACACACACACACACACACACACACACACACACACACACACACACACACAAAACACACACACACAGAGCTTACCAAAAAGTCCTTTTTCATTCAGTGCTTGAACAGTAGACTAGAAATCAGTTTAAAACTCAGATGCAAGGATATTTTCTTTCTAAAAGCTCATAATGTGCTGGATAAATCTTGTCATTTCCACAGAGAGATATTGGATAGAGCTCACTATTTTGGGAAATATATATTTCCGATGCTCAAAGCAAACTAACTTTCAAAAGTGTAGGTATGATTTTAACTCCAAAGACGATAAATTTTGTATCTGAGGCTAAAATATATTTGAGTCCATTTAGAAGCAGTTAGAAACTATTTGAATTGGGTTTAAGACATCTATTCAGTGCCTACTATATGTAAGACACTGTTACTAAGGAGGCAAAAAGAAAGAGCAACTTCCATTTTCTTATTATTTTATTATATCTCAAGAATATTTTTAATCTATTGTGTGTCCTGTTTGAAAGTTTTTAACCATTTAGACAAGTTTTTTAAAAAATATTTAACAAATAGCACAAATAAATGAATGCATTGATGATGGTTCAACCAGTAACTCTTCATTGTACTTTTTCCATGAGTGGATGTTGATTATATCAACTTTCTTTAGAGTAAATACTAATTAAAATTCAAAATTCTGGCCTGATGAAGAGTTATTTGCTCTTAGGGGGAAGAGAAAAAGGAGCTAAGTTGCCTTGGAGTTACTGTGTAGAAGCTTTTGTTTAGTTTTTTCTCAATAGCATCAGTGATCTTGCATTAAGTGCTTAAATGAGGTTTCTTTCTTACCTTGATAAACTCATAACTGCCAGTGATATTGATTTTACCCCTACTGAGTAAAGTAAATATGGGAATTGGTTTGAAATATATTAAACTTATGCAGTAGAGTGAGGATCTGTGGATACTGTCTTCATTATGATAAAAACGCTTTTTAAACATCCAATTTGATGTAATGCTATGCTAAGCCGAGTATAAAAGGTGTTATTAGACAGAATTATAGTTTCTCATAAATAGATAAAGAGAAGATAGCCAAAACTCCTACATATTTTCCTCCCTTACTCTCTTCTGGGAGATAAGCACAACTTTCTTTCTTGCTTCCTTTCTCTTTTCATTCTTTCTTTCTTCACCCCCTGTGTCACCTTGCTTGCCTTCTTTCCCTTTTCTCTTTCTTTCCTCCCTTTTCTCTTCCTTCCTTGCCCCTTTCCCCTCTCCCTTCCTCTCTCTTCTTCTTCTGCCTTCTCCCCTTCCTCTTCTCTCTGCCTTCTTCCCTCTTTTTCCTTCTCCCTCTTTCCACTTCTGCTTGTTTCCTCTTTCCTCATTTCTCTCTCCTCCTTACTCACTCCCATTCCTCCTTTACCTTCCCTTTCCTTTTTAAGTCCTTCTTCCCCTTTTTCTTTTCCCCTTATCCTCTTTCCTCCTTCTTCATTTTCCTTTCTTTCTTTCCCTAGTTTGTGTGAGTACAAATGCTTTCTAGAATACAGTTATCTTTCTACATTGTGACTTTCCCCATCATGATTTCAATATGTTGTGGGTTGACATAGAAAAATTAAATGGGAATTTGGGGGGAGTTTTGCAGAAGCTGTAAGTGACACGTGCATGAAGACCCGCAGATGATACAGAGCTTATGACCAAATACTTAACCCAAATTTTACAATAAGGCACTGTAAACACCCCATAAAAGAAAAAGAAGAAATAAAGTCAGACTTCTCTGGTACAAAGGGATTTTACATGGATTTTCCATATTGCCAAGGTCCCACACCGCTAACCCTTGTCATGTGGAAGGGATGACTGTAGTAATTGAGAAAAATGTAGTCCAGTGAATAAACCAGAGGCCACATATGTAACACTTTCTGTAAGAAATTTTCTTCTTGCCAGATACTAAGTTGAGGTAGAGAAAATTAGAACATTTATTCCAGGTTCCATGCTTTGACAAGAGTGGGGGGAGAAGAGCCAGTGACACTATTCACTTCAGTAGTGATTCAGGGAAACAGTGGGATGGGTGCAAAAAAGTAAAAGCTGACTTCATTAGCTAGTGCTAATATGACAAAAATGAAAACAAACCTCAAGGTTGCATAAGGACAGTCAATTTAACAAACTCATTTGGTCTGGGGCCCAGGTCTACTCTAAGTTGTTTGAGGGGTGAGGAAGGACAGACATTGTAGAATGATTTCACTTGTATTAAATTAGAGTGAGACCTTAGGCACTCACCTCCTCTCAGAAAGGGACTCTTCTTGCATAGATTAGGTATCTAAAGTTTAACAGGCTCCATCATTCAGTAAATCAACAAGAATTTAGAGTTAACCCCTTTCCATTTTTTGCTCTGAGTATTTCTTGAAGGCTTTAAGATTAAACCACTTATTACCCATATCAGGTACTATGCTAAGGGCTGTACCTACAAAATAAAAGTCAGCCCATGCCCTAAAGCAGTCTGTATTCTAATAGAGAGACAACATGTACATACAGAGATGATGGGAAGTTGAAGGACAACTTTTTCACTGGTGGACAGAAATGAAAAATTAAAAACATTTATTAAGCACTTATTTTGTGTAAAGTCCTGAAGATATAAATAGAAAAATAAGATTCCCTCCTTTCAAGGAACATACAGTCTAATGGGGGAGATAATATATATATATATATATATATATATATATATATATATATATATATGGAAGATTTCAGTGGCAAGAGAAATGGGAAAGTTGCATGGTTCTTAGAACGATACAGCAAAGCAGATGGTAATCTCTTCTTTAATGTAATTTCCACTGATAAAATCTCATCAATTTTCAAGAAAAAAGAAACATTCTACTTCCATATAAACAGCTGCTAGATAACCCACTCCCCTACCCCCAAGAAGTTTTAAAATAATTTTTATCTGCATAGAGCTATCCAGGCCAGGATTAAAATATTCAGCAGAGAAGAAGCTGTCATTTCCCTGGTGCCTGAGAAAATAATAACTAGCAGGATTCTGTAGTTATCCCAATTGGGGGTTGTCCTGATATGTAAGTAAAAGGGCTTATCTACAGAGAATAAGTTCCCAAATTCCTTATTTCCATATCTGGGACCCTTTTATGTGGGTTTATAAGGAGTGCCCTGACCTGGTGTTCCTGGCAGTAAGAGACTAAGAAATGGACAACTTAAATGATTCTCTGAAAGTGAGCACACACCCACTCAGAGTAGCAGATGGAGGAGGCACTCTTGTCTAGAAAACATTGGATCCTATCACTGATATATGTGGTCATCTGTAAAAGCAAAGCAGAAATGTGACGCAGAGACAGGATATTTCAGACCAACAAGAGAATTGCTTAGTCTGTGATTCTTTCTCAAAGAGAACATATTGACCATCAGGTATCTTTTGCCAAACTCAGATGAACACACATTTTCTGAGGAAACTGGCCAGCTTTTGCTATGGAAACCCTGGCATTAGGGCTCACAGTTCATCCTTGATTTCTGTCTCAGAGGTAAGAGTCAATATTGTGAAAATGTCAGAGTGTGTGAGAAGAAAATATTTCTAGCAAGATAAACCTTGGCTGAGAGGTTCTGATTTGGTGCAAAGACCTAGGTGGCCCTTAGTATTCCTGGCCACTAGTTCATTCCCTTTCTCTTTTTGCCCTAAATTGTGACCCCAATTTAGCATTCTATGCCAGCATAATCTGTCACTATGCATTTGAGTTGTGTTGCCCCCAAACATTTGATGAAGTGGATCTAGAGCTATTCAGCCATGCATCTGGTGAATATAAACCATAGGTTTTTGTTTGTTTGTTTTTGTCATGTCAATACAAGACATTTTGTCTCCAACCTAAGATTCTTTATACAGGTATCCAACCACCTGAAATGTTCTTCTTCCTTGACTATGCCCTCAAAATACCTAGAAACACATGTGATTTTATCAATGGAAATGACATGAAGAAAGATGAATTACCATTATCTTTGCTCCTGTATCCTAAAGGACCTTGGAATCTTCCCATTGGACTTGCAGTTGAAATTTCCTATGTGTTATTTCTCCTTATTACAATGTGAGCTCCATGAAAGCAGAAACTACTTTACTGGGGGTGGCTAGGTGGTACAGTGAATAGAGCACCAGCCCTGGAATCAGGAGGTCCTGAGTTCAAATTCGGCCTCAGACACTTAGCACTTACTAGCTGTATGACCTCGGGCAAGTCACTTAACCCCAATTGCCCTGCTGTCTCCCTCCAAAAAGCAAAAACAAACAAACAAAAAAGAAACTACTTTACTGGTCTATATAGATCTTCACTGCTTTAATATGTAGCATTTAATAAATGTTTCATTCATTCATTCACTCATGGTATGGGTTAGTTGCTACTTTCTTCATAAGGCTTTTACTGATTCCCAGTCCTTCTCAAAGATGATAGGGCTTCTTTATAAATTTACTTTTGATTTCATTTTACATCTTTAAATATTGCACCCCTCTACCAGGATGTTAGCCTTTTGAGAATAGTTACTATTTCTTCTTTGTTTTATTTTGTTTTTCCATGCCTAGCCCCTGGAATAGTGTCTGACAGAGAATAGGTAGATGATAAAAGTTGGATTTTTATCCTATTGAAGTATATAGTTGCTTCACAGTGGATTGTAACAAGTCAACAATTCAAAAATAATGTGTAAAGAGGTTATTATGTGCTAGGCACTGTGCTAAATGATAGAGATAGTCAAGGAGATCAGAAGCTAGTGGCTGAGAGGGTATGCACAAAAACTATGTACAAGCAAGATATAAACAGGATAAATTGAAGACAATCATATAGGGAAGGGATTAGCATTAAGGGAGATTGGAAAAGTTTTCTTGTGGAAGGTGGGATGTTAGCTGGAACCTGAAGGAAACTAAGAGACAGAGATGAGGAAGGGGACTATTATGAATGGCAGAAAGGAGTCATAGAATTGGCTAGCATCTGTGCAAATCAACCCCTCTGTTAAAATTGGTATGGATGCTGGAGGTTTCTGACCTCCTAAAATAGATATTATTTAGTTTAAATGTATATATAAAGTGGCATTTGTTTCCAGTGATCCCCAATGTTGTTGCTTGTCCTTCATTTTCAAAGAAGACCAGTGATATCATGGGATGATGTCCTGACCCCTGTCATCTGAAGTGGTATGTTTCGTTCTCTGAAGCATATTGTAGAATATCAGAAATGGAAATCATATTAAAATCATTTAGTCCAGGGGTTATTCAAATGGGGTCCATGGGCACCCCTAAGGAGAAGTTCATGGATAGATTTGGGGGGGTTTATAAAATTGGATGAGAAAACAAAATAGATCTTTATTTTCACTAACCTCTAACTAAAATTTAACACTTCTTTCCATTATATTTTGATTTTTTTTTTGGAGGGCAATTGGGGTTATGTAATTTACCCAAGGTCACATGGGTAGGTTTTTGTTTGTATGTGCATTAAGTGCCTGAGGCCGGATCCGAACTCAGGTCCTTCTGACTCCAGGGCCGATGCTCTACTCACTGCGCCACCTAGACGCCCCCCATTATATTTTAATACAATTTTTTACTCTGAGAAAGGGGTTCATTAAGTTTTGCCACATTGCTAAAGGGATCCATGACACAAAAATGGTTAAGAGCCCCTGATCTAGTCTAATGCCATCATTTTACAGATAAAAGAGACTGAGATTGAGAGAAATAAAGGTGATTAAGGTCAGACCCAAAACTAGAACTTTTTTTAAAAATAAGGTTAAATCTCTCTTTCTTCCTATATTGTAAATATGGGAGAAATTATTTTCCCAAGTATCTATGCTAGGTGGAGCAACAATAGGCAGAGTTTATAAACGTGAGATAAACCACTGTCTGTTTCTAGAAACAGACTCAGTCTCAGTACCAATTGACACAGGAGCTTTGAACTTCTGTTTCTATCCTGGAAAAGTTTGTCTCTCAATCAACACAGTGACCCCTCACTCCTTAGAAGTCACCATATTAATGTCAAACTTAGTGGGGACACTTGAAAGTCTCTTACAGCTCAAAACTCCTGAACTCAAGAGACTACCTAGTCTCAGACTAGGTAGCTGTAATTAGAGGTGTATAACAGCACTTGGCCCAATTCAGTATTCTTTCTAATATTCCCTACTGATGCCAGATTGACATTCTTGACTATCAGATCAGATACCTCACCTGAAGGTACATGCTTTCTGTTCTACCCTACCTATATGAGTGGATATTTAGTGTCCATTGGGACAGTTGGGAAATACTTGGGGAATGCCAATAGAGAGAGAGTATTAAGTGCACAGTACAGCACTTGAGGAAGACAAATAGCCAAGCACATTGGACTGAGCTGTAACTCATGTTTACAGCCAGCCTTAGCTCTTTTGCCAGGGTTTGGGATTTCTCTTGATAACTACATTAGCATTGATGGAGGAGCTTCCAAATGGCTTGTACCCAGCATTTACAGGAAAAATGCAAGGTGATCTAAAATTGACTCTAATGGTTGCTTGCAAGAAGAGATAAATCACAGGTCCCCAGAAGAATAGAGAGAAAAGGGAGAAGTTACTGTTATGCTGAGTTGCAGAGAATGTTCTCACCATTCATGAGACTGGGTAGATGAGAAAATCTGAAACCTAAAAGAAAGGAAAGTTAACTGTCTCCACATCTGGCATCTCCACCTAGGGAATCTCATTGTTAATATCTAAGTTGCTACTCAATTTGGGGGTCTGTAAATGAATATTGGCTCTTAGGATTTCAAAAGGACAAATTATTTTCCCAAGGATCTATGCTAGGTGGAGCAACAATAGGCAGAGTTTATAAATGTGAGATAAGCCACTGTCTGTTTCTAGAAACATAATGCCCCAGAATAGAAAATGGTGTAGAGGAACTTGACCCACATCTAGAAATTTCAGCCTCTGCTGCCCCATCAATACAACATGTATCAAGGTAAAACTCCATCTAAAGATGGAGTATGCAGAGAGACCATTAGTGTACAAAGAACATACAGAAAAATTACTATTAGTTTGGGATTCCTAGATATTCTAAACTAATTTTTAACTGTTAACAAATTAAGGAGATGGCATCAGTAATTATGTAAATAATTAATTATAATAATAACCACTAAATTAATAGAACACTTCAAGGTTTGTGAAGTTTACAAAATTTATTTCATTTTATCCTCATAGCATCTCTGGGAGATGGAAGATATTATTATTCCTCCTTTTATAGTTAAAGAAAGTGAGGGAGATAGATGTTTAGTGACTTGCCTAGGGTCATACATCTACTAAGTGTCTGAAGTAGGATTAGAACTCTGTAATTTGGAATTATGCCCAAGGGGTCATAAAACTGTGCATATCCTTTGATCCAACAATATCGCTACTAGATCCGTATCCCAAAGAGATCATAAAAAGGGAAAAGGATCCATATTTGCAAAAATATTTATAGGAATTCTTTTCATGGTGGCATAGAATTTGAAATTAAGGAAATGGTTATCAATTAGGGAATGTCTGAACAAGTTATGGTATATGAATGCAATGGAATACTGTTGTGCTATAAGAAATGATAAATAGGTGGATTTCAGAAAAACCTGGAAAGACTTACATGAATTGATGCTCAGTGAAGAGAGCAGAACCAGGAGAAAATTGTATATAGTAACAGCAACATTGTATAATGATCAATTATGACAGACTTAGCTCTTCTCAACAATGTAATGATCCAAGACAATCCCAAGAGACTTGTGATAGAAAATGCTGACCACATTCAGAGAAAGAACTATGGAGTCTGTGTGTAGCTCAAAGTATACTACTTTTACTTGATTTTTTTCTTTCTTTCTCTTTGTTTTTCATTTTTGTTCTAAGTCTTCTTTCACAACATGACTAATGTAACATGTACATTGTACATGTATAACCTATATAAGATTGCTTGCTTATATTGGGGAGGATGGAGGGAAGGGAAGGAGGGGAAAATTTGGAACTCAAAATCTTACAGATATGAATATTGTAAACTATGTTTACATACAACTGGAAAAACAAATACTATGAAGGATTAGAACTCTGATCTTCCTGACTCCTGGTTTAACACTCTATCCATTGAGCTGCTGATAAGTAGTCAATAAAAATTCATTAAGCATTGACTATATATTAGTCCCTGCATTCATCACTGGAGATATGCTAAACAGAAGTAATATTGGCCCTGTCCTGCAAGAACTTACATTCTAATAGAAGAACAACATGTACCTATATGAATATCTTCAGAATACATATATGATGAAAACAAGTTAGTTTTGGAAGGAGGCCCCTAGTAAATAGGGAACATTCTGAAAGAAGTAGGACTGAATCTTGTAGGAAACCAGGGACTCTACGAACTAGAAATGAGGAGGGAGTGCATTCTAGGCATGGAGCACAGATAGTGTCTGAAAATTTCTGAAATCAGGTTCCACTTGTTTTATCATGGGAGGGAGTTATGGAACTATGGAAAGAGAACTAGCTTTGAAGCTAGAGGACTTGAATTCTGTTCCTACCTCTGATTTTAGTATCTGTGTGATTTTAAGTAATTAGTTCAACCTCCCTGGGTGTCAGTTTCCTCACCTGTAAAATTTGAAAACTGGTTTACTTGGCCACTGATGTCCCTTCCAGCTCTATATTCAAGAGCTTATGAGTCTGAGGACCTGGGTTCAGTTACTTAGTACTAGATTCATAGTACCTGGATGAGCTTCCATTTTCCTCTAAATCCATGATTGTTAGCTCTTTCAAGGAAGATCTAGTTTGTGATGATTTCAAGGTTCCAATGTTCTTCATTGCATGAGTCCTTCCTTTTGAGGATTCACCTTCTTCAATATCACCATCTGCTATCTCTGCTGTCTAATACTGCACTGTTAAACCTGTCAGTGTTGGAAAGCCAATCCCAGAAATGAAACTATCTATGGTGACTTGACTTCAGCTATTTTTGATGGTTGTTACCAGGCATGCCAAGACTGTCACTCAGCAGTTTTTCACATAGATTTTCCATGAGCAAAAATGAGCTCTGATCCTGTACATCTGTTGTTTAGTAATTTTGATTTAATCTGTCAGATGTAACTTAAGTACCCAGCCTGGCTATACAAGACTGAATGTCATTCTCCAGACCTAATTTGATTAACTTTTTAAATATTCAAACATTTTAATTTGGAGGCTTAAAATAGATGATGCATGTCAGTTAAAAGTGAAATAATTTTTAAACAAATAGGTTATTTGTGGTTGGAATTTAATGGGTCATTAGGAACAGAAAAGGGCCCCTCTAGGCATAGTTTTTCCTTGCTTCCATACTTAGGAAGCAGTATGACTTTCCTGTTTTGTGTATTTCCCATACTAATCTTGATGGTGACCTCTTTTCTCCCCACTTTAAGTAAATAGTATCAGGAGTAACTTTGCCCAACATGGGTACATGCGCGCGCGCACACACACAAACACACACACACACACACACATACACACACACACACACACACACACACACAGTCATCAGTAGATGGTCAACCTTCTGATGATAAGGCTCTCCAAACTAGGTTGGTGTTCAGATTACAGTCTGTAGACAAGCTCTCATTCAAAGGCTGTCCAACTTGGTAGAACCTGTCAAACCTTTTAGTATATTGTTGTGGGCTTTAAAAATATACTATCACCTCCATATCATGATGGAGGATTAGAGTAAAACCTTATGGAGGGGTAGATTTCATACATACATATATGCATACATATGTATATAAATCCATATAGTATATACATAAATTTATAAATACCCTCATATATTTTATAAATATACAGAGAATCTTTATTATACCACCACCTATTTTTCAAAAGCTCATACTATTTTTTTTATCCCTTCCACTCAAATGAAACCACTCATTCAAAATTCATTGGTTCAAAATTCAATGGCCCTTTCTCACTCCTCTTTCTCTTAGTTCTTTCTTTGCCATTGTATATTACTGACGACCTCTTTCCTCTTCCACCCTTTCTTCTGTGACATTTCTGTTTCTTAGTTGTCCTCCAGTCTGTCAGTTGAATGCCTCTTGGTTTCTATCACTAGTTCATCTTTCTCTTCTCTACTCTCAAAGTTCTCCTTTTCTCTTCTGTTTTTCCATTTCACTTTCTCTCTTTGTGATCTCTCATCTACTTCTATGATTTGATTTATCATCTATGTGAATAAGGGGAGCAATGTAGTGAAGCAAAAGTAAAAGAGCTCTATTTGTTCCAGAGGACATGAGTATAAATCCCTGCTCTGTCACTACCTCTTTGCCATTGGGCAAGGTCACTTAACATCTGGGTCCCAGGTCCTCATCTGAAAAGGAGGTTTGACTAGATGTCCTCTAAAGTCCTCGTTAGGGCAGCTATGTTGTACAGTGGATAGAGTACCAGGCCTGGAAGCAAAAAGGCTCATCTTCATTAGTTCAAATTCATCCTCGGTCAATTACTATCTCTGTGATCCTGGGCAAGTCACTTTAACCCGAATAAGCTCAAGAAGGAAGTGCCAAATCATCCCAATATCTTTGCCAAGAAAACCCAAAATAGGGTTTTGGAGAGTCAGACTCAACTGAAACAACTTAAGGTCCCTGTCAAGTATCATTCTATAATAATTATATAATCTCATGACTCCCCAAACTATATATCCAATCCCAATCTCTCCACAGAACTCTAGTGTCTAATTTACTCCTGACTACTAAATATTTCTATAAGTGATTACACAGTGAAATCTCTAACTCAATAAATCCAAAATTAATGTCATCAAATTCCTCTAAAATATAGTCCTCTTTCTGATGATGGCCATATTATTTTCCCAGTAAATGGTATTTAGTCTTCTAACTTCCTCCAAGGCAGTGAGTATCTTGATTCTCTCCTCTCATGTCTCCTTTGGGAATTTGAATTATAGAATATTCTTCCTCTTTCTTACCTTCCTTTTGTACCTTTCTACTATCTCTGTCTTACTAATTACAAATAACCTTGGGTATTCAAAAAATTAAATTAAAAAAAAGATTTAAAATGATTTAATCATCAAAAACATCTTAAAGAAAAATCCTTCACTTGACATTGCTATCCCCTTAAATTAATGTCCCATTTGTTTCTTCCTCTTTATTGATAAATTCCTAGAAAGAGTCCATATTCACTGTTTCTGCATGCTGCCTCTTTGTCCTCTGCCATGGAGCCCCACCATTCTGAAGGAGCTGCTTTATCAAAGGTTTACAGTTATCTCTGAATTTATTCATCTGACTAGCTTTTCTCAGTCACCTTTGTGTAGTATTTGACATGGTTTGCTCATGGATTGTATCTCCTCCACTGTTTTCCATTCAAGGCTCAGTTCTAGCACCACCCCCTGATGCCCCCAAATCTCTCCTCCTCAAATTATGTCATATTTATTTCCTTATCCTTATACATGTTGCATTATACCCAATAGTAGATAAACCCCTTGAGATCAGAGTCTTTAATTTTTCTCTGCTTCTTTTATGCCCAGCCCATGCCTTCTGCATAGTAGGACCTTAATAAATGTTTTTTAGATTGAAAAAGTGGAAGAGAAGAAGAAAAAGATATAGACTAGCTTCTACTGACTTAAACTTATCACAAAATTTGAAAGTCAATGACTAAGGATACCAAAGAAGGATTCTTGGAGGAGGTGGTACTTCCAAACAGGAGCACAGAGATAGAAAACTACAAGTGAAAAACTGATTCCTAAGAATTGAAGTCAATCTATAATCCTGCTAGGACTTGGGAGGTGGTTAATAATCCAATATAGCTAGAGTCTAGGGCATATGAGAAAATAATGGAGAGGTAGAGTGTCATTATTTTATGGGGCACCTTGACTGCCAGATAAAGGAATTTGAATCTGATATATAGGCAATAGGGAACTATTGAAATAAAATAAGCTAGGGAATAACATGATCAAACACATATATTCAGGGATATGCAAGGTGTGCTTGGAACTAGCTCCTGTAGCTTAGAAGAGCCAGTTGTTAAATTTTCAGCGGTGTGCTGGAACTACCTCTTACAGCTGGGAAGAACCAATTGTTAAATTTTCAGTTTGAACATTTATACCTCAGAAGTCTGTACTCTACCAAGTGGGTTTAATTTATTGTTTTTTTGTTTTTATTGTCTAAAGCAGGCCTGCACAACATATGGCTTGCAGGCCACTTGCAGCCTACCAGAGTGGTCCTTGGGTGGTATGTTGTACAGACCAGTTTTACATCTTCTCCATTTTTCACAGGCCACCTGAAATCCTTTTGTAGGCCAGATGTTATGCAGGCCTGGTCTAGAGTTAAGACAGTGACAGAGAAAATGTTAATAATGCAAATTAAATTCAAAACTCTGTCCTGAGTACTTTGTGGTGGGGGAGGGGAGATGAGAGCTGGTTGTTAAATATTTACCAACACAACTCTGAACATTCACATAATGAAGATCAGTTTGGCATCAGAGTTACCTATGAGAAAGTAGAGATGTTATATGAGTTAGGAGTTATTTCATTGGTCTAGGCAGTTAGTAATGAATATCTGTAGAAAAGAAAAAGACAGACCAGAAACTAACTTTTATGTAAAACTGCGGCCTAGAAATGGACTGCAAATTCCCATGTATCACACATCACTTAGAAAGAAGATAAATTAAGGATTGATTATTTTTGTTACCAGTGGATACTTTGCTTCACAAAAGGATTTAGCAGAGGGCTCTTTAAATATAAATCTTCTCTGGAGTATTTAAGAAGGATTTAATTTACAAAGCAAACAAAATAAAATAAACAAAACAATCAAATCTTGTCAGAACTATGTCTGTGGCTTAGAATTCGTGACTGCCTGTATTTCTGAAAGGGAATTCCTTTGAGAATTGAGATGTGTGATTCTGTGGAATTAGACAATGAGAATAAGAGACTTCAGAAAAGGATTTTTTATTTCCCCTTTGAGTCTCAGCCACTGAGAATAGATAGGCTCTCCAAGTTCTTTCCAATTGATGAATTCTAGGACAACTGGGCCAGTAGCATGGCCTACTGGGCCTATGGGAAATTCCATTATCTGTGCTGTGTGTATGCCTTTGGGCCACCTTTTCACCCCTAGAATCTTTTCAGTCTTGTAGTCATGTCCAGGAATTGCCTGATAGTGCATCTAATCTGTGATGTTTCCCTTCTGCCCACTTCCTCATTCTTTCAAAGATGATCTTGAACTCTCTGCCCTCTTGTAGGATGCAAAACTGTCTGTGTTTTACAAGGAAGTCTGGAAGCCTAGCTCCCAGACAGAAAAAAAAAAACAATTGGAGCAAAAACAACTGCCCTATAGAAAATAAAAAGGTGCAATCAGTGGCTTATCTTTCACACTGCTGTTGACTTAAAATATATTAAATTAAATCAGTCTGCTTACAACAACTTAAATTAGTTTCCATGGTCTGTTATTAGATTTATGTAGGGTTGGGGTTTTTTTGTTTTTTGTTTTGGCTGATAAAAGAAAAGGTGGTATATTAAATTGGTAGCATTGTATCGCTCTTGGGAATGATTTTTTTAAGGAGACAAAATAGATATCTCCCTCTTGTGCAGTAGTCCAGAGGAAAAATCACAGACTGAAATAAAAATGAGAGGGTAGTAATATTGCAAACAGTGTATGATTCAATAACCCCACTGGATTGCTTTGTTGGTTAGCTAATGAAGCATGCTAGCAAATTTCAACTCAAACATAAGTCAACATATTGCCAGCTAACACTCACAACAACAGGGCTGTAGGTTTAGGAAACAGGAAACTGGGTGGTAAATGGTTTGCCAAAGAGGAGATGCTCCAAGAATATTCCTTTTCCCCCTTGCCATCTTATGAAATCCCTGTGTGTGTTATGTTGTATACATATGCAATTTTATTCCTTATTGGGTTTTGTTGTTGTTGTTTAAGGCACAAGACACAAACCTGGTGCATAGATATCATCATGTGATAGCATTAAGGCACCCATCACTGAAACCCAAGTTCTCTTTCCTTATTAGAGAGACTCAGTATGTTTGAAGTTGGTTTTAATTAACTGCTGCTTTCCTAATTGTCACATTCCCTTCAGGATTTGTGTAGGGGTTGGAGGAAAGAGGAATTTTCATAGTTGTTTAATGTAATTATTCATAATGACTACATATGGTCATTTTTTCAGTTCCTAATTATTGTAAGTGATTGGTGCATGGATATTTGCATAGGTTATTTAGCAGTACACAGAATTTGTTCACTGACCCATGTACAAATCACAGAGAATTCTCAGGCTTTCCAGAGGGGAATAAGGGAACACCAGCAGACATACACCACTCAGTGTTCCAAGTCACACCTTCTAGAATGCATGATGTCAATTATAGTGGCAACTTGAATGCAAAGTAAATGTGTTTTAGATATAGGGAAATCCTTTTCTCTTTTTAAACCTTCCCTTTTATATAATGACACACTGGAGCTGGATTGCATTTGGTGAAGCCACCATGTGGCACAGTAGGTGATGGAGTTAGAGAGGATTTGAGTTGTAATCCTGGCTCTGCCACTTACTACCTGGGTGATCTGGAGGAAGTTTCTTCAGCTCTCTGAGGCTCCGTTTCTTCCACTGTAAAATGAAAGTGTCAAGCAGTATGAACACTAAGGACTCATAATCTATGAACATATGATCCCATATGACAAGTACCTGTCCTATTCTATAGAAACCAAGTTTTGCCACTTCACAAGAGGAACCAGCTGTTCCACAGAATACGCAGCAAGCTGGGCTTAGTTTGTGTATGATTTCTTATGTGGTTGCTCCTCTCATAGCTCTTCGTCATAAGACAGAACTTAGAGAATCATACAGAGGGAAGAGCCCTTACAGGTCTTCCCCCTGTCAAAACCCTATCAACCAACCCAAGCTTTTGCTACCCAAGAAAATAGAGAGTCAAAGCCATCTGCTGGGTTTTTTTTTATTAAAACTCTGAAACATATTAAAAATGGCTCGCTCTCTCCTCACCAAACACACACATATACATATACATACGGGAGAGGAAAGAGTACTATTATACACATATGTATGTATGTGCGTATATATGTATATAGAAAATCAAAAGAAAGAAACAGAGCATGTATACTGATCTATGCTATTAAGGCATAGATTATGTCTTGAAGGCTTCAGTGATTTCATCAATGTGGGGTTGTCCTTTTAATAGTGCAGACTTTATTCTATGACTTCCCATCCTACAAGTTTCTTGTGCATAACCTTACATAAATCTTCTATAGAGAATCTACCCAATGTGCCAGAGTCCTTCTTCTAGACTTTTCATAAGTAACATCAGATATCCATTGTTATCTCCTTAACTTGTCATCCTTTCAAATCATAAAACTACCTCAGTTCACATGTACGTTCCCAGATGGTATCTCTTATTCAAATTCTTGGGCACATGTCAGCTCTGGAAATATGCTGCTATCTACTTAAGCCTACCACATATCTCTTTATTCTCCTTTAGATAATTCACAAATAGAGTATCCTTGTACATTATCCATATGCAAGAGGAATTTCTTATACATGGTGAGTATCTCACAGTGCTGAATGAATTTCAAAAGAAATTGGCCTAAAAAAACCCACATCAGAAAACCATTTGGATAAAGAATGCCTATTGTCTATGATGTGGAATTGCATAGGAATGCCCACTGAGTTCATCACTACATATATGTACATATATATGTGTCTGGGTATCTTAGCCAGACACTGAAGATGGAAAATGAACTTGTTAAGAAGCCTTGGAAAGGAGAATATATCCATCAAATTTCACCACATATTAATTCTGTGACATTCTCAAATCTGTTGGGGTGCCTGGGCTTCAGGTTCTTTTGGTTTTGTTCTGTGAATACTTAAAAAGTTGAACCCCACAAAATAACAATTTAATTTTGCTTTAGCAAGAGATTATACAATCAGTATCATCAAAATATAGAATATAAAGTAATTCTTAACTCAGTAATGAGCATACCAATCCATTCAATTTGAACTACCAAGAACATGGTTGGTTAATCAAGAAGATCATTAGCTCAGCTGCATAGACAATATTGATTGTCTATCAATAATCGCTTCTATACAGTTAAAATAGAATCTTTAACCATAATATTGAGGTAATGTGGGATAGTAGATATAGAGTTACCCTCAAAGCCAGGAAAACCTGTGTTCAAGTGATGTTTCTCACACATACAGACTACATGACCATAAACAAATCACTTAACCTTTTAGCACTCTAGTAAATATTCTAAAATTGTAAACTGCATGGGACATACCGATCTACCTTGGCAGAGGGAATTTCCTCACCCAAGAGATCTCTGTACCAATGAAGTCTCTATAGCTATCTTTATCAATTATCCTAAACATACAAATTACAAAAATATTCCTATAATGAGTGTTACAGTGACTTATAATTGATAACTGGTGAGAGAGATAGGAACAGAGAGACACAAGACTAGATATTGGTACTTTCTCATTGACAGTTGGAAGGGAACAAAGCCTACTTGCTACTGTCTTATCACCAATCAGCAAGAAATAGAGCAAGGAAAAGCTGGAAAATAACCTCTAGGCACCTATACCCTAGACAACCAATGGGGAAGAGAGGGAAAGGAAATAAAATAAAAGATCCAAACTCTAGATTCCCAGCTTACTGCTTCAAGTAAAAACCAGAACACATACTACTATGTGCTTAAATTCCTTTTATGCACCTTTTTGGAGATGATACAATGATGATACACATTGTGAGAAATTGTTTTTGGAAGGAGGCACATTGGACCTCACTTAAATAGAAATAAATCTTTTTTGTACTTCAAGACACACAGTAATGAATCTAGAGACCCTTGTTCTTTGTAACAAAAAACCTACTCCTTACCCCCTAAAACTGTGACCCAAAACAAAACTCTTTTGTCCTTGAAGGTTGTCAGAAAAGGGGTGGGTTAGTTAGCCATCTTGCTATTTAAAATGCTAGAAGTTATCAGCTGTTATTGATACCATTGTGAGGGAGTAGTGGACTGAAGGTATAGATACAGGGTGTCAGGTGTTAACCCCCATTATTACCAAGAAAGGGGTGAATGGGGGACTCTCCCAAACAAGCTGGCCCCAGAACTGAATAAGAAAAAGAGAACAAGATGGATGGCAATAGGGAAATTATGCAAAACTTGGGTTGATCTACTTGATGGCTAAAATGCATACAGCTGTTTAAGATCTGTAGAATGCTTTGTGTGTTTTTTTTTTCATTTGTCTGTCACAGCAACCCCATAACAATAAGCATTATTATGAATGATGAAACTGAGAGTCAGAGAGGAGAAGTAACTTGCCCATGGGCAAAGGTAGTAAGTGTCATAGGTCTGTGTTGAATGTCGATCTTTCCTGGAGGTAAGTCCAGGGCTCTTTCCCAAGTAGCTATCCAATGTAAATCTACATCTATTTAATAGTGGTATTCTTCTGAGGATGCTATATGACTGTGAAGGAATCATGTAGAACCACAATCTCTGAAGAATCCATTGTAATCACCTAGATGGAACTCACTGCGCTTGCTCAGCCCTCCATTTCATTATACCTTTCTACCCTTTCCGCCACAGCTACCATGCATACAAAGCGCACAGAACTAACTCTTCAAATATTAGCTTATGTCAAGCCATCGGTCTATGCAGATGGTGTATTTGATGGATATAACAGCTGCCTCCATTCAGAACGGGTGCATATCTGCCCCTGTGTGAGGAGTGACTTTTTATCCTGTAGAGAGAAAGAATGCTATTTTGGCTTAATTCTGCAATTTCTTAACTAATCAAAATTTTTTGTCCACGGGAACTAAAATATTTGCATGGCTCAGATAATGAAAATAATCAATGATAAATACAAGGAAGAGTGAGAACATAAAGAAGAGTTATTGGCACCATAGCTTATTGAGCATCTGTGATTAGATTGTGTTCCCTATTATACTTAGGGGACTGGAATTCAATCTGCAGCCTGAACAGAGAACGCCATTCTGCCACAGCTCAGAACAAATTTTAGAGTCTAAACATCCCAGGTTTGCTTTAAAATGACCATTTCCCTAAGTGTTGGGACAGAGGGATTTGTGCTTGGAAAGAAAAGCTATTGTTGATGTCAGCCTTATTAATAAAAAAGGACGGGAGTGGGACATCACTGGCATTTTAGAGAACACAATCTCCTGTCAGACAAAATGTATGAGGATGAACTGGCCTGCTTAGTGAACTATCTTAGCATAACAGAATCCTGATGACACTCTTACTTTTTGAAAGCTGGGCAACAAAGGAACCAAGGTCCTAGATAAGCAATAACAAAGCAGCTTGTCTATTCAATTAAAAAATATTCCAAAAGGGTACATAGCATTATGTATGGGTGTGTGTACATACATGGATATGTATGGGTGTATGTACATACACGGATATGTTTACCTGTGTGTATGTGCCTAGATATACATGGATGCGGACTGGATCTGTGATTTCATAAGTTCAGGAAATTTCTAGATAAGAAAATTCCCACCAATACCTGTCAGCACTTTCTCTGCAACCAAGAACCTTATTTTTCTAGAATTATAAGAAGTGACTTGCCTAGTGTATGTAAGAGATATAACTTGGACCCACATCTTCTTGGCTTTAAGGTTGTCTGTCTTCTATTCCGTGTTGCTTCTTATTGTGTGGGCATGTGTACATGTATTATAAATGTATATATATATATACAATTTATGTGTGTATATGTGTACATATTGCATATATAAAATCTCAAAACTATTAGTGCTCTTTTAAATTTAAAAAACTGCACTTTGATTTTTGGGATACAGGGTAAACACACATACACACGCAAGTATGTGTATCCATATAGAGAGATATATAGATATATGTGTACATGCATATATACCCACACACACATATATGTATATATGCTTATATTTGATCCAATAGGCAATTGATTATATGTTCCATTTTTCATATCTCATGGCTAAGCTTTCCAGTTACTCACATAAAAAGTTTTCAAAGTATTACAAATGCGTTATAGATCTGGGATTTCATCCTTTCTGGGAATTCCTCCATGAATATAGATTGTAAAACTTTTGTGACCAAGTGTATACTCTTCAAAAGTTGCATTGACTCAGCCCTTTTTTCATCCTATGGTCAACAGTAATAAACCTCTCTAAATTTCACTAATCTGGTCCACAGACAATTCATTTACAAATCCATCCTTGGGCCCATACCCTAAGTCTTTGAAGCTTGGTAGGGTTTTCTAGTGTAATCAATGAGAATCTAGGATCATTTCCACATTTCAACCAGACATCAGAGGAAGACTTAAGGGGAAGCACTATTGATAATAGCCTCATAATAGTAATAATAAGATCTTACATTTGTAGAGATATTTACAGTAATGTAGTATTTTACATTTGTTATCTCATTTGGTCCTAATGCTTTAGATCTTGATGGGTAGTTCCATAATGAATGTCTGAGAAGTTCCCCAAAGACCCGCAGCTCATATAGACCATGTCTGATCCTTGGGCTGATCCCCAAGAGTATGTGTTTCTCTCTTTGGCTCATTGCCCCTATCTGAAGATAATCCATGAACATCTGCAAAACAAAGCTAAAATCGAGCCCTTGCTGAGGTTTCCTGAAATATGTGTAACAGGGTCCCCAGCTCTCACACAGGTAGGTACTGAATGTACAGTATAAATAGTGGGTATTGAACACCCTTTATCACACCCCACAGACAATGCATAGGATGCTAAGGACTTAGAGCAGAGCAGGGGCAAATATAGAGATATAAAGTACTAAAATAGCCCCATCAGCTGCCTCCTGTGGGGAGCTGAACTTTGATGCTTCTGATAAGGAAGTGCTCTATAATTTTGATGAATTCCTCTCTCCTGTGCAGTCCTCTACAGTCTTCTCAGGCCTCAGATTATCATTCTGTGTGTTTAGATCCCACTCCCACTTCCACTCCTATTCCCCACCCTAGGAAGATAAACATACTTGTAAGTTTGCTGAACTAAAGAACAGCTTCATCTCAATCATGCCGTCTCAGTTAGCGAGGTTGAGATTTCCTGACCTTGATCACACCCCGAGTCTTTTCTGTCTCCTCAGCTTCAGGGTGGGTATCTGTGTACATATGGGTTCTCTTTCTACCAATTCCCCTTGATTTTTAAATTTAAGCCAAAAGAATTGAAAAATACCCCCCTCTTCCTTTACCAAGAAGGATATTCTCTAAGAATTCTTCTTCTAAGAAACTGATGCTAGGTTCTCCAAATCTTGGGAATTCTCAAATTTGCGTGGGGAAAAAAAAAAACCACTTTGAGAAACTCTTGTCTCTGACCTGTGCTCAGAAAAAGAAACAAAACTGAAGGCAGCATTTAGGAATTGGAGGTGTATGGATTCTCCTCTTAGATTTGCCCAGGCAAGCATGGGTTGCTTGTCATGTGCTTTTCCTGCAATTTTCTGGTTTTTGCTGGTGGTGGTGAGCACAAAACCAGTCATCAGGGCATGATCTCAGTTTCTGAAATCCAATTAATAGAGTGCCACTGTACATGTCTGCTTGTTGAGGATCTACCATTCAGATGCCTTCAGAAAGGACCATATCTTGTGGCCTTATAAAACGATTGAGGGCCAGTTATCAAGGGGATCAAGGGGTCTCCTAAACACCTGTCATACAGTTACATAATATACACAGGAAATATTTTTTTAAAAGCAATTGGGGTTAAGTAACTTGCTCAAGGTTACACGGCTAGTCATTATTTATGTGTGGGTGCTCATTTTCTGAGGCCGGATTTGATCTCGGGTGATCCCAACTCCGAGGCCAGTGCTCTTACTCACTGCACCACCTAGCCGCCCCATACAGGAAATATTTTAAGTCATGTCTTCTCTCCTATTAAGTGACTTGGTAAGGAGTTATGATTTCTGTGAATTTAGACTAAGATTCAGAGAAAATAAATGGGATACATTAAATGAGATATATATATATACACACATACATATGCAACTATGGATAAAGGTAGAATCAACATGTTACACCCCCCCCAAAAATCCTCATATTATTTAGCATAAAATTGCCTATGACTCTAAATTGGGCACCACTTTGATCATTACATTTGCATTGGGGCATCTAAGACACAATTTGAGGTCTTAAACACAATTTTGGTTACCCATGTAAATACTAGGCTGACCAGATGAAGTTATTATAACAATAGAAGATTATAGAGTAAGAGTTATTAATTCTATGCAGGCCAAGGGTAAACTGATTTTAAGTTTGAAGGGAAGGCAAGAGTAACTCCAGAACTTGAGGGATAGCCATGGGAGTGGGATGTTCAAACTGAACCAGCTAATTGAGTTCAGAAAGAGAAGTAGTGTGTACATCCCTTCAGGGAATTTGATCGCTTGTATAATATTCACCATTTATTTTTAAAACTTAATTTTGGAAGAATCACATTGCAGTAAATATTAAACAATTTCTTTTCTTAGAGAACAGACTGTTCTTTATGTTCATTTATATGCAACTTCCCCCACCCCCTCCCCAGTGTAAGTGTGGGAAGAGAGTCAAAGATTTGTGCTGGCCAAAATATAGCCCAAATGTTGGAGGTTTTGTTGTGGGTATGCATACATGTGTATATATGCATACATATACATATGTGCATACATACATACCCACACAGACATACACATCTATGTGCATATACACACATATGTTTATATATATATATAAAATGAAGACCTGAAATATAGACTCTGTCCTAGAAGGCTTTCCTGTGCAGTCCCTGAAATGTGTTTGGAAGCCATGGGCTCACTACCAGAGATTAAACCAGAAATTTTTGAGTCCCAAATCATAGAGTTGCCTGGAAATATGTACCTCAAATTTTACAGGCAAAAGCACTGAAAAGAATAGACTGAGTTTTACCTTAGGCTGTGCTGGGGAACCTGGGGCTACAAGGCCACATGTGACCTCTAAGTCCTCAAGTGCAGCCCTTTGACTGAATCCAAATCCACAGAACAAATCCCCTTAATAAAAAGATTTGTTTTATAAAATTTGAACTTGGTGAAAAGGCCACACCCCAAGACCTAGAAAGCCCCATGAGGCCTTGAGGCCACAGGTTCCTCACTGCTAGAGGGTATTCTGCTGGCTTGGTCAGTTTCCTGGCTTGGTATGGGGATCATAACTTTATCTGTTCATTAAAAAACAAAAAAAACAACAACTTTCCTTTTTCTGGGATAGACTGTCTTGTTATTAGATCTTGGAACAGGGGAACGAAGAGCAGCGTAAGGCTTGCAGTAGCCAAGAGTGGTCATGCAGTTGTAAGCAGTTATACTCAGCATAGGTGATATACTGCAGGGTGGAAACTTGACCCAGCAGACATGACAGGATGCCCAACAGAGACAGTACCACAACATTAAACAGAGGACATCAACAGTTCAACAATATTAGAGATCCATATCTACCCCTACAGATGCGCTTTCCATCCGTGCACATGACTATACCACTTCCTGACATTTGCATAGGTCCCCTGGTTCTTGAAGGTGTATGCCTTCACGTGTGTGATCTAGGCATGTTAATTCCCAGAATGAGTTCATTTATGTTCCCTGCCTTATGTGACCTATATGGGTATTTCCTCATCATGTGTTCTATGCTTATGTGCTTTATCATCACAGATGGTAGAGTAACCTATGTGATGGTATAAGCCATTTGGTCACAGGGAGGGGGTCATTTCCTGACATTTTATTTGCTATGCAAATTGAGTAAATAAATGTCTTTTGTTTTGAACTAATGTGTTCAAAGGCAGGTAGGTGGTGCAATGGATAGAACTCTGGACCTGTTGCCAGAAAATCCTAAGTTCAAATCTGACTTCAGACAGTTACTAGTTATGTGACCCTAGACAAGTCACTTAACCTTTGCCTCAGTTTCTTCAACTATAAAATGGGGATAACAATAGCATTTATCCCTCAGGGTCATTGTGAGGATCAAATGAGATATCTGTAAAGCACAGTGACTGGAACATAGTAGGCCGTTAATAAATGAATGTTTATTTCCCTCCTCTAACTGGCTGCTAAAAGCAAACACATTGAGCTTTAGTTTTCCGTGAGTATTGAACAAAAATAGCTAGATGTGGCTTTTTGGGGGAGGAACTCACACATGAGGGAGTATCTTTTAGATGCTACAAGAATAGTGGTTTCATTTTTGTCTTCATTACAATATTGAGCCTTTGGGGATGGGACATTTTCAAGGACTCATTGACATAAAGCCTTTTGTAAACTTTTCCGAGTCATCTTTCTTTCTTTTAATAGCCTACAGTAGGATGTGGGTTGAAACTTTTATTGGGTCTTTGAAATGAGGGGGCAAAATGAATTTATCTGCCTTTTTAAGCTATCCAGGATTGTTTGAAAGTTGACCATTTCGTAGGGAGATGAGATAGAACCAACAAATGTTTGTCCTTCTGGAACCAAGCAAGTAATGACATGGTTGGGTTTAGAGCCAAATCTGAAGGTATGTAAAAAATAGAATTGCCTATGTACAATATGCAAAAGGTGCATGAATGACTTTTTCAATGTTATTTTCTATATACTCACTTCTCTTTAATGCCAAAGAAGTCATTCCCCAAGATTCTCACCTAGTTATTTTATTTTGTGCTAAGTTGCGTATATCACAATGAACGTACAAATACTCTGAATGCTGGGTGTGTGCATATGTGTTGGGGAGTCAGAGAGAGTAATGCTCAGAGGGCATGACTTTCATGCTTTACATAATATGCCGAAATTCTTTTTTTGTTTGTTTGTTTAGCTTTTTTTTTTTGGAGGGAGGAGGGTGGGGCAATTGGGGTTAAGTGACTTGCCCAAGGTCACACAGCTAGTAAGTGTTAAGTGTGTGAGGCTGGATTTAAATTCAGGTCCTTCTGATTCCAGGGCTGTGCTCTATTCACTGTGCCACCTAGCTGCTCCTATGCCCGAATTCTTAATCCTGACTCTAGTTACATGGGCCTTTTAAAAAAATTGACTGGTATCCTCAACTTATATGGATTAAGTGATCATGTGTCTATATGCTAGGCAAATTTTCATTACAGGGTGATAGATTTAGAGTTTGAAGAGAATTTTAGATTGTATAGGTTAATTTGATTTGAAAGGTTTAGTAGTCCCATATTGAATAGAAGGAGGGATAAAGCAAGCAGGTGCATGCATGTTCATACAAGTGGTATAGATGCAAACACACATATACTTAAAAACACACATCTAAGAAAAATTGAAGATTCCATTTCAGATTTAAAATATTTTGCTCAGTTACTCTGCAATTTGTAGAAATTTGTATATGATGATAACATTTTGCTTCCCCACTTTCTTCATCTAGATGTCCAGAAAAACAAAATCAGTGATATCTGGCATTCATAAAGTAGTTTCTGATTTGTAAGGCACTTTCTAGACATTCTAATATGAGCCTCATAAAAACGTTATAAGTAGGTAATACAGATACTATTACCTCCATTTTTACAAGTGATGAAAATGAAGCCCAGAGAAGTGATATGACTTGCCCATACTCTAATTAATGTTTTAGAAATGAGTTTTAAGTGTTCTTAACTCAAAGTCCAGATCTCTGTCCAAGAATGAGACTTAATATCAAATTAGCAAACAACCTTCAGTGTCTCCCTTTTGCTTCTGTTTACTTGTTCTTGTTGGGGAGATGTTCTCCCTAGTATATTCTGGTACACTGGAGTCCCTGTGGCCAAAAAGAGATGACCTACAATAGGTAGGTTTTTTCCTACACTTTTTCAGTATACTTACACACACACACACACACACACACACACACACACACTCACTCATACACACATATGTTGCTGAGTTGTTTCAGTCACATCCAACTCTTCATGACCCTATTTGAGGTTTTCTTGCCAAAGATCCTGGAGTGCTTTGCCATTTCCATCTCCAGCTCATTTTACAGATGAGGAAACTGAGGAAAATGGGGTTCAGCAATTTGCCTAAAGTCACACACCTAGTGTCTGAGACCAGATTTGAACTCATGAAGATGGGTCTTCCTGATGCCAAGCCCAGTTCTCTATCAGCTGCATTGCCTACCTGCCATAATTATATCTATATCTACGTACATACACACACATTCCTCAGCTAAGCATTTTAGGACCTTCACATTCTATCTCCAACCCTTCCTTCACAGACTTATACTACACCATTCCTCTCTAGGTACTGCATGATCTGGTCAAACTTGTCTATTTGCAGTTCTCTCATTTGGAATTTCATCTCTCACCTCCACATCTTTGTATGGGCTGGCCCCTTGTGCCAGAAATGTCCTCCCAACACACCTTCACTTCTTAGAACCCTTAATGTCTTTCAAGGCTCAGCTCAGGTACCACTTCTTGAGGGAAATTTTTCCCAATCCTCTCCTTTTCAAATAATTTTTTAATACTCTGTGTATATGTTATATATATACTCCAGCAGAATACAGTATACTTATGGGAAGAGACTTCTTGTTTCATTTCTTTCTTCATATCCCTGGTATGAGCCTGGTATGCATAGAAAGTACTTAGTAACTACTTTGCTGAATTGGAAAGGGGATTGCAGTCATTGTTTTCTGCTTTTTTTTTTATCTTTGCTGCTGAACTCATCCTCCCTCTTAATCCCATCCCTGGCCACATAAGCTCCAATTTGCCATAGTGTGGTAAAGAGAACCTCTCCCAATAAGAATAAGTATCTATGTCTTCGGTTATATCGCCTCGATGCTAATATTAAGTCTTTCAGATTCCTTTCTCTAACCTGGATATCAAAAATCTCTGTAACAGATAACTCTCTAATTTGGAGCTGGGTATTCCCAAGATCCTTTCAGTTTTAGCTTACAAGTGAATTCAGAAGAACCAAAGGTAAATTTAGGAGGAAGGGATTTTGTTCTCTAAACACCTGGCCAATATCCCTGCCTTTATTATGCATATCCATCAATAGCAATATCTGACCCCTTTGGTGCTCTATTTTACCCAGGCCTCCCCCTCCCCCCCAAAAATACTGTCTCCCCACATTTCTGATACCGTCTTGTGCCTGGAAGAGTGAAGACATAAAGATAACTGAACTTGTACTGTGAAGTAAGTGGGCAACAGAGAGATTGTAGCTCAAGGGCTATGTCTCTGGCAAAGAAAACACCAGTTCTTAGCAGAAAATAAAACAATTATTAGAATACTTTTTTATGTATCTACTCTTTATTATGTCATTTTAAGTCCACAATTTTTTCATTAAAATTATAGACTTTCTATTACATACTAAGCAGAAAATCCATTTCAATTCTATTGGCATTTATGAAGTGTTGTTTTTGTTCAGTCATTTTGCAGTCACATCAGCTCTTTGTGACCCCATTTGGGGTTTTCTTGCCAAAGATACTGAAGTGGTTTGTCATTTCCTTCTCCAGTTAATTTTACAGATGAGGAAACTGAGGCAAACAAGGTTGAGTGACTTGCCCAGAGTTACACAGCTAGACACTTTCTGAGGCTGGATTTGACCTCAGGAGATGTCTTTCTCTCTTTGTCTGGCACTATATATCCATTGCGCCACCTAGCTGCCCTTTTATGAAGTATGGAGGTTCCAATTTTGGAGATAGACCCAACTCACAAGGAATTTGAATTGAAATGGTGTAGATAATGTTGAGCATGAATTTTGGTATGCACATTTAAACTTCATTGGTCTGAGCAGTTTAGGGGTTGAGGAAAAGAAAATGGGGTGGGATTAGTTTGAGATTTTTAAAATTCTGAATTATAGAAAGGTTTTCAAGAATTACAATTTGATTATTTTCAAACATACTTTCTAAGTAATGCTCCTGTAGAGTATATTTTAATAAACAGATACAACTCTGTAATTAGCAACATTTTTTGCATTCAAAGACAATTTTGCATTTTCTATAGTCCTTGAGAAACAATGTAATTTTTTTATGCAGAATAAACATGTCTATCTCCTGCAATTTTGTTTACCTAATATTCTTGGCAATTCTTTTCTTTACAGATAAGTCAACCAAGTTAGGGTTCAGATAGACAGAGATACAGAAACAGATACATGTACACA
This sequence comes from Gymnobelideus leadbeateri, assembly GCA_011680675.1. Taxonomy (NCBI): domain Eukaryota; kingdom Metazoa; phylum Chordata; class Mammalia; order Diprotodontia; family Petauridae; genus Gymnobelideus; species Gymnobelideus leadbeateri. The sequence goes on from WOXC01002881.1 coordinate 171,855, forward strand.
CATACATATGGGAGAGAAAGGGAGGGAGGAAGTGAGGGGGGAGGGAGAGAGAAGGATAGGGAGATGTAGAGGGAGAGGGAGAGAGAGAAAGAGAAAGAGAAAGAGGGAGAGGGAGAGGGAAAGGGAGAGAGTTGACTAACTCGGACTTTGTGATAATTCAACATGGCTGAAATGTATTTCAAATTAGTCAAGTCCAAACAAATAAGATTTTACAGTCTTTGTTTGCTAGATTTATTTATATTCCCAGACAGGCATCTGTTTAAACTCTCAATTCATCAGCTTGTTAAAACAAAACAAATAAACAAAAGCCCACCACCTAGCTGGATTTCTACTATAGCTTCTATGTTAAAGAAATTACATTATTTAGTAATAATACAGAACTCAGTCAATACTATGGCCATGAGGGTAATAACAAATAGTATATATTCAAATGAAAGCCTCTTCCCATAGAAATTATTTGTGTAAAGGGACATCTATCACAGAAATGTGCTTCCCTTTATAAGAAAAGAATAAAGCTAGAAGGTTATTGCTTTTATTGATTTTTAAAATTATCTATGTGCTCTATCCATATGTTACACTCAGGTGCATAGGATGTCTCTCTCTCCATGATCATTTATAAAACAGAGTTGGATAAATTACTCCTTAGGATCTATCCAGCTCTAACTCAAAGATTTTGCAATTCACTGGTCCGACTTTCAGCTCTTTTACTCACTAGCTATATGACCTTTGCCAAGTAACCTCAGTTTCTTTTTCTGTAAAAATTGCAGTTTGGGGTGGCTAGGTGGTGCAGTGAGTAAGAGCACTGGCTCCAGAGTTGGGATGACCCAGGATCAGTCCCAGCCTCAGAAAATGAGCACACACACACATAAATAATGACTGGCCATGTAACCTTGAGCAAGTTACTTAACCCCATGTAGCAGCAAGCACCCCAATATCCCCAGGGTAGCTGCCAACACAGGTTCTTAGATCTGCTTGTCAAAAGGAAAGCAACTCAAAATGGGTTAACAAGCTTACTTTAATCAAACAAACATACATTACCTAGTTCAGGGGAAAAAGGTCAGCACCCCGAACTTCAGAGTTACAGAACTTACAGATCAGACAGGCTTCCAAACTGTCCCAACATTATATCAATACCAAATCACAGTTACCAGAGAGGGAAGCATCAACATCTGGGTTTTCAAAGCCGGGGGGCTCTCAACAACGGCTTCCCAGAGTCTCATCTGGTCAAATCACACAACACTTCTCAAAGTGAGCCCCAAAGCAAAGCCTCCCCTCAGGGCTTATATAGCCTTCTCTTGGCTCAGAGAATGTAACAACCTTTTGGACCCACTGCCCAATCACAAAGTATCAAGGTGTGGGCTTTCCTGAAAAACAAGCCTCCCACCACAGGCTCCAGGTGCACTTAAGCTAGGGGCAGGGAAGATCTTTAAATTTGCATTTCCATTACACCCCAACTGCTTTTAAAAAAAATTACACAGTTCATCCGAGCAATATTTAAAGCTCCCCACCTCCATCTCCTTAAATACATACCTTGTTGGCCTTGATGAAGTCATAGAGATTATAGTATTAATTATATTTTCCCTATTAAAAACCATTGCTTTTGTGTTACTATGAGTAGAGTTCGAAGTTTGTCACATGTCTCTGAGTACTTATACAAAATCTTTAATGATTTTGAACAAGATTTTAAGGAAAAATTTTAGAATATCTGCTTTCTGTTTTCTGTGCTAGCAACTCCTTGAAAGTAAGAGGCAGGCTAGATGACCTATAAGGACCATTTATTTCCATATTTTATGCTTCTGCTAATGTAATCACATAAAGTCCTGTGTATTTATAAAGATGGGAGTGATAACTATACTCATGTAATTTGATATTATTTACAATGAATATTCTATCTGTTTACTTAATGTATGTTTTGTGAAAACCAATAAGGGGTGAATCCATTTAGAGAGATAATGGAAGAAGAGGGTATGAAAGGAGTTTTATGGGGTTTTTTTGATTGTTTTTTTTTTTAAAGCAATTGGGGTTAAGTAACTTGCTCAAGGTTACACGGCTAGTCATTATTTATGTGTGGGTGCTCATTTTCTGAGGCCAGTTTTGATCTCGGGTCATCCCAGTTCCGAGGCCAGCGCTCTTACTCACTGTGCCACCTAGCCATCCCTAGGAGTTTTATGTTAAAAGGAATTCTCACCACCAGAACCATAACTATAGATTGTATTCCAGTAGCACAAATCTGCCCAGAGGGTAGGAAATATTCCTCAAACCAGTTTATGACATGAAAAAATGTAATGAATACAAATACAGTTGAATTGTTGATGAACAGTCCTTTCAGCCATATCCAACTCTTTGTGAACCATTTGGGGTTTTCTTGGCAAAGATACTCCAGTGGTTTGTCATTTCCTTTTCTAACCCATTTTTACAGATGAGGAAACTGAGGCAAATAGGCAAGTGACTTGCCCAAGGTCAGACAGCTAGTAAGTGTTTAAGGCCAGATTTGAACTAGGGTCTTCCTGACTCCAGACACAGCACTCTATATTTGCAGTGTCACCTTGCTGCCCAGTTGAATAGAAAGGGATATGAGTTATTACACTGCTTCTTTGCAACTAAGCAAGTATATCTTAAACATCTGTGCCTCCTAAATGGTAGCGCTCTTGGTCAAAGGCTCAGTCAGCCCACCACAACTATAGGTTAGTCATCCTTCTGTGAATTGGTTGGATAAAGCTCGATGGAGGAGGGGGAATTTAGCGAGGCGCCTTAAGGCATTCTGGGATTGATGTACACAGCTTGGCAGATTGTTTGGGGAAGTAGGAGTGAGGTGGGCAGAAAAAAGGCAGTCACTGAGTCATTTTGCTTGGATGAGCTGAGTAAAACTAGTGAATAGCAAGCTAAATCATTGGGATTATCTAGGGGATTAAATGAGGGTCCTGCTTTCACACAAAGGGTGAGAACGTTTTCAAGGAGCGCAGTGGAGACTTCCTTCCCTCTTCTCGCTGCTCTCTCCCCTCCCTCAAACTCTCTTGATTGAAGAGTAATCTAGGGACAAATTGGACATATTCTTCCTTGGGAATGTATAATACAAGAGAAAATCAGAATGGCCTGAGTTTGTTTGAAATTCACACGATTAGAATGAGAGTTCCTTTTCTGAAGTGACTAGATCCAGGACCATGTAAAAGATGAAGGCTCTTATCATTTGTGTTTTCCTGTTCATATTTTTTTCTCATCTAAAGTATAATTGCCTTTAAATGCATATAGTTTAGTGAATATGGGCTGTGTTCACAAGCCTATAGAAACAAACTTTTCTGCCAGGAATAGTTGGAATCAATGACCAACAATTCCTTGTTCAAATATAAGTGTGTTATTGAAGGAGAGACCTAGCTGATGCTTCTTGAAATAAATATATATGTATGTGTGTATATAATATGTATATATGTGTGTATACATATGAACATACATACATGTGTGTATATATGTGTATATATATAATTATTATATCAACTCTTTTTGTGGTAGCAAAGAATTCGAAATTGAAAGTATGCCTATTAATTGAGATAGACAAACAAGCTGTGATATATAATTATAATGGAATATTTTTGTGCCATAAGAAATGACAAAGGACACAGTTCCAGAAAAATCTGAAAAGACTCACATTAACTGATGCAAAATCAAGTGAGCAAAACCAAGGAACATTTTGTGCAATATTAACAATGCTATAGTAATGATCAAGTGTGAAAGATTTAGTCATTCTGATCAAAACAATGATCCACAACCATTGCAAAGGACCCATAATAAAAAAAAAAAATGCTTTCTACCTCCAGAGAGAGAACTGATGACTTCTGAGTTCTGTTTGAAGCATTTTTTCTGCTTTATGTTTCTTACTTTTATTTGGCAGCATGATTAATATGGAAGTATGTTTTGCATGAATTTACATCCATAATGGGTACAATGTTGTTTGTCTTCTCAATGGGAATGGAAAGGTTAGAGGGTGGAAAAGAATTTGAAACTCAAAAATATGGATGCCAAAAAAGAAAAAAAAACTATCCAAAAAAAGATTGCTATACAACATTTTTCAATTGTTATTATTAAGTTGTTTTTCAGTTGTTTCCAACTCTTTTTTCTTCTTCTTTTCCTTTTAAATTTATTTATTTTTAGTTTACAACATTCAGTTCTGCAAGTTTTTGAGTTCCAAATTTTCTCCCTCTTCTCCTTCCCACTCCCCCTGCAAGATGGCATGCAATCCAATATAGGTTCTACATATACCTACACATTAAACATATATCCACAATAGTTGAATTGTAAAGAGGAATTATAACCAATGGAATAAACCACAAGAAAGAAGAAACCAAACAAAAAAAGAGAGAGCAAATAGTTTGCTTCAGTCTGCATTCAGATATCCAATTCTTCATGACCCCATTTATTGATTTTCTTGGCAAAGATACTGGAGTAGTTTGCCATATACTTCTTTAGTTCACTTTACAGATGAGAAAACTGAAGCAAACAGGGGTAAGTGACTTGCCTAGGGTCACACAGCTAGTAAACATCACAGGCCAGATTTGAACTCAGGAAGATAAGTCCTCCTGACTCTAGGTCCAGCACTCTGTGCACTATCGAAAACACTTAGCTGCCCCCATAGAACTTTAGATGTCATTATTAAAAATAGTTTTAAACAATAAAAATGTGACCACCTTTTTCATGCTTAAAAGAACCAGAAAAAAAGTGGGAGAAAAGAGGAATATAGAATTAGCACTGGAGGGCAAATTTCTAAACATTTAATTGGTGCCTAAGATGTGTAAATTATATGATATGTTCCAAAGATTTACTACTGGAATAAAGTCCTAGAGATCTTGAACTTGTTGGCACTTTAAAATATATCCAATCCAATGTTCATATTTTGCTATGGTAAAATTAGAGCCCATGGAGCTGAAATTACTTTCTGAAGGTCACTCAACTAGTGAATGAGAAAGTCAAGATTAGAAGTCAGTTCTTGGGGCTAGGTGGCATAGTGAATAGAGCACCAGGCCTGGAGTCAGGAGGACCTGAGTTTGAATCTAGCCTCAGACACTTAAGACAAAACTAGCTTGGGCAAGTCACTTCACCCCAATTGTCCTACCTTCCTCCCTCCAAAAAGCAAAAGGAAAAATCTCAAAAAAAATGTCAGTTCTTCTATGTCCACCTAGGGTTCTTTCCCCTATATGTAATGGGAGAGGCACACTATTTCCACCATTAAGTAAGCTTTCTGAGGGTAAGGATTATATCTGCTTCCTTCTTCCTAACTATCCTCCATGTCTGTTCCAGTTTTTAGATAAAAAGACTCTGTGTGCACAGATTAAACATATACACAGATAACTGAATATAAAGACATGTTAAGAGAAAAAAATGCTAACCTTGGTGGGTTCAGGAAAGACCTTTTGTGTAGAAAATGGCACCTGAGCTATTTTGAAGGAAGGTACTAGTTCTAGGAGACCTAGAAGAGAAACGAATCCATTCCTGGCAAGAGGAAAACCCTTTGCAAAAGTATGGGAGCAAAAGATGGAATGTATTATACAGATAATATTTCATAAGCCAGTTTGAGTGGAATACTAAATGTATGAAGGGGCCTAATATAAAAAGGCTAGGAAGGAAAGTGAGAATAAGATTGTGAAGCCTACTAAATGTGAGGCTGAAGACTTTGTATTTTATGCTAACAGTAACAGGGAGCCACTGGCAATTTTTAAGTCAAGGGATGATATGATCAGATGTCTACTTTAGGAATGTCAGTGTTGTTGCTGTATAGAAGAGGGATGGGAAAGGGTTATGCTAGAATCTGGGAAACCAGTTAGGAGACTATTACAGTAGTCCTAATGAAAGTTAATGAGAGTCTAAACAGCGTTAGTGGCTAAGTGAGTGATAGAAGGGAGTGAGATGTGGAGGTAGAATTGATAAGCCATGACAGCTGATTAGATATGGCAGCCTGCTGGGGAAGAAAAAAGGTTCAAGGATGATTCTGGAGTTAGAAAACTGGGTAGCCAGAAGGAACGTGATGCCCTGAATCAAAGGGAGGAAATGTGGAAGAAAGATAGGTTTGGGCGAAAGGGGGGATTCTCTCCTGAACATTTGGAGTGTGAAATGTGTCATAACAAATTTGGGAGGTAGAAAAAGGAAGTGTTTGTGTTCCTGTTTTGTAGATGGATCAAACTGAGGGCCAGAGAAATGAAGTTACTTTAGAGATAATAAGGGGTAGAACCAAGGCTTGAACCTTCTGTCTCCCAGCCTGGCACTGTTTCCATTACATCTCATTGTCTAGCAGAGGGAATTTTGAATCAGAATTTAAAACTGAAAAGCACTGTAGAGATCTTCTCGTTGTACAAAAGAGGAAACTGAGACCCAGAGTGAGGAAATACCTTAAAACTATCTGACACAAGCTCAGCTTCACAAATGGCACCCCATAGGTGTTAATTTGAGAATGTGTCAAAGTACAAACCTCCATCAGAGAGGTCTGCAGAAGGCTTTGTGGAGAGCAGCAGAGAAATTTTGCTTTGCCTTGGAATTGATCCTTCTTAGAGACAGAATCATTTGCAGAGATGAGGACAATCGTGGAGAGCAGGGGCTTTTAAGAAGCACTTTCTCCGCCAAGAGTTTCATTCTGATCTTATGAAAGAGTGATGCCACCTCAGGTGTAATTCATCACACCACTGCCTTTCTAGAAAGTGCAGAATTGGAGAGAAATGCCTTTGTCTAGATGAATAAACACCATGCGTATGAGTAGACCAGCCTGTCACTGATTGAGTTTTATGTAACTAGGCATCAAGTACTTCTAGTTTTCTCCCAAATAAAACCTGGTTTCCCTTGAAACTTTTTAAAAATTCTCTTCTATTAAAGAATAAGGTTTCCAGATAAGTAATGGCTGACTTCTCTTCTCTGTCTAGGGACCCATAGCAGCACTCTGTGTTTGTCTCTACCCAACTATGAGTTAGAGTCTTTGGGACTCAGTTTCCTCTTCTGTAAAATGAAGGATTTGAGCTAGATGGCCTCTAAGGTCATTTCAGGTTTTAAATCTCTGATTTTATTCAGGAAAGTTAGTCAAGTCAACAAGAAGCATTTATTATATCGCCTTTTACAGCCAGCTCCTGTGTTGAGCACTGGGACAATACAAAGGAATGCAAAAGAGACAGTCAGTCCCTGCTCCCAAGGAGTCTAATGGGGTAAACAACATGCAAAGAACTGTGTACAAACAAGATATGTGCAGGATAAATTGGAGCTAATCAGCAGAAGGAAGGCACTAGCATTAAGGAGGATCAGGAAAGGCTTCCTGTAGAACGTAGGGTTTTACCCAGGACTTGAAGGCTTACAGCTAATCATTTTTGTATTCCCCTCGAAGCCTAGCAGAATGGATTCTACACAGTAGGAGCTTAATAAATATTTGCTGGATGAATGAATGATTATCTGGTAAAGCTCTTTTCCTTGCTCTAAGTGTTTCTGCCTAGAATCAAGTATATTTGGATTTTAACCCATTACTATTGTATTCTTCCCCCCACCCCAGCCCCTGTTGTCTGTGGTTCTCAGTTGTACAGTCATGAATATATAGTTTGGGGGGGTTCTGAAGTGGGTGAATGTGTCCCTCTTACCATAGACCCCAGATGGAAGTAAAAGGTTAGTGAAAGGTTAGTCTCAGCTATTGTGAGAGTCTGACCTCAGCATTTCAAAGGCTACATGGTGTCTACAAATTGAGTGGCTAAGGTACAGTTGGAGAGTACCTGGAAACTGGAGTTGGGAGATGTGAGTTTGATCCCCATGTCTAACATTTACTAGCTATGGTACTACAAGTTTCCCACCTCACTTCACTGTTCCTATGTGAAATGAAAATAATACTTCCATGGGCAGGTTTCCAAGGTTGTTGTGAATCAAATGCTTCCTAAAACTATGTCGATGATTGTTATTTTCTTCCATAATGCTTAGTTTAATACACACAGGGCTAGATATTCCATACCATTTGGGGATGCCTAGGTCTTAAATTCAGTAGAAAGTAAACTCTTTGAAGACAGGTTTGATTTTTGATTTTGTATTCTTAGAGCCTGGCACATAATAGGGCTTACTAAGAGATGCTTGTTGAACTGTAATCACCTCTCATCACTAGACATTTACATTCTTGTGCATCTCATTAATTGTTTCTAGGGCCCCATTGATCCACATTCATGCAAAAAGTCTGGAATGAACATTGTCAAGTATATCTCCTAAAGTTTTGTTTCATCAGTGACTGACAGATGTGACCTATGGGTGAAAGTTCAGTGATGCCAACTTCATGAAAGAAAAATGTGATGAGCTAGAGTACATGGGCCTCATGGGATAAATCAGGTGGAATGTTGATCCTTCAGAGTAGTACAAATGTCCATGAATATTAAGTGGTATCTAGTGTTTCCCTGTTTGGTTTTGAAATAGATCCTGAAGGGATTATTTTCCCTTCCAAATAAGCCCGTAAATTTACTACTGGGGCTGCAATACAGGCACCACACTTAAACTAGGTGTCAGTTTACTCTATAAAGTTTTTATTGTGTCCCAATTTTTTTTCATATTTTGCATGAATTTACATTTTGCAAGCATTTGCATTTGCATCTAGGGAAAAAAAAAACAAACTAGATGCTATTTAATATTCAGGACATTTCCAGGAAGGTACCCTGGCCTAGTGGAAAAAGGACAGACTTTGAGGTCAGGAAAACCTGACCTCAAGTCTTGCTTCTGACACATACTAACCCTGTGGCATCAGGAAAGACACTTATCCCTTCATTAACCCCAGACAGCTCTCTAAGAATGGAAGTTATAGCTATTTTATTCATCTGAATTGGTGGTGGAAGTGTCCACACTGTGGATCAATGGTCTGTATACCCCATCCCTATAGAAGTCATTTCTCTGACATAAAAGTATGAGCTATGTTCCAATAACCATCTTAAGGATGCTATGAAGGGTGGCATATATATACACACACATACATACATACACACATACATACCCATGTGTTTATTTCCCACTTACCCCTACTCTTTTTTTCTTTTTGGAGGGGGAAAGGCAAGGCAGTTGGGGTTAAGTGACTTGCCCAAGGTTATACAGCTAGTAAGTGTTAAGTGTCTTAGGCCAGATTTGAACTCAGGTCCTCCTGATTCCAGGGCCAGTGCACCTACTTCTCTTAATGTATTTTGTAAGGTTACATATGAATAATTATAGTGAAAAGGATGTAAACCTGTGGAATTCTCTGCCATTCATTGTCAGGCTTGGCTTGAAGATTTAGCCAACAGTATGGTATAACCACAAAAGGATTAGATTCTGAATTGGGGGATCCCAGTTCACATCTGTTGCTTATTGCTTCTGTGATTGGAGTCATAATCCACTCTTGGAAATCAGATTGAATGACTCCCAAGATATACATTGTTATGTATCAGGAGTCCCATGAGGTGTTTCTGTCCATCTCTCTTCTAAACTGGGTCTTGAGGAAAGTAGGGAGATATCACAGAAGGTTTTTCTTTTTTTCTACTGTACATGATTCAGTTTTCAGTCTGCATTTTTGATGAGATTCCCTGACACCACACAAAAGATGGTCAACTTATCTTTCCTCCAATCACAGAGCAAGTTATTAACAAAGACCAGCTTTTAAAATTATCATTTCACACCCTTACAATGGGCAAAGAAGATGTAGGTCTGTTAGACCAGCCTATCTTTTATACCCATTAGTGGAAATTAGGAATCAATTAACCCTACCAGTTGTTCCAGTGGAAATCAGATCCACAATTTCCCTTATTGCTCTTTATTTTATTTTATTGCTCTCTCCTGTGGCTCTAAGAAGCTGTAGGATACACAGTGGCCACAACCCAGTAGAGTTGTCTCAATAGATGGGCTAAACCAGGAACAGGTTTAAATCAGTCAAAGGGTCACATTTGAGCCTTGAGGCCACAGGTTCCCCACCCCTGGTAAACCATGTTGAGGGTAACTGACAAACCTCAAACCCGTGGGTGAGTTAGAGGGATGTCTAAGCATGTGAAGACTTCCCCTGGGAAAGCATATGGATGAGAACAATTTGTTCCAATGGCCGTCATGGCAAAGGAAGTAAGTGCCGTGGAGCACTTAGAGCTTGGTCAGATACTGAAGATGCCAGTCACCCACTGTATTGCCAGGCTAGACTTTGTGCTAGATGGTTGGTGCTGCCATTGGACTTCAATGAACTCAGGAAGAGAGAAAGTTCTGCCTCACTTAAATCCAAATTGACTTGCAAGTCAAGACATCACCCATGATGTTATTGGTCCTCTTCAAAAACAAAAGATGAGCAATTATTACTTATAGTCAAATTTCCAGGAATATGGAGATGATTATGTAGATGTATTCTGACCTGGCTAGACCATACTTACAGACTTATGTTCAGTTTATAATACTACATTTTAGGATGTTGATAAACTAAGTTGCACAATGGATAGAACATTGGGTCTGGATTCAGGAAGACCAGAGTTCAAATCCAGCTTCTAACATTAGCTGTCTGATTTTGGACAAGTCGTTTAACCTCTGCCTGATTCATTTTCCTTGCCTGTAAAATGGGGATAATGACAGCACGGCAACCTGCTGGTGAAAGGCCTCAAGTCTGTGCAATATGAGGATCTGTTGGGGAAAAAAACCCAACAACCTGAAATTCACAGACTGGGAAAAAGATAAATTGGGGGAGAATATCATTCATGGTTGTCCTCGAGCACTTGAAAGACTGCCCTGTGGGAGATGTATTGGATTTGATGTGATTGACCTTCAGGAACAGAACTGGAAATAATGGGTGTAAATTCTTGCTTAATGCTGGGGAATTTTTTTCATAATATCTAGAGTTGTACCCAAATGGATTCCACAGTTTCAGGAGATAGTGAGTTCCTGTACCTCCAATACTGGTGGTATTTAAGGAAAAAGTGGTTGACCACTCATGAGACTTTCTGTGGTGGTGGTTACTTTTCAAACATGTATAAGTCTAGAAGACTTATACTAGAAGAGGCCCCTTGTGATTCTGAAATTTTATGAGTGGGCAATAGCAATATCCTAGGAAGGTTAGGATATACAAGATGACACCAGTAAATGCTAAACAATGATCTCTGTTTCAATTATCATCATCTTTCTTCAAGTACTTCCAAAAATCACTGCTTTACTGTGGATATTTACAGTAAACTCTCTATACCTTCATGATCTGAATACCTGTGACCCAAAATATACATATATACATACACACACCTTATACATATATGTATACATACATACATTATACATATATATATATATATATATATAGGACTATATATAGCAGAAAGTGTGATAGGCATTTTACATTTATCTCATTTGATCCTTACAGCAACCATGGGAGAGAGGTGCTTTTATTACCCCAATTTTACCAATTAGGAAACTAAGGGAATAAAAGGTTAAGTGACTTGTCCAGGGACACACATCTGGTAAGTAAGTATCTGAAGCCGAATCTGAATGCAGGTTTTCATAACTCCAAGCCTGGCGCTCTGTCTACCACTTCCTAATTGCCTGTCATGCCCTAGTAATTCAGCTCTCCAAATTTTAACTGTGCTATTGAAACAAAGACTTTGAATATGGGCAAAGTCCATAAGCTCCTTGAAGTCAGAGAATGCATTGTTTGTGTTTTATTGTACCCCTTCCAGGTGTCTAGCACAATCCCCAACACATAGTGGTTACTTACTAAATGTTGATTGAGATTATTAAAACCTATTATGAATAAATACAGTGACCACATCCAACCATTTGCAAAAAAAATGTTGATTGAGAGATTTGAGAGAGAAGAGAGATTCTTTTGTGTGCTCTTGGACCAAAGAGCTGATCTCTGTTCCTTGACACCTGCTAGGCTAAAGTGGCTTTCATACTTGTGCTATCCCCTGCTACAGTCCAAGTTCACATTGCACATAGCAGGAGCCTAATAAGCATTTGTTTAATTGAAGTGAATTTGCACCTTAGTGGGACCTGCCAAAGCTTAGGCATAGTCATGGAGGCTCTGGGGTACAAGTCACAGTGAGGCTGTGAATTAAGGTGTTAGTGAGCAATCATTGTGTGAGTTGTTAAAGGCAACTAGACAGTATAGTGAATAGAGTATAGGCCTTGGGGGTCAGGAAGACCTGAGTTTGAATCCTGACTTTTGCACTTACCACCTGTATGACCCTGAGTAAGAAACTTAATTTTTCTCAACCTTGGTTTCCCCATTTTTAAAAGAGTGGATAATAATGGCAGCTACCTTCCAAGGTTGTTAAGGATGAAATGAGATATACAAAGATATATAAATGCTATATTTGTGTGGTGTATCATGGTTTACAAAGCAATTTCCTCACCACAATACAGTGAGACAGAGTCTGCAAATATCTCTATTTGCTGGCTTAAGAAATGAAGACACACAGAGCTGAAAGTACTTGTCCAGGGTCATACAGCTACAAGGGTTAGAGTCAGAATTCAGACTCAGCTATTCTAACTCTAAGTCCCATGTCCCTTCCATTATTGTTTTATTTTAAAGATATATCAACAAAGAAGACAAATCATTGAGTTGAAAGTTTTTCAGTCACAAGAGCAAGGAAATTGAGATTTTTTTTAAAAAAAGATTCCATTGTGGTTCCAATACAATTAGAATTCTACTTTTAATTTTTTTTTAAATTTTGACCTCTCCCTTTTCCAAGGCAGAAACTTAGTTAATTATTTCTTGAGTTAGCCCTGAAATGTTAGTATATTCTCTCTCACTCTAGACTTTTTCCTTCTGAAGTAGAGATTGGTCTTTGCTTCCCTTCACCCCCTTCTTTCATCCAAGAGTCTAAAAATCCTACATTTCTGGGTCTTCGTAACACATGATGTTTATTGAATATCTTCACATGGTTAATCACTTTTTGATGTCAGCTATAATCTTTGGTATATATACACCCATGCTCCCCAAGATCTTCCTAGCTCCAATAACCAATCTCTCACTGCATGATACATTGGGTAAAGCACATTCTTGCTGTTTGCGGAGGTGTGACTATACAGGCAGTTCCTACATTGTACTATAGTTTTATTTGTTTTGTTTTTGTTTTTGTTTTTTTTAAACTATGTCAGAAAGCAAACCAGTGAGAAAGTCAATTTTGTCTTTCCTATACTGTCTATGGCCTGCAGTTGCCCAATTTTACCACTTGAGGGAGCCCCTGTGTTGATAAGGTGCATTGCTGATTGAGTTTAAGCAAAAACTGACAATTGTGTGAATGTGGCAAAGATATCTTTTAGGTCCAAAGGAACAGATCAGCAAAATGGGAGTGAGTGAGAAGAAGGAACTGCATGGAAAAAGTGATTTTGGAGGGGCAGCACCCTTGACTCAGGTCTGGAGACCTGTACTCTGGATTTCTCTCTACAACTAGCTCTTTGAAATCCCTTGTGTCCCCAGCCTCAATTTCTCAACTTGTAATTTAGGGGAAATCAGAGAATCATTTTGGGCCTCTTTGGAACATCAGCTGTTTTAGAAAATTCAAGGATTGAGAGAAAAAAATATTTACCAAGAAGCAAAATATGCTTTTCCAGTTGTCTCTAAAAAACTGTCAAAGACCATTTTTGCTTCCATTGCAAGGGCTCAAGTGAGACCCCCCCCCCACTGCGAAACTTTAGATTAAGTATTTTTAAAGCATTTGTTAAAAAGCGGGGGAAAAAGTGGTTTGTCAATCCTACATCAGACTCTTACTAGCTATATGATCCTAGACAAGTTACTTTACCTGTGTTTGCCTCAGTTTCTTCAGCTGTAAAATGCAGGGGGCAGAGCTGGGGGGTGGTGGTAGCACCTACTTCCCATGGTTGCTCTGAAGATAAAATGAGATGATAAATGTAAAATTTTTTGCAGACCTTAAAGTGTTATATAAATGCTAGCTATTAATACTACTCCTCTTTACTGAAACCATACTTTTCTGATCCCTTCACTTTATGGTCATTTTTTAAGACTGAAAATTCAGAATCACTTCCCTGTTGGACTGAAGGATTCTACTTTGAATGAAGGGCTTGGACTCATTGCAGCACACTACCTGCTTGCATTTAGAATTCAGACTAACCATAGCATTTTCCAAACCCCTCTGTCTTCAAACTTCATTTAAATGTGAAACAATGGAGCATTCCTACAAACACCTAAAAGCATCCCACACCCTCTGGATCATTCATTCAATCCTTTATGGTTCAGATACCCTCTCAAGTGATCACCATCATCTTTCCTCCCCCTTACCCTCTTCTTGACAGTTTGTCTACCATTTATAGCCTAAGAAGAATCCTTGTATTTTGATGATTTCCTGTTTTCTAGTCAGACTTTTCTCTATTTGTGAACTTCTCCCACAGTGCTAGTTCCTAATTGGGAGTCACAAGCAGAAATATGCATTTCTTTCAGAAAATAGCCCCATCCTTTAAATACTTTAAGATATATTCGTAAATGAATAGAATGAGAGAAATAGCCCCACTTAACTAATGCCAGGAACTCACCAGTGGCTTCAGATAAGTTGTTGAAGAGCCTAGATTTATTAACACAAATAGAACTGAAAACAAAACAAAGAAACAAACAAAAAACCCTAAGGCAAGTGAACTTTTTTCTGAGTAATATTGTCATTTATTGAGAAACCTAAAGAAAATATAAGCTCGTTGAGGGCAAAGGACTTTCTTTTTTGGTTTTGTATCTCCAAAATCTCCCATTAGGGAGCTGTGGTAGGTGCTCAATTGTTTAACTGACTTAAAGTCCAATTTCTTAGGCATTACTGATTGCAGAAAGACTTTAGTTTCCCTTCCCACAACATTTGCACACCAGTGAACCAAATCCTTACCCCACAATGGCTAGGCATTGGAACTGTGAGCACTCGGCAAAAAGCTTTGACACTGTTACTAGTAATACTGATGAGTAAGGGATAACCTCTTCCCTGGACCTATAATACATCAAACTGTCCACATTAGCAAGGAATTTTTCCAAAAGATTTTAAAGTGAAATCAGACACTAGGTTAATGCAGTTTTGACCACCTTAATTTGTCTTGGATTTTGACACTCCTAACTCAAATACATCTTTTGTTGACAACATGGCTTTTCCATCAGCTTTTTTTGTCATTTCCTTTTGTACCTGGTGATGAAAATAGTTTAGTAGTAAATATGCTTTTAAATTATATCCTGGGCATAGAGGTGGTGGGAGGAGGATTGGGAGCAGGAAGAACTAAAGAATCCACTGAAGTAATAAAATATAATAAATCTTAAGCATGTCTGAATCTTAGTCCTAGAAGTGATAATGCTGTTTTCCAAAGGAAGGACTAAATAATAATAATAAAGTGGAATTGACATTTTATGATGTTTTAAAGTATGCAAAGTGATTTAGTCAGTCAACTAGCAAGTATTAAGCATTTCTATATGCCAAGCACCGTGCTAAGGGCTAGGAGAAAGAATTAGTAGAAAGTCCCTGACCTCAAGGGGCTTATTTATATTCTAATATGGGAGGGCAAGGTATATAAAGAAAAGGAAAAGCAACAGGGAATACCAAATAGTAGGGCATTGTAGAAGTTGTTGGAAGGGGGGAGGTGGTAGGAGGGAGAAAGAGAAGAAAGAGGAGGAAGGCAAGGGGCCAGGGAGAGGAGAGAGAAGGGAGAGACAGTAGGGGTTTTAGTATTACAGGGATTTACATACACTTTATCTTATTTGGCCCTCATAACAACTTCCTATGGCATTGTTAAAGGCTGTACTATATAATGAGCACAGGTTCTGAAGTAACAGAATCTGAATTGTTGTTAGTGTGTCTCTCTGGGCCTGTTTCTGCCTCTTTAAAATGTAGGAATTGAATTGGATGTTTTGTGAAATCTCTCCCAATCTAAAATTCATGATTTTGGTAGGCAATCTGCATAAGACCACCCTCATTTTCCAGCTAAGAAAACAGCCTAAGACATATAGATACATAGATAATAAAGGTCCAAGGCAGGACTCAATCTCAGATTTTCCTAACTCTAGGACTAGCACACCTTCTGCTTTGGTATCTTAAATTACTATCCAGTTATTCTGATTTGGAGACACAGATTCTTCCAAAGTTTTCCACAATAACATGTATTTTGACTGTTAACTATTTCATGACTTCTGTCCCTCTGCAGTTGTCAGTGAGAATGCCAGTAGTGGGGCAAAAACCACCCAGACCTTCCCTTGCAAAGTTGGAGCCTAAGAAACTCTTAGAACAAAGGTTTTGAATAAAACACTCTTCATTTTGGGTTTCAAAACAGGGATGCAACCTCTCTCCTTGGCTAGAAGTAACAAGTATGTCTTTCAAAGCACTGAATTTAGGGAACCCTTTATTTTCCATCACACTTACTTTAGGAGGGCTCAAGATACAAGTTTTGAGAGGAGACATCCACACGCTCCTTATTTAAAAAGCTTCTCAGAGAATTAGGATTAGCATTAAGAGAAAGATTGTTTTGTATATAAGCTATTTCTTCAAGTGATAGAAAAGAAGAATGTATTGGAATAATAACCTATCTCAGACCTTTTTATAATTTGGAAGAGACCTCAAAGACCCCCTAGTCCTTTGGAGAAACATCAAAATTCTTTACAACATTGCTGGAAGGTCACCCAGTCCTTATTTGAATCTCTCCAGGGAAGAGGACTTGTCAATCTACAAGCATTTAAATGCTTACAGTGTGTCAGGCTTTGTGCTAAATGCTAGAGACTCAAAGAAAGGCAGACACTCCTTGCCCTCAAGAAGCTTACATCTTATTGGAGAAACCAGCAGTAGTCAGTTTTTAACACTGTTGTTCACTCTCTTCTCCTGGATAGATAGACTCCTCTCTAGGTTTTTATGGCTCTGTTGTTGAGATCCTTTCAGTTGTGTCTAACTTTTTTTTCCCCTTTTGGGGTTTTCTTGGCAAAGACACTGTAGTGGTTTTACATTTCCTTCTCCAGCTCATTTTACAGATGAGGAACTGAGGTAAACAGCATTAAGTGACTTGTTCAGTATCACACAACTAATAAAGTATCTGAGGCTGGATTTGAACTCATGAAGATGAATCTTCCTGACTTCAGGCTCAGCACCCTATCTACTGTGCCATCTGGCTTCCTTTCATAGCACTACTCTATTCTATGTCTCCTCTGACTTGTCTCTTAGACTTTCTTTGCTTACTAACCTTGGATGTTCCCTATGGTTCCATCAAGTATCAGAAGTATAGCTTTGTCCATATCACCTCCCTACTTAATAAGTTTCCATGATTGCTTATTACCTCCAAAAGATCTACAAAAGATGGTATCCAGGATGGTGATACATTTTTGTCATGTGAGTCTGTGTCATCTGAGGACCTATTGAAGGAAATTGGGAATGGTGGTCTAGAGAAGAGATGATGCAGGGGAGGTTATGGCAGCTATCCTTGGCTACCTAATTCTGCTCTGTGGCCAGGCAGAACTAGTCTAATTTGTCTTCCACAAAGCTGCCTTTCAGATACTTAAAGCTAAAAGTATGTCCTCCAAAGTCTTCTCTGCTTAAATGATATACTCTCCCTCCCATTTATTCATAGAATATGATTCCCAATCCCTTAAAGATTTTGGTTACCCTTTTCTGGAAATAATCTAGTTCATTGTCCTCCCCAAAATCTGACTATCAGAAATAAAACCCCTTAATACAGATGTTGTCTAACTAGGAGAGAGTTTATCTTCTCTCATCCTGGATATCACTTTTCTTTTACTCAAATATAGGATCATTGTTGGGGAGGGGCCTTCCATAAAATGTGTAACTCATGTTGATCCTATATATAGTCCATGAAAATTCCTGGATTTGTTTTTTTTTGCTATAAACTACTCTTTTGCCATAACTATAACAGTTATGATACAACAGTGTCCCAAGACCAGAGAACCTAGTCTTGTGTATTTTTTTAACCTATGTAAGAATTTACATTTTTTCTTATCAAATTTTATCTTCTTCTGAAGTTTTTTTGACATCTAAACAAATGTCCTACCCCAGGTTTGTGTCATCTTAAAATATGATAAGCACACCATGTATGTTTTCACAAAAATATTAAATTTCTCAATGAAAACAATAGACCCTTAAAGCACATTACCAGAAACCACTCTCTAGGTTAGTATTACTCCATACATCACTGTCCTTTGGTTCTAGCCATTCAACAGGCTGCAACTCTTAAGATATCATGATCCAGGCTCTTTTTACTTTGACCATACAGGTAACTTGAGAGACTTTTGTCATGTGATCTGTTGATATCCAGCTATCTATCCTGTGTCTGTAACATTCCCCTGATCTACCTATCCATTACTTCACCATTTCAAGCATTTGTGATTTCTGTGGTGCAGCTCCTCCTTCCCCCCATGCCAGCCACACCCTCCTCCATGCCTATTGATCTTCATGAGTAGCTGGGGTCAGGGGGGAGGGAGTGGGGAACTGCATCTAGTGGAGGCAATCCTCTGGTGATAAACTTAGCTGCATTTGGCTGGGCTGGTTCTCCAGGTCCATCACCAGGCTTATGTGATAAACATCTTAGTATATAAAATTGGCCACTTGACACTGTTGACATAAACTTCAACATGCCAGGGCCACTTCCATTCTGTGATAATACAATGAAATAAAATTTGAGTGGAGAATACACAGAGTACTTGAAGATTATTAACCCCATCTTTAAAATAAACAGTACTGATTAGGGAAATGCAAATCAAAACAACTCTGAGGTACCACATCACACCTATTGGATTGACTAACATGACAAGACAGGAAAATTATAAATGCTGGAGGAGACATGGGAAAATTGGAACACTAAAGCATGTTAGGGAAGTTGTAAACTGATCCAGCCATTCTGGAGAGCAATTTGAAACTATGCACGAATGGCTATAAAAATGTGCATACCCTTTGACCCAACGATACCACTTCTAGGTCTGTATCCCAAAGAGATCATAAAAAAGGGAAAGGGACCCACATGTACAAAAATATTTGCAGCTCTTTCTGTGGTCACAAAGAATTGAAAATTGAGGGGATGTCCATCAGTTGGGGAATGGCTTAACAGATTGTGGTATATGAATATTATGGAATACTATTGTGCTATAAGAAATGATGAGCAGACAGACTTCAGAAAAATCTGGGAAGTCTTATATGTACTGATGCTGTGTGAAGTGAGCCGAATCAGGAGAACATTGTACAAGGTAACAGCCACATTGTGCAATGACTAACTTTGATAGATTGCTCTTCTTAGCAATGCAAGGATCTAAGACAACTCTGAAAGACTCATGATGGAAAATGCTGTCCACTTCCAGAAAAGAAATATGGAGTCCGAATGCAGATTGAATCATATTATTTGCGCTCTCTCTCTCTCTCTCTCTCTCTTTTCCCTTTTTGTTTGTTTCTTCAGTCTTAGGGTTTCTTCCATATTTTAATTCTTCTTTACAATGTGATTAATGTGTGAATAGGTTTAATATTAATGTCTATGTAGAGCTGACATCAAATTATGTGCTGTCTTGGGATGGGGGGAGGGGAGAAATGGGGAGAAAATTTGGAACTCAAAACCTTATGGAAACGAATGTTGAAAACTAAAAATAATTAATTTTTAAAAATAAAATTGAAGATAGGAAACTGATTTATTGTGGTGATAAAGGGTCTCCTCTTCTGCTACAGATAGTCCCTAAGGTCACAGGATTAGAACTTAAAGAGATCATTTAGTCCTGTAACCTACTCTCCCATTTTACATATAAAATACTGAGAACCAAAGAGAGCAAATTACTTTTCTAAGGTCATATAGATGGGAGTAACAGAGTGGGAATTTGAGCCCAAGCCATTGTTTTCTCAGTTTAGAAATGAATGGGATCTTACAGAAACTTTATTTAGTTTAACACCTTCCTTTTATTCATTCATTTACTTATTTATTCATTCATTCATTTATTCTTTTTGGAGGGCAATTGGGGTTAAGTAACTTGCCCAAGGTCACAGGGCTAGTTTTTGTGTTAAGTGTCTGAGGCCACATTTGAACTCAGGTCTTCCACTGCTGGTGCTCTACTGACTGTGCCACTGAGCCACCCCACCCCAACACCTTCATTTTATAAATAAGGAAAATGAGGCCAGAGAAGGTTGTTTCACAGAAATGGAACTTGAACTCTCTTCCTCCAATTCCAGAGCCATTGCTCTTTCTATTGTCCCAGAAACAGGAAGAAAGTAGGAAGCCATAGAAACTGAACCTTACCTTTGGCTGCATTTTAATATTTTCACCTGTGCCTCAGAGTTCCATCACTGGTTAAAAGCCCCTCTTGGAACCTATGGAGCTGTGGAATTCTATGAGTCAAGGGAAGATAAAGTTTTTGGATATCCCCAGTGCTTCCTCCATCAAGAAGTCTATTTGAAAGAAAAGTAAGGATTTTATTTCTTTTTTTAAAAGAGGGAAGAATGATGTTATTTCCCAAGATTGACAATCTGGACCTAAGGGCATATGAAATTGACAAACAAAAATGGCCTCATCCTTCTTTGTGTTTTCTAATTCCTAAATGTGGTAGCCTACATTTGCATAGCACTTTATAAAGCATCTTTACATTGGTAATCTCATTTGATCTCCATAATGACCCTTTTATTATAAAAGGGCCAATCACTTGCTTAAGGTTAAAGAAGTCATAAATGGTGAAGCCAAGACAAGAGAACCTTTTGCTTTCCCCATTACATCATGTCAACTTCTGGGGATTAATAGGTCTTCCTTGGTAATCAGAAGTGTGAGGGTTTACTTGGTAAATTTTATGCCTTCTTCATGTCTTATCCTTTTCTCCTCATTTTCTTCTTGACCTCTTTCTCCTTCCACCCAGAGTAAATAAAAGGGGAATTCCCTCAAGCCCTGTTTTTCCTAATCTATTATTAACTTCTGAATTTATTTCCCAACCATTATAGAATTTAGTGACTAGAGGCATTGTACTAAAAGTTAGAAAAACCTGATTTTGTATCCTGACTTAGGTTCTTACAAGCCATGAAACCCTGGGTAAGTCATTTAACATTCTCTCACTTCAAATTCATCATATGCAAAATGAGGGTAAAGCTTGATGACTTCTAAGGTCCCTTCTATCTCTGAGTCAGTGATCTAAGGATTCCATGAGCTGTTATGGGAAATGTGGATTTCCTGTCATTCCTTCTGCAAATTTTGGTTAGTATTAACCTCAGCTAACCAAAAACCTCCCATGGGAGGAGAAAATTTACCAAGAGCTTTCACCATTCCTTAGATTAGATTAGAAAGCAGAGAAAGACTCAACTGTCCCACATTTCTTTGTTGACATGTAAATCCTCCTTTTCAATGGTTCATTTTGTATATCACTTAAATGTAGTTAAATCTTTAACCTGACTTAGTTTGCCTATAGGGATAAAGTCTGCTTAGGGATAAAGTAAACTTCCTTATGGGATATAAGATTATGATTATTTAAGTAAGTTTATTCAACTTTTATGACAGTTGAACGAAGTATGAGATTATGGATTTATTTTCTCTTTCACTTTTTTTAGGCCCTAAGAAGAATGTACAAGAATGCAATATGTTATATGTGTATGTATATGTGTATATGCACATGTGTATGTATTCCTTTGTGACTTTGACATAATTTTGTTTATAAAAAGCTTTGTCAGAATCCTCATCATTGTTCAGGTTTTCTCTGGGACCTGAACCTTTGCTTAGCATAATAATCAAAAAGAGTTCTTACCTCCATAATTTCTGTATGGCAGTAATATATATTTGGCAGCAGCTACCCACTACATGAACTCAGAGAGTAGATATTTCTCCCTTAACACATCCTTGACTCTTTCTGGGGTAAGACAAATCAATGATGCACAGTCTTTTCTATACTATGATTCCTCATTCCCTTGACCTTGCTCTATTCTGGATCTGTTCATCTCCAGCCCTGGCTACTTCCCACCATCCATTCAAGTCTCCTCTGTTCTCACTTCTGAACAGCAGGTCATAACTGCTGAAAAAGAGTTGCCTAATTTTGTGGTAATTCATGCTGCCTAGATTGATTTGGTATACTGAGTAGAGAGCTGGCCTTGAAGTCAGAAATACCTGGTGCTAAATTCTTCTGCTGATCCATTCTGGCTTTGTGATCCTGGACAAGTCACATAATCTCTCAGTGTCCCAGGAAACTCTTTTAAGACTGCAACAGGTGCCAATCTGCACTGGAAGAAAGGATTTTCTGTTTGGAGGGCCTTGTAATAATGAAATCCAAGTTCAGGTTCCCCCAAAATCATCTCAGTCCCCCACAAAAAAGGAAAGAGAAAAATAAGCGGACCCTCCCTGAATTATGGCAACTCTTATTCATCCCATGTTGAACTGACATCACATTGACTGTTTAAAAAACTTTTAATTTTTCCTTACTTACTCTCAAATTTTACCTCCACATCTGTCAATTACAAGAGTCTATCATGTGTTGAGAAGTTTGAGAGCTCCCTATTTAATTTCCCTCTATTCCTCTCCTTCCATATTCAAAAATATGTTTTAATTGAGTTAAATAAATATTCATTAAGTATTTCCTATATGCTTAATTAAGAATCCTAGTCTTCCTTGCTCCTATAATACTTCTTCTATTAAGTCTTCTTGAATTGCTCCCAGTAATTAATGTTGTCCTTTGTTTTGCATCTGACTTTTATCTTCTATCCATCCACTGAATATAATCTCCTTGTGGCCAAGTCCCATGTTTCCACACCCCCCAAAAAAACTGTATTGTGTCTATTTTATAAATACCTACATAAGATCATGGGATCATAAAGCTAAAGCTGTAAATTAGCTTTTTATTCATTCAGCAATGAACTAATTCATTCATTGGTACCTAGCATCGTGCCTCACTGGAGAGTCAAAGGCAAAAATAAAACAGCCTCTGCCCTTAAGGAGCTTACATTCTATTTTTTGGTGTGCCAGCAATATGCTCTCCAAGACCCCGTATTCAGAGACCCTGGGAGCTGATCAACCCCAGGGGCATTCCAACCTGATTATGACATCCCCTCCCCCAATACATCTTTCTTTTTTCTCAGAACCTAATAAATTGCTCCTTTGGGATCTTTTCCTGCCTTCCCCCTTTAGAGCCTTCCCAAGGACCTGTGGGGAAGCTTCCTTGACAAAAGTCCACAACTTGCTGCCCTGAGCAGCTGGAGAAAGCCCCCCTGTGACCAGTACACAGGCATTTATGATTTAGCAATATGCCAGTTAACTGATAAGGTGCTACACAAGTTTTCCCATTTCTTCATCTTTAATGGATTTATTTTCTTCATTTTTAACCAGTTGCTCCTTGGCCTGATCTATGATAGAGCTTTTAGCACTTTTCATGGCCCCCACCCCCACCATGCCATGATAAGATGAATGAAAATCAAAGAATGAGAGAAAAAAGGCAGCAGTAGACATTTGTTTAATTTTACTATGGAACAAGGAAATTAATGAATGAAAAACCTTGTGGAAACAGGCTCATCTTTAACACAAGTATGACATCTTAGAGCAAATTGGGAACAAATTGGCTTCTACCAGATTATTTAACAGAGAGAGAGAGAGAGAGAGAGAGAGAGAGAGAGAGAGAGAGAGAGAGAGAGAGAGAGGGAACTCAACTTTCATCTGTCAAACTTTGCAAAAAAACTGCTTTTTCCCCAAAATAAAAAAAAGTTAGTTTACAGAGCAGGTAATCTATTGCAGTGTAATCGTATTTTAACCTTATCAAATATCCCCACATATTTCTTCAGCCCACTCAGAAATGGAACATCAGAGATTTAGATTTTATTTGGAAAATTCCTTATTCATCAGACGGAAATACATTCAATTGCACTCTAGGAATTCAATTTAAAACTAATTTATCTTACATTAATGTTTAAATTCATGAGATTCCACACAAAGTCATTCTTGTAGTGTAATAAATTCAGAGTCAATATGATAATTATTAAAACAGAAATGAGACTGAGAAAAATAAATCACATGCTCTTAGGGTTAGTCCTTCCTTTCGTGAGACTTACTGTTGGACTGCCAGAAAAAAGAGGGAGGATAAGGAACAGAGAGCGAAGCAGTATACAAAAGAGAAGCTGAATCAGTCCCACAAAGTGAGTGATAGTGAACTCCATTTTCCACTCTACATTCTGGAATCCCCTAGGAAAGCATCCCCCTCCCCTCAGACATACCCACATACCCCAGCATCTTACAGATCCCATTAAAATGTATTTAATCTATTTGTTATAATGTGTTCCTCATTTTTCACCCACTCACCATTTTCTTTTATTATGCTATTGAATTAGGACTAACATTTTCATCAGTGGTACAGTAAGTGTCCACAGATGCTGAAATGATATTCCAAGTTATACAGATTGTAGACATGAAGGAAGTGAAAATGAACCTTAAAAGACTCCAGAGGTGAAAATATCTATACTTGAATGATAAATCAACTTTTTTTAAATAAGTTGAGCTTATAGCTCTCTCCATTTGCCAATCTTTCTGCTAGAAGATATGGATCTCTACCCTTTGACTATAATTAATTTTTCTCAGTTCCCACCTCCATTTCCCATTAATTCGTTCTACATATTTTCTTTTCTTTTTTGCTTTTTGGAGGGCAATTGGGGTTAAGTAACTTGCCCAAGGTCACACGACTAGGTTTTTGTTTGTGTGTGAGTTAAGTGTCTGAGGCCGGATCAGAACTCAGGTCCTTCTGACTCCAGGGCCGACGCTCTACTCACTGCACCACCTAGCTGCCCCTCTACATCTTTTCTTAGTGCCTCCCTCCTGACTTTCCAATTTAAATTTAAGTTTTAAAATTTATCATTTAAGAAAAGGTAAAGACACAAATAAGGAATTGCAAAGGGTAGTCGCTATATGGTATTCATTGAGTCAAAGGGAGTCCAAAGGAATATACATGCCTTTTTGTAGAAACTATTAGCTCAAGTGCTACTTTCAATATCAGGTCCCTAAATCTGGGCAACTTTAAGTCACACGCAATTTATTATTTTAAAAAAATTATACTTACCTTTTCAGTGAAAAAATACAATCTATAAGTCATAGGAAACAATAGCATTTCATAAAAGAAACCTAGACTCTTGAACTAACATGCTATTATAGTAAGCAGTTGCCAGATAACAAGTAATACACAACCCTTTATGTCTACCCCTACGTGCTATTCATCTTTCATCCTAGCTGCTGTATTAGTTGATAAGGAAATTCTAGTGCCTACATTCTGTCATGTATCAAGGTGCATGATAAAGAATTGAAAGGACCCTGATCACATTTGACTTCCATTTCTTTCAATTTCCAAAAGCACAAAGTGACTTCTTTGTGTTAGATATCATTCAAAAAACAAAATAAAACTGAAAGAACTTAGAGTCCAGTAGGGAAAAAATAAACTACAAGTTGGAAAATGATGGAGTTCATAGACCACGTCCAAAAGAATGTCCTGCAACATTGAAGGAGAGATATTCACTTTTAAATTAGGTGACCAGAGAAAATATCATGAGGGGATGGCATCTCAGCTACAGAACTACAAGAAGTAAGGAGGAAAACATCAGCAGAGATGGGATAAGAGAGGGAATTCCAAGCATAGAGGAAGGAGGAGTGTATATAGGCAGAGAGCTAGGGAGATGAGAATGCGCAAAGGGGAAATACATGAAATAAAAATGAAAGAGAGTATATTAGGGGCAGATTATAGAGGGCCTTGAATGCCAAAAAAAGAAGTTTGAACTTAGTTTGTTAGACAATGGGGGAGCACTGAAAATTTCTGAGCAAAGAAGTAATGTTAGTGGATCTGTATGTGAGGAGCATTGTTTTGCCATGGTATTAAGGATGGACTAGAAAGAGTATAAAGCTAATGTATGGTGTGAGTTATGAATTATACACCACCTAAACTTTTTAGAAGATTCAGGTTTAGAAGTGAAAGGAGGGAAATGTTAGCTTGAGAGAGTAGGAAGGAAAGATATTTCTCTTTTTGTCTCTCTTTGTCTCAGTCTATCTCTGTCTCCCTCTCTCTCTCAGTCTGTCTTTGTCACTCCATCTCTCTGTCTCTCTCTTTCTTTCAATGTCTCTCTCATTTGTAGGAAGACTGATAATGAGGGTAGAGGCTAATGGGTGTGGCAGGGTCCCAGAGGAAGCAGGAAGGGATGGAAATAAGATTAGCCCATCCTTTTCGAAAGGAGGATATTGTTTGTTTGGTTTCGGATGCCCCAAATCAGAGGATGATGATGATGGTGGTGATGATGGTGATGATGATGATGATGATGATGATGATGATAGCACCTACCTCATAGAATCAATTGAAATAATCATTAAAAGCATTATTATTATTACTATGCTGTTTGGGGAAGAATGAAAATACTGTTTAGATCACAGACATGATACAGATTCTTTGGACGATGCTGATTTCATTCCTACCTGTTTAGGAAAAAACAAATAATAAGGAGAAATAGAGACAAATCTTTGGAAAATTTATAATCCTCAGCTGTGAATGTTGCAACAAGTGAGACATATTAAGACTTATATGCATTGCTTCTAAGAAATGAATATAATGCAAAGGCTGGGGGTTGTGGAGTAAGTAAAGTTGCTTACTCTGAACTTGAGAAATATTTATATGAGTAATATTCTGAACCCTGCAGCTGATTATTTAATGCACTTTAAAATACATCAGGCCATGTGCTTTAGAATTTCCATAGCATCTTAATCACCTGCTTGCAGACAGAAGAACACAATGCAACTTATATGGGACAGAGCCTTCCCATTCTTTTCAAAACCAGGAATTTGATTTCTGTCACGAATTCATCTCCCAAAGAGATGGATATACTTTTTAGTGTTGAACCCAACTTAATAAATAAGTAGGAGTTTCTAAGGGGAAAAACACAGTTGGATTTGTCTTGAAAAGAGCAATTGCAGACATATGTCATATGTCATTATGGGAGAGCTGGCGACAGTGTTATTCATTATGTGGTTTCCGAATGCCCTAAATTAGAGAATAAGATTATTGGAAGTGGATGATTTCCCCAGATTACTACTTAATCGTGACTAAAGGGCCCACATTACTCATATTTACAATGAAAATAATGCCAAAACCCAGCAGTAGTTGACTGGAATGAAATGTAGAGCCTTTTGGGTATTAGCTTGAGATGCTGCTTAATTGTGTGTCTCTTGCTTGGTGTAAATGTCCTGGGGTCTCTGAGGTTGGGGCATTTACAGCATTGGCAAATGAATGGAACAGTTCCAAATTATTTACTTTTTTTGCCTTTTTTTCTCCCTTTGCAGCCTTACATGCATACCACAGTAGGCTCCTAGGGCCCTAGATTTAAACCTGGAATAATTACCTTCCCAACTGAAAATAAGGCTTCATATGCACCATCCTCTGTCACCAGAAAGTGTGTTTGTCATGGCAACTTTGTGAAGTCAGTTTTTTATTTTTTTTTTCTTTTGTTCTCCTGGCTCTCATCCCTCAAGTGGAATGTTCAGAAGTAAATGTTGTCAGCTCATTATGGCTCTTCCTTCTGAACTCATAGTGCATTAGCAGAAATTATATAGTGTGGTTCGTCATAGGATCATAAAATAAAGCTACATAGGATATCAGAGGTTATCTTGTTTAACTTTTTGGCAAAGCCGCAACATGAGCCCAGGTCCACTAAATCTGAATCCAAGCCTCTTGCCATTCTAGTAGGCTGCATCAGAAGGCTTGCCTCCAACTTGCATTGCTGGTCTAATTCCACTTTGTGTATTCTTTGGTCCAGTCAAACTGACTTTCTTGCTGTTCTTCATATACAACAACCCAGTTCCAATCTCTGTGATTTTGCACATGCTGTCCACTATGCACATAAAATATTCTCTTATGGACTGTATTCAGCTTTGCCTCTTAGCCTCCCTAGATCTCTTCAAAATTCAGTTATCTTCAATGTTCCGTCTCCTACATATGGCCTTTTCTTACCCCTCTTATTTCTAGCACCACCCTCTGCCCCCAATGAATCACTGAGTTTTTGTTCTATATATTGTGTATATACTTTTTATGTGTACATGTCTCTACCTAAAGAATGTAAACTCCTTGAAGGCTTGCACTATTTCATTTATGTCTTTATATTCCCAACACTTAGCACAGAACCTAGCTTAATAAACTCCTTTTGATCTAATACAACCTCCTGCAAAATGAAAAGTATTTTCATAGTGTTAGTGACAAAGGGTTAACTAGCCTTAATTTAAACACCTCTAGTGACCAGGAGTTTGGTTCTCAGTGAGAGACTCCTCTTGATAGATGGTTGGGAGAAAGGGAGACAGAAAGGAAGAGGAAGAAAGGGGAGAGAGGATGAAGAGGAGGGAGGAGAGAGAGAGAGGGAGAGAGAGAGAGAGAGAGAGAGAGAGAGAGAGAGAATATGAAAATTTATTAAGTGCTTACTATGTTCTAAGCACTGTGCTATTGAGCTAAGGATACACATACAAATAAGACAGTCCTCATACTTATAAGGAGTTTATATTTTTATGAGAATAGACAATACATAAAGGGGAACTGGCAAGAGGATAAGGTGGTTGATTACAAAGATAAAACATACTATCCCTTCAAGTCAAATCATAACTGAACACAGTGTGATAGATGAATCTCAGCCAGGGGCAGAGTAACCTGAAATTATCTGTAGGAACTATGGAAGAACAGATCTTACTGAAATTTAGGGTTCATATTTTAGAGTTCCTCTACTAAAGTCCTCTTGCAATGTCTCATCATGGCATGGAAGTAACTTGGCTTATAAAATGCTGTGCTAGTGAAACATAGTTTCTGGCAAGTGCCACTAAATTGGAAAGGTTTCAAGTATGGATTCACCTCAGTAGATCTCTAATCTAAGGAATGGCTTATAACCAGGTTGATTGGTGATGGTTTTTCAAGACCCATTTTGTTAGTAGAGGTAATCCTTCAGTTAAGGGACTACTTGTCTTCAATCCTTGACTACTTGTAAGGTACTGTTGTAGATACAAATAAAGATGAAGCTAGGGTCATGGCCCTCAAGGAATTCATATTCTAATGGGGGAGACATCCAAATAACTACAGTGTACACCTGTCTCGTTCTCTCTCTCTCTCTCTCCCTCTCTCCCCCTCTCTCTCTCCCTCCCCCCCCCTCTCTCTCTCTCTTTTTCCTCTCCCCCTCCCTCCCTCTCTCCCTTCCCCCTCTCTCCCATCTCTGTCTCTCTACATATATCTACCTAGACTACTGGATTGTTGAGTATGTAAAGACTAATAAAATATGAGGACTTGAAAGGTAGGAAAAGGCCAGATTATGAATGAAGAACTTTAAAAATCCAACTGAAGAGTTTCTGTTTGATCTTATTTGAGTCACTTGAATTTATTAAGGGGATGACATAGTCAGACTTTTGCTTTAGGGAGATCATTTTTGATGTAAGTATTCACTTTGGCCCAGGTAGCCAAACTGTGATAGTAAAAGGTTCACACCCCAGTGGGAATTCTGATGTCTAGATTAAAGCAAAGAACCACCTGAACTCAGTACATTTATTAGAGTTCCTTTTCAGGCTCTCAAATCTTTTCTCCTCACTTTCATTTTTTAGTTTTAGTTTTGTGTTCTTAGGTAGCGGTGGAGGACCAGGGAAATGGTCAAAGAAGGCACTGCCATGCTCACTGGAACAATCATTTCTTTGAATTTGATAGGCTGAAAAGAGATGCTTAGCATGGGAGAGTGGATTCTCCACCCAACCCTGAACACAGAAGAGCAGCAGCAGACAAATGTAAACTATGGGCAATCCACAGTCTTTTACCTGGAGGAATTTTTGTTGTGGTCCTTGTTACAAAGTAATTAGATTGCCACAAAGCATGAATGCATTCTTAATTTGTTTTGTTTTGCTTTTTGGCGGGCTGAGGGCAGGGCAGTTGGAGTTAAGTGACTTGCCCAAGGTCACATGGCTAGTAAGTGTTAAGTGTCTGAGGTCTCATTTGAACTCAGGTCCTCCTGTCTCCAGGGCCTGTGCTCTATTCACCAAGCCATCTAGCTACACCCATTCATAGTTATTTTTATATCAATAAGTTTATACTCATACTCTCTGTTGCATCCAGTTCTCTTTGTGATAAGCATTACACAATCATTAGATGGCTGACCAACATTAAATGTGGTTGGTGTTCAAGTGGTGACCTAGCTTAGGTCAATGACTTGGAGAACTGATTGGACAAAGTTGCAATACTGGCTATCAAGGATATATTACCATAAGCAGCAGATCTTATTGGCTCCACATTTGCCTTTAGTAAAATGTACCAATGGCTCAGGTAACCACTAGTCTCTTCTGTGATCAATGCCCAAACATTGGACACCCACTGGTTTGACTGAGAGAAAGAGTGGGCAAAATGGGGATAGTAGCCTGAAAAGAGGGCAGGGTTTGTTTTAAGAGGACCTTGGTCCATGAGATTTGCTGCTACCTAGCTTGGGCAACTCAATGCCCTTCCCTGGGTTTCTTCCCTGCTATCCTTCCCTCAGTTTCATCATCTGTAGAATGTGGAGGTGGCTCAGATGCCTCTAATGGAATTATTATTTGGTTTATTACTTAGCTTAGCCCCATTGGGAGATGATTTGATACTTGCACTGGGAGCATCCAGACTTCGGTGGCTCTAAATAATAAAACAAACTAGGTATCACCAAATGGATCACCAGATCTAACTGAAAGCAAGTTGTAACATCATATAGGAGACACAAAACACACACACACACACACACACACACACACACACACACACACACACACACACACACCCTTCTAGAATAGATGTGAATAGAAAAATCATTTTTTATGTCTAGAAATACCATTGTGAGCAGGGAATATAGCACATGTTTATAGATATCTAGATAGACAGAAAGAAAGGCAGTTAAGGTGTCCTAAAAGTCCTACTGTAATTTTTAAATTAAGTTTAAATGTAGAAATATGGGTGTAAATGTTAATATAGATATAGATTTTAAGACATGCACATAATTCTCTTTTTTGCTAATGGATCTTTCTAAAGTGCTTAATGAAAAACTGGTCTTTTAAAGAGAAAATAATATACTTCCTTAGCATTCTATATTGCTTTTACTTTCCTTTAGTATGGGTGTAAACACATAGGCATAAATATTCACAATTTTTTTAATGGCTTAGCGTGGTACTTCTCTTGGTGGAAATACCTTTTACTACACAAATAGACAACTCATCTTTAACTGAAAAGAGTTGCCTATGGACACTTCAAGGTTAAATGACTTGCTCAGGGTCACACAGCTAACTGTTCAGCCACTTATCTGTCATTTAAAAAGAATCCTGGGGCACAGAAAAGTCAAGGGACTTACCCTTGGTCACCTAGCTAGTTGTCTTTAGAGGCAGAGTTTTTTCCCAGGTCTTCCTGTCTCCCAAGCTGGTCATCTAAGCACTACTCCAGGCTGCCTCTCAATTACATAAATTGTTTACATTTAAAGGCTATGCCTAGAGCTATAGAAAGAATCAGTTTCAGAATCCACTTAGCTTTTCTTAGATTTATCAAATTATGAATCACAAATGTCATATGTACCAAGAATACACATGCTCACAAAGTGTTCATTTACTGAATATCTTGGAAGACGGCTTGTTATGTTTTTTTTTTCCCAAAGAAGAAAACAAAGGAGGCATATCCATCATTTTTTAACATAGCTGCTTTAGTCATAAGATGATCACACTCCCTGCTACCATTAACCCCATTGACTCTGCCATAGCAGAAAGGCTGATGTTGCGTTTCTCTGCTTCCATCACCACTGAAACATTGACAGACTCAATAAACGCCCTGAAACTTAACATGCCTCTGCTGTCTGCTGAACAGCTCTGGGCACAAATAGCTTTCTTTTATTATGGACAGAAAGGCCAAGTGAAATTTTAATCAGACAGACAAGGAAGGTTTCAGAGAACACTGAAATGCCAGCCCTGGTGGTATTTCCACAGTATTGAATTTGTCTTTACCCGGCTTTTGTAGCAACTTCAATTAGCTGGAAGACACACAAGCTGTGTTGTGTGTGTGTGTGTGTGTGTGTGTGTGTGTGTGTGTTTTTAATGTCTTTTTTTTTTCAAACCCTCCTCCTTTTTAATTAAGCTGCTGCTCACTGGCATGTTATAAAACTGGGGATTCTTCTTGTAACATGCAAACTATCTTAGTGAGAACTAAAGCATTCGGCTGCTGGGCCTTAAGAGTTGGTATGCTCTCACCCACTGACAAGTTGCTTCCTATCATGTGTCTTTGGGATGGTATAGATTATTTCCTATTTTTTTCTACAGCCACCTTTACTATTCACCATGAATTAAATGCATAAAAAAGAGAATTGGCATAACATTAGCAATTTGATGATGAAAACATCTCTTTGTTTCTATAACTTGAAGACTGGCTGCTAGTCTGACTATTTTGGAAACTTGTCTTTGAATAATAATATTTAAGACAAATTTTTCATTTAGAAAAATGATTTTCAAAGGGCTTTAACAGATATAATTTAATTTGCTTTCATTTCATTTCATATCTCATTTCACTCTTCCTAATAACCCTAGGAAATACATGGTGTTATCATTCCAATTTTACAGATGAGGAAAATGAGGCATTACAATCAGCAAGTGTCTGAAGATGGGTATGAACTTAGGTTTTCTTAACTCTAGGTCTAGGGCTGTGCCCACTGGATTACTTAGCTGCCTAGAAAATTATAGATTTTCTTTAAAATTAAGTTTGCTTAATAATAGTTGATGATTACATAATGTGTTAATATTTTCACACATGCATTGTTATTTGTTCCTTACAATGAGCCTATGAGATAGATGCTGAAGGTACTATTATACCTATTTTATAGATGAGGAAACTGAAAAG
Organism: Gymnobelideus leadbeateri; assembly: GCA_011680675.1. Taxonomy (NCBI): domain Eukaryota; kingdom Metazoa; phylum Chordata; class Mammalia; order Diprotodontia; family Petauridae; genus Gymnobelideus; species Gymnobelideus leadbeateri. Next base: position 204,604 of record WOXC01002881.1, read on the forward strand.
TCAAACATTCAGGCTCAGGTGAGACTGGAACCTGGGTCTTCCTGATTCTAAAAGCAGCCCTTCTTTAAAATCATTATCATTATGATTAATAATGCTCTTGCTTTTTGAATCAAGCATATTCAATTATGAAATCTTAAATGACACCAAAAAATAGTGATTCCTTCACCATGAAAAAAAATTGATTAGTATGCATTTATTAAATATCTACTGTGTGCCAGACTTTATGGTAAGAACTGGGAATATGAAGGGAGGAGGAAATTAAGTCATTCCTATCCTCAAGGAGTGTATGTTCTTTCTTAAAAAAACAAACAAACAAAAAAACCCTTTATTTTTAGCATTTTAATTGAGTTCTAAATTCTCTCCTTGCCCCAACCCCCCCCTCCACTCACTGAGAAGGCAAATAAAACTCATTATACATGTGAAATTATACAAAATGTTTTCATATTAGTCATGTTATTTTTAAAAAGTAAGAAAATCATATTTCAATTTGCCCTCGGAGTTCACTTCTCTTGACCTGGATAGTGATTTTCTTCATGAATTCTTCTGAATTGTTTTGATCATTCTATTAATCAGAACAAAGTCTTTTGCAGTTGATCATTATTACAAAATTGCTGTTACTGTGTACCGATAGGAACTTACATTCTCAGGGACATGACTCATAAGTGTATGAACTCAGGATAAACATGCATGTTTATACACATATGTATATGCATATGTGTGCATATACATATATGTGCACTGTGTTGTTCAGTCTGTTCAGTAACATGATAGGATTCCCATTCCTAGAGAGGCAGCTGGGTGATACAATGTATATTAATATTATTTCTATTAATTCATCATATAATAATCAGCTCTTATTAAATGATCTTATAAAGAAAACCTATGACTACATAGACAGGTAGTAGGATCCACTATACCGTTCACTTGGAGCCAGGAATATATGAGTTCAAATCCATCCTCAGAAGCTTACTAGCTACTGTGTGACCTTGGGAAAGTCATCTAAACTTTTCTCAGTTTCAGTTTCCTCAACTAAGTGGAGATGAAGATAATAACCACCTCCTGGGGTTGTTGTGAGATTTATATGAGATAAGAGCGATAAAGTACTTTGCAAACTTAAAAACGCCATCTAAATCCTAGCAATTATTTTTAGATGCATTTAAACAATCCAAGATCAAATTGAGATAAGGATGAAGAGCCATTGAATGATGCTTTTATTTGAGACACATGAACAGTTTTCTCGTTCTAAGGTTTTACTTCCAGCTAAAGATAGAAATTTCCAAACACAAAAATTGAATTGTGGAATAGGTTGTCCTATGTCTTACTAAATTATTTTCTAACACTAATGAAATAAATATAACTAAAAAGCCTTACAAGCAGGGTTTATGTTCAAGCTTCAGTGCAGATTTTATTCTCTTGGCGTTTCCAAAATGGTTTCTGTTACTGTTAATTCTTGAATAATGGGCCTAGGGTTCCTGGTTTAAGTAAGGTATCTACCTTCCAGAAGTGTTGAATCTCCCTCCCCCTCCCAGTCCACCCCTACCTCAAAATGGAAACTCCTTGAGGGCAGGATAGGTTTTTACTTATGTCTTGTCTTCTCAGAAACTACTACAGTACCAGCTTTGGCATTACTAGAAACTTAATAAGAGCTTGGTTAATTAAAGTGAATTATAAATAAGACTGGTCTTATAGGTAGAAGAGATTGAATACATGAAATGGGGTGCCTCTTTCCTCATGGGCAAGTCATTTTTGTCTCTATAAGCCTTAGTTTCTCTGTTTTTATTATGTAGATATTAATACAAACCTCAGATGTAACTTGAGGACCTTTATATAGAACTAGCCTAGGAGTTAGGAATACAGGGGTTCAGCTTTTACCTCTGAGATATGTGTGTGAGATATATATATATATATATATATATATGTGTGTGTGTGTAGAGAGAGAGAGACAGAGAGAGAGATGGAGAGCGAGCAAACAAGTGTGTATCTATATATCTATCTGTTGGTTGTATGGCCCTAAACAATTGACTTATTCTCAAAGAACTCTAGATTGTAAGTTGCTGATCTGTACTAGTAGAAGTAATTTCCTGTTGTGGGGAACCCTCTTTCACCAATGGAATAAAAGATCAGCCAAAAGCCAATAATAACTCCTCAGAGTTTTTATAGGAATAAATGAAATAATCTATATAAGATGTTTTCCAAAGGAATGCTAGATGAAGACTACTTCATTTTTTAGAAAATAAATTTGACTTGATTTTTTCCCATTAAAAAAAAAATGAGAGTCATCATGGTAGGGTGATATTAGAAGCACATTTCAACAGCCATACCACCCCACCTCTACAAAGAATTTGGGAGGACTACCTTGTGATAACTAGATGGTGAAGTGAATGGAGTGCTAGGTCAGGAGTCAGACACTTAGTAACTGTGTGATCCTGGGTAAGTCACTGAACTTCTGTCTGCCTCAGTTTCCTAAATTATAAAATAGAAATAAGTTTGGCACCTGTGTCCCAGGATTGTAGGGAAGTTCAAATGAGATAATATTTATAAAGTCCTTAGCATAGTACCTGGTACATAGTAGGTGCTATGTAATTGAGAGTTATTATTATTATTATTGTATCTCTTCCTTGGTGCCTAATTTCATCATTAAAATTTCAAAGTATTTGGTTTCCAAAGTTTCATTGTTGTTACTTTCAATTATGGTTTGTTTGTTTGTTTGTTTTACTGATTCTGTCTATAGTTATCCCTTCCACATCACAACTTTCCCCATTGTGGTTTCCATATATTTCGAGTTGGCATAAGAAATTAAATGGTAATTTGGGGAGTGTTTTGTGGAAGCTGCAGATGATATGTGAAGGCCAGCAGCAACACAGAAAAAATTTACAAACTCAGAAATGTGTAAAATATATGTATGATATTTTTACTTAACATTGACCTACATATAGCCTATGACCAAATACTTAACCCAAATTTTACACAATAAGTACTGTAAATATCCCATAAAAGAAAAAAAAATTCAGACTTCTTCTCTGGTTATAAAGGGAGGGCCAAAAAATTTTATGTGGATTTTCCAGATTGCAGGGATGCTGTGCATCTGACCCCCAGGATGTGGAAGAGACAACTGAATTTCACTTTATATAACTTCTTAGAAATCTTTCCATATTTCTCATTCTTCATCATATTCATATTTATTGCAACACAGTCTTATTCCATTCCATAATTTCTTTAGCCATTCCTCAACTGATGAGTCTACTTTACTTCTAATTCTTTGCAATCACAAAAGATGCTGCTTCAAATATTGTGGTACACATAGGTCTTTCTTTTTGGTTCTCTATGTCTTAGGGCTATATGTTTAACATACATACCTAGGCCAAAAAGAATGGATGTGGGTCAATTTTTAGTAAAGATTAATTCCAAATTGCTTTCTGAAATGACTGAACCAATTTATTCCTTGACCAAAATTCCATTAGTGTGCCTCTTTCTACAACCCCTTTCATGTTAACTATTCCTGTTTTTACCATCTTTGTCAGTTTCCTCTGTGTCCTACTTCCATTTAAGAGCAATCAATTCATTTATTTTCCTGGCATACTTTACAGGAGGCAATATTTTGCTCCAAGTTTACATAGTGCTTCCCCCCTAATAACTTCGTAAAGTAGGTAGTACTTAGCATCATCAGCCCCCTTTCATGAACAAAGAAATCAAAACTAAGAGCTGAATCCCTGATCAAGTTGCTATTAAGAGTTGGAGCCAGGGTTCCATACCTAATTACCTAGCTCCAAGTTCATTACTCTTTTCCCTGTACCACAATTGATTCTCTAGTTATCTGATCCACTCTCAATCTAAGCAGTATCCTCAATTCCTGGCCTTTATGTGGGATCCATCACTCATTTCCCACATGGGGCCTTCAGGCAACCTCTCACTCCATTAACATGAATGTAGAACAAGAAGAAATGTACTTCATCCACAGCCAAAGGTTTTAAAGCCCTCCCAACTCTCTCTAAAAGGCCAGAAAGGAGGTGAAATGTTTTGCCCTTTGGGATATTCTATAATATCTTAGGTTGTTAAAGATGAAAGACAACTTCCAAGATCATCTGGTCCAACTCCGTCAATGTATAGCTAGAAAAAAAACACCCAGAGTGGTGAAGAATCAGTAGCAGAGGTAAGACTTGAACACAGCCCTCCTGACTTGTAGTCTATTCTTGTTGATCTTTTTATTTATTGTTAATCACAAGATTTTCCAATTTGTTTCTGCTGCTGCTGTACCTCTATCCTTCTGGTAAATCCTCAGTGCTAGAAAATGGACTAGAGGAGCTTTGGAACTTCTAGCCCAGAGCTATCTTGATTAGTGAGACCTCATTCTATCAAGTGAGCCCAACACCCAGCCATGGGCTTCCACCACAGCCATGTTCTGATCAGCTACCTTACAAGTCCCGGTGCTGAGTACAGAACCTGGCACATAGGGCTTATGCAATTCTTGTTGCTTGTTGATTGAAAGTGCAAAACTCTCCCCTACACTTTCTCATCTCTTGCTTTTGGGGCTATAACAAAATCAAAGCTCCCATTGCTTCTGGAAAGAGTACAGTAACTGACTGGTCTCTTATTCCTTCCCATTTTTCCACCATCCCTGTGACTCCCATAGCCATCTCTCCCATATATTTATTGCCTTTCTCTATTAAAATGTAACTTTCTTGAATTTGTATTCCCAGTGCCTAGCACAGTGCTTGGCATGTAGTAAGGAATAAAAAATATTTTTTCTTTTTTCATTCATCCAGTTTTCTGGCATGGTTTGTTTAGCTGCAGTCCTGCCTTCCCACAATTTTCTTCTAAGCTGCAATATAAAATGAAAGTGTACATTATCCTTTGGGCTTATTAAAGTACCTGCTTGCAAGTAAATAAATAAATAAACAGCAATCCCTACTAAAAGACAAATAACCTAATTTTGTTAGTGAGCCATATTGTAAGGTCAGCCTTATTCTCCTGGATCTCGACTAACATTACCATTCATGAAATTTTATTTGCTATTTGACATCTGTAGGAGCTCAACTGTTTTCTCTATACATGATTCATAGGGGCAAAGGTCTGTGAATGTTTCCGCATCTTGGTGGTTCTTCTCACATTGCACTGTCTCTCAATGCAGCTCTGCTTGACATCCCTCCAACTCCCCCCATAGGATTATGGTCTGTTTTCTTTTTTCTTGTGTATGGACCCTAGGTTTTTCTCTCCCTGATTATGACTCAATTATCTTCATGTATAATGCAGTGGGGTCTCTAGCCTCTCTTCCTCTGTGTTCCAGCTTCTCTCCTGATCAAGAGGCGACTGCTAAGATGGGACTGGTTTCAGGCCACCAGGGCTGGCATCAGAAACAAGGCTTGTTGACTAAGTGCACTGTGACCTGCATGTGCAGCTTACCCCAAGGTGATGGCATTGCTGATGACACAAAACTTGAGGGCAAGGGACCTGTCAATAGAGAGATAGTTAAAGCAGTCACAGTGACCCCAAGCAAGCACTGGCATTCTAGGCAGGCTTCTGGAATTCACAAATCAATGGAAAAGAGGTAGAAATCAGCCACAGAGGCAAAAAGGAGGAGAGTGCTATCTGCATTAAGTATTATAGGACAGTATGTGTGTGAGTGTATGTTTTAAAATCATGCTTTGATTAAAACTACCATGTTTCAAGGCATTGTTTAGGAGCAAAGGATAAATCAATGGAAAAAAAGTTTAGAAATTCAAAAGTATGGAGCAAATATAAAACTATAGTTACTTGCTCATGCTTTTTTAACTGTAATGTTTCTCCCTTTGCTTCTCAGCTTCCTGATTATTTCAGATATTGAATCTCTAAATGATTAGGACAGTACACTCCCTATCCCATTTCTTGATATCACTTTCTTCATCTGTAAAATGGGTTTGATTGATTAGACTAATATCACAAAACTCATGAATAAAAGAGCCAGATCTTTTGACTCTGAATCCTATACTGTTTCTACCAGACTGCTAAGGGGATTCAAAATAATTTAATTAACTTAAAGGAAACATAATTAGGAAAGCACCTTTGCTGCCAGTAAATCAAGTAATGTATCCTAAAACCAAACTAAAGATTTAGGGTTTCCCAAATATTTAGATTATCTGGCTCTGACTTTCTTTTATTAGCCCAGAGTCAGGAATTATGATTGATATTCAATTGAACAACATTTATTATGTACCTCAGCAGAAGAGAGGATAAAGTACTAGAACTGGAGTCAGGAAAAACTGAGTTCAAATCCAGCCTCTTACACCTACTAGCTGAGTGACCCTGAGAAGGTCACTTAACCTGTGTTTACTCTTCTGTTAAGTGGGAACAGTAATAGTATCTATTTCCCAGAATTAAGAGAATCAGATATCATATTTGTAAAGCATTTTGAAAATCTTGAAATTTTTTGTATAAAAGCTAGTTGATAATATTGCTACTGCTATTGTGGTGATGATGATGATGATGATGATGGTGATGGTGATGCTGGTGGTGCTGGTGGTGGTAGTGGTAGTGTGGTGGTGATGCACCTAATTTTCACAGAACACTGACTGGACTATTCCTAAAAGTCAGGCTTCAAGTGTGGGGTTTTTGTTGATCATCCTTCATTTTGAAGAGGACAGGTGACATCACAATATGATATGGATGTCTTGACTTGATAAAAAGAAGAAAGCCAAATATACTGTTTATATTTAAGAAAAGAGGATCCTCAGATATAGTATTTTTAAAGGCTCATTTATTTAAGGGACACCTGACTATAAAGTCATGAGACTGGTTTCCAGCAGCTGAAGGTGAAAATCAATCTCTCAACTTTATATTTGTTATTAACGTCTCATCTCAGGTCCTCTCCTAGCTTGTGGCTTGCACTTGACAGAAGGGAGTATAGGAGGTGCTTGGGTTCCAGAGGGCATCTGCTGCTATGAGGTTTCCCTTCCCCACCTTTACATATTTATATGCTTGAAAGATATTTAGAACAGATGATTCCTTTATGATATCATACAACTGGATATAAACAAAAAACATGGATGGGAAAATTGGATGTCTTTTTCTTTTTGCCTCGAAGTTCATTCAATATTGAATTTTTACCTAAATCTTCCTAGTCTTATTGTCCTTTTGTTTTCTGAAGCCATTAAAACCACAAAAGACAGAAAGTGAGAGAACTGGGTTAAATGCCCTACATTTCTTTGCATTGTATAGGACTTCTAGCTTTTGCAAAGAGTTCTCAAAAGTGTTCATTTAACCCTCACAGTAATTTTATTGAATAAATAGGATAGCTATTTTACTGGTGAAAAGTACTGAGAATTAGAGGGTTTATGCCTTGGCTGAACTAGCAAGTGACCCAAGCTACATTGGAAATGTACCTATTCCTGTTCAGTCTTTCTTTGTTGGATGGCAGAATCTCTGCAAATCACAAGCAATAGCCTGGAAATGGTAAGATGTAGCTAACACTTTGGCTAAGTTTACCTTCCAAGAACTGAAGATAAAAATATAATATAGATATATGCAGTAAAAGTAGTTTTTTTAGAAAAACTCAGTCAACAAGTAATTTTTGCCAACTATAGGCTAAAGACCTTATGGGCATCTGAGAACATGGCATGAGATTGACTTTTCCCTTAAAAATATATTGTAGCAGAAGTGACTTTCACAGGGCAAGTTAAATGTTAGCAGAAGAAAGTATGTGATTGTTAGATGTTTCATACAGACAATTTTTCCTACAGAAATATCAGAGCCAAATTTAAGATATCTATAGTCATAAGAAAAAATGCTCTAAATCACTGTTGATTAGAGAAATGTTAATCAAAACAACTCTGAGGTACCACATCACACCTATCAGATTGGCTAATATGACAAAGTAGGAAAATTATAAATGCTGGAGATGTGGGAAAATTGGAACACTAATGCATTATTGGTGGAGTTATTAACTGATCCAACCATTCTGGAGAGCAATTTGGAACTATGCCCAAAGAACTATAAGAATGTGCATACCCTTTGTCCCAGCAATGCCACTTTTAGGTCTGCATCCCAAAGAGATTATAAAAATGGGAAAAGGACCCACATGTACAAAAATATTTATAGCAGCTCTTTTTGGGGTGGCCAGGAACTGGAAATTGAGAGGATGTCCATCAACTGGGGAATAGTTGAACAAGTTGTGGTATATGAATGTAATGGAATACTATTGTGCTGTAAGAAATGATGAACAGGTGGGCTTCAGAAAAACCTGGAAAGACTTATATGAACTGATACTTAGTGAAATGAGCAGAACCAGAAGAACATTGTATACAGTAGCAGCCACATTGTGCAATGACTGACTTTGATAGACTTAGCTCTTCTCAGCAATGTAAGGACCTAAAACAATTCCAAAAGTCTGATGATGGAAACTGCCATTCACATTCAGACAAAGAAATATATATCAGAGCCAGGCAGGGATCATTGTGGTCTAGAATGACCAAGGAAAAATTCTTCAATTCTTTTATGTGTGAAAGGGAAAAAAAAAACACCTAAATTAATCACCAAGTGAGGTTCTGAGTCATAGATCTGAAGCCAGAAAAGGATGCTGGAGGTTTTCTAGTTCAACCTCTCTCTTAACAAAGAAAGAACCTGAGGCCCAGCCAGGTTAACTAAATTTTGCTGAGGGTCACAGAGGTAATAAGTAGCAGAGCCAGCATTTGTACCTAGGACCTCCACCTCCAAACACAGTGTTCTTTCTCCTTTACTATGACTTTAGTGGGCAACTCCCTTCCTGCTGGATAATTACTGAACAGGATCAGATTAATGACACCCCTACCTCACACACAAAGAGCCCTCCTTGGCCTGTTATTTTACATTGTTATCCTTAGAATGAGAAACAAGTGCAATGAGCTATGATTATATATGATTCCTTATTTTAGGATAAACAACTCAGCAGAACTTTCTTGCACTCATGCAAAGAGTGGTAGGGCAGTTAGAATCTTTTGTTCCATTCTAATAGATTCCATTATACAGCACCCAAACCTAAGAAGTGAACAATGTGACAGTGGGTTGCTCTTAGGAGTTTTTGTCCATTTTAAGGGGTAATATTCTGTGGCATTAGGGAATTTTAAAAAGCATATTGTTCTTACAGTTTTTGTAACAAAACAAACAATAGTACAGCATAAGTACTACACTCTCAAAAGAACAAGGAAAGCTACAAAACTCACTCTTGGCCTTTGAAATCTGAACTGAGACAGCTGACAGGGTAAGTTTGCACTCCTCTGGCTTCCTTAGTTCAGTCTAGTTCTCAAATTCGTGACCCCTTGGTCATCAAGTGAAAGAACAATTCCAGATGGGAGTGTTTATGCTCTAAAATGCCACTTCCTCATAGCATAAGGGAAAACAAGACTTCCTCATACAGATGGGAATGAATCCAAGTGACTAAACAGTGGTCAACCGACCCTATCTTCCTGTATCTCTGGTGGTGGCTTGTGCCTCCTGGGAGTTCAGTTCCAACAGGGATTTGGGTTTTGACCCCTTTGGGATATTAAGGGACTATAGGATTATAGGCTGGTGGTTTTCAAGGTGGAGAGAAAGAGACTCACTGCTTCTAGCCTCAGGACAATATGGTTTAACATAATTTGCGGAGGTGGTACCTACTAGGGTGCAGTTCTCACTCTATAGGCATGCTTATTTGTGAGCCTCAGGCAATTTATTGCCATAGTTGAATTTTTTCTTTTTTCCCTTGTGGGAACAGAAGCCTTTGGGATAATGTGTTAGGATTCAGAATGGGAAGGACTTGTTGCCTGACCTCACTTGGAGAAATCACTGTGAGATCATTCGCCCCCCACAGATGACTGACATTGTAATGTGGTTATAAATGATTGGGATGGTAAATGGTTAATGCAGCCAGAAACTGGATCATTGTGATTTATACAAATAATTAGCTCTTCCTGGGTAGTGGCCTGTATGTCTAGGTAGCTTTTATTTTTTTTTAGACAGTCATCTCTGTAATGAGCTATTAGTCTGGAAGCCAGAAAGAAAGAGAGGGTGCGAAGGAAAGACCTCAGACAACCAGTCTTTGTTCCCTCTAGAAAATCATCTCTTATTTGAAGCCAAGCCCATTAATGTTAGAGTTTACATAACTCCATTGCCCTGTTTTGTAAAAGATCCTCTATATGTGAGAATTCAATTCTTATTTGTTTCAGTACTCATTTCTGGGATGTGTACTAAACATAGGACACTTTGACATCTCTCATTGTGTTTATCTCCACAAAACTCTTGTTATCTAAGAAAAGGCATATATCATTATCACTTTATGGAGATTAAGACATAGATAGGATAATACACTGAGTTGGAAGCAGCCTAAAGATAAGTTAAAAATTCTTTCTCTAGAAGAAACCTTATAAAGTTATTTCATTCATTCTCCTGATTACAGCCTAAATTGGATCCAAACCACTCCTCAATACCAAGTGAATGAAGGATACTTAATAGGGATTAGTAAGATATGTAGAGAATTCTCAAAATAGAATATGCTCCATTTTCCGTTATATTTCAAAACAGACCCTATATCCTCACAAGGTCTGTATTGAAGGTGAAACCTATTAAGACCAATAGAGTAGAATGAGGGGATGAAAAAGCATTTATTAAGTGTTCACTACATGCAAAGTAAGAAGCCAGGTTGTATCAGCTAGTGTTGGAACCAATAGTGCCAAGCAGGTTAGCTCAGGCCATTAGACCAGAGTTGGATGACAACTGAGCCAAGGTCAACAAGATTCTAGGCAAGCAGGAAGACTGAAGCAGGGACCATAGGTATCAGGACCAAGGAGAGCTGCTAAATGAGCCATTCCCCTTATGGATGTTTTCTGTTAATTGAGGACTTTTTTCTGGGGTCTCTTTTAAGGAAAGCAGCATGTTTAAAGAGAAAACCTCGAGGTTTATAAAGAATTGAATACCTAGCTTTACTACCATCTAAGTATGTGATCATAAGCAGGTCTCTTAACCTCGATGAGTCTCAGTTTTCTCATGCAAGAAATGGGGATAATGACATTTTCTTTCTTTCTTTTTTAAAGCAATTGGGGTTAAGTAACTTGCCCAAGGTTACACCAGTTATTTTTTTGCCAGTTATTTTTGTGTGGGTGTTAAGTATCTGAGGGCAGAACCAATCCTGGGTCCTCCCGACTCTGGGCTGTCACTCTTACTCACTGTGCTACCTAGCTACCTCAATAATGACATTTTAATCATGTTCCATAAGGATTTTTTGAAACATTTTGTAAACTGCACCACACTACTCGTGACAGTGGCCAAAGGCAAACCTATATTATACCATTTGGAGTTTTAAATAGGAAGGATCTCTCCATCATAAGCCTCCACTCCCACTCCTGGTTAGATCTCTTACCTTTAATCACCCCCATCGCCCAGGGTTCTGACAAGGATTCTGAAATTAGAATTATTATTCCAGTTTTGAAGTAGAGGAAGTAATAGCTCATGTTTGGCACTTTTCTCTCTCCCCAATCACACTATATCTAGTTGTTGTTGTTCAGTAATTTCAGTCATGTCTGACTCTTTGTGACCCCATTTGGGGTTTTCTTAGCAAAGATACTGGAGTGGTTTGTCATTTCCTTCTCCAACTCATTATACAGAGAAGGAAACTGAAACAAACAGGATTAAGTGACTTGCTCAGGGTCACATGACTAGTAAGTGTCTGAGGTCACATTTGAACTCAGTTCTCCATGACTACAGCCCCAGAGCTCTATCCACTGTACTACCTGGCAAGACAAAAGTAAAATGATGATCCACATCTCTCACAGCAATTTAAGCATTTCTGGAAATCTCAAAAGCTTGAGTGGAAATCTCAGAAGCTTCATTTAATAAGCAAAGTGATCATTTCAATAATTTACCACCATGAAGCAATTACGATGATGCATTTGTAAAAAGCTAGGGGCATTCATACTCTGTCAATGCCAACATTGATCATAATCCATTTTCTGGTTTACAGCACTAAGAAAATTATTTTATGTTTATATTTTTTTTAAATGGAGAGCCTAAAGTCTATTTAACTACATTATAGAAATCTGAGTACACTTGTACTTAAATTTGTTTCAGTTTATTTCAGCTATAAAGTTGTCAAAATTACAACTTTATCATTCTTCAATGGAGTTAGCCCCTAAAAGAGACCTAGGCAAAATTTGGTTTCTTCCATTTATTTATTTGTTTACTTATATTTTGATTTTTCAGAAACTTTGTTACTTAAGATCCCCATCTGTCTAGAACAGGCTTTGAGCTTCCAGGGCATCCAGAATCTAAAAGCTTATGGGTGACTGCTCCTTGCCTCTCCTCCTCTCTTTCCTTTTCCCTCATTTTTACTTCTCTTTTTTCCTCATCTTCCCTTCTCTGCCTCCCCTTTTGTCCTTTCTCTTTACCTCTACTTCTTCCTTGCCCTTTCTCTTTTCAGATCTTTTTCCCCCTTGCTTTCTTTTTCTGTTTCTCTTTTCCTCATTTTTTTTTTTGCTTCCCTGACATTGACTAAAATTTAGTAAGTATCTCCTTTATGAAAGACTCAGTGCTAGGTGCTATATAAAAAGACGTGATCCTTACCCTCAAAGTACTTATAGCTAGGTGGGGGGAAATGAAATAGGTCTATGTATATTGTACTGGAGTGAAAAGCATAAATGCTCTTACCATCAAAGACCATAAAAAGGTATAAATGATGTGTTATAGGAATGTATAGGTAGGAAGAATCACTTTCAGCTCCGATGGTCATGAAAGATTTCATAAAAAGGGTGACTTTTTTGGCCTTTGAAGAGTTGGATTTTAACGGTAAAAAGGGGGTTCAGGTAGGGTTCTAAGCAGAAGAGATGGTATGAGTAAAGACCTAGAGGCAAGAATCAGGAGAGGGGAGACTTGGAGACTCTCAGAACTTACTATGGCTGAATGATAGAATGTACAAAAAAATAGTGTAGGATAAACTTAGATAAGAGCTTGGGACCAGGGAGTAGAGAGGCTTTAATTCCAGGTTGTACAGTTTGATTCAAGACTGTAAGCATTCTGTCAACTCACCACACATACTCATGTGTCTACAACCATTTTGCAACATTTTGTTTATAAACTTTCCTGATATTACCATCCCTATGGAGAAATCAGACTGTATTAAGAAAAAGCTCAGAGGAAGCCAGCTCCATTACTGGAATGCTGTCTCAAGTGAATGATTGCTAGAACCTAAGACATTACATTATTTTATCAAATCAAAGAATGCACCCCTAACACATATGGGAGGGGAATAAACACTACTTCTACACACAGAAAGAGTTAAGCCATTTTTCTATTTACATGGTTTATTTCACAAGTGTCTGACTCATTGGGCATAACCAGCACAGTTAAATTACAAAATTACTATTTGGTCCTTTTTTTATTGACTACAATTCAAGGCTGCTTCAAGCCTCCCAAATTTAATCCCCCTAGCTCTTTGCCAAGAACATTACCTTTTATTTTCAGTGTTAAACTGTGTAAGATACCCCTAAGGCTACATAGGAGCTCACTCTCCATGATAGGAGCTAACAGAGTGTATCAATTGTTCATGATTTCCTATTCTCCTGTAAATTGGGAGAGGCAGGGGGAGCAGTGGCATGCGAATTCTGTTCTGTCAGCACTTTCTCCAGTCTGAGCTCAGGCAGTGCGTGTTTTGGTAATTAATTATAGAATGTTTGCAGCTCTTCATTGTGAGTTACCATTTAGCAACCTGTCAAATTCTGGACTAATGAGCCTATTGCCTGTATTTTGATGCATTTATTTTATTTTAAGCATCAAGATCTTACTCCCCTCACTGCGCTTTGGGTCAGATGAAGTTAAGAGGGGGAACTATTAGCCTGCTCCTAGGAAAGAAAAGACCCCATCTCCTCTCTTTACATGAAAGCATGGCTCTACTCTGTGTGGATCTCCTCAGAGCTCTCCATTGGCATTTAACGTATAAGACACAAATGGAAGTACACAAGTTAATTGTATTTTTAAGATTTGAAGTGGGAAATGAATCACTCCTAATTGCCCTTGCCAAGGTGGTGGTACCCATGATATTTGGAATATGATTTTTTTCTCTTCATAAACAGTAAAAGTCAGCTGCTTAAGATTTATTACAGAGCAACTTTTAAAAGAAAAAGTGAAAGTCAGAATTTAGTTCTGTGAAAGGGTTGGTGGCTGTGCTGTCTGATTATGATCCATTTTAGCTTCTCTACTCAAAGTGGAGTTCCTGTTGACTTTCCTATTTCAGTCAAGGATGCCACCATCCTGGTAGAGTGGAAATGAAGAGGGAAGGGTGATAAGGAGTGGGGGAGGGTAAGTGGTTCTGCCAGGGATCCACCCTGCCATCCAGTCTGGAAGGAATTCACCAGGCTCAAGCAAACTTTGAAGCTGGAATTGTAAAGTTTATTGTTACATTGTAGAGATCAGCCGGCAAAGATTCTTATGGGACCTGCAAACTCGCAGAGGCCACAGGCATAGTTTTAAGGTGTCAATTACGCTAACTAGGTGAGTAAGGGTGGGATCAGGAAGGAGTTAAGGAGTGGTCAAGTGCTCAAAGGACCATACACTTTTAAAATCAACTGCACAGGTGTATTGCCCATGATTCACTGGGAAATAGCTCAAGGGGGGCCTAGCTGGAGGTGTGGTTTTAGGCCTGATATGTCACTAAAGAGTGCCCTGTCTGCCACCCACAGAGACAGTGTGGGTATATAATTGACTAAGGAGTTACCCTATAGATAAGGTATTGAAGAATTTGTTGTGGGGCTGGCCACTCTAACTAAGGGAGATAACATTGTTTCAAGCAGAGATAAACAGGTCATGAGTTGTTGCTGGGCAGAGTGCTGGAAGGGGGAAGGGGAAGAGTCAATGCTCTGAGGCTGGGGGGGGGGGTGGAAATGTGATCTTACAGATTGGTTTTACAAATTGATTTTACAGACATAGATCCCAAAGCACCCCATTTACAAACTGATGTTACAGATTGATACTACAGACATATATACACCCCAAGGACCCCATCAGAAAGAACTCTGGAATTTCAGACAGAAGAGTAGAGGCAGGTATTCAAAGCAAATTCCTGTTGATTACTCCCTGTGTCATTTTGAGCAATCAATCCATCAAAAAAAATTAAAATGCCTTCATCAGTCACTGTGCTAGGAGCTGGGGATGCAGAAGCAAAACTCAAGCAGTCCCTGCCCTTGATGAACATCCAAGGCAGTTTACTTGGCTTCTTTTGGGACTCAGTTTCCTCAACTATAAATGAAGGGCTTGGATGGGGTGACCTCAAGGGACACCTTCACTTCTAAATTTATGGTCTTGTATTCTTTCTAGTCACCCATGTTCACAAACTCAGAGGTTTTTTTTCATATTCTTCCTCCAATTTCCCTCAGTCTTTTACAAAGAAATTAGTTTTGGTATGATGGAACTTCCAAAAATGAGAGCCATCCACAAGTAGACTAGGCTGCCCACTTAAGGTCTTTAGGAAAAAGTTGGGTGACCACTTTTTGAATATGTGGTAAAAGAGATTCTTGTTTAATTATGGATTGAGTAAAATACCTCTGAGTTTCTTCCCAGTTATAAGATTCTATGATTTTATCTCTATATTTCTCTCCTATCTTTTCCATCCTTTCTATCGTCTCTACCATCAACGTGAAACAGTTTTTTAGTATCCCTCCACATTATAATTATTCCCAAAATGGTTTCCTTTCCTCCATTCTATCCATCTCTTGTAATCCATCTTTCACATTACTGTCAAATTAATATTCCTAATTTACAGTTCAAATCATATCACTCATCCTTCTCAAATATCTCATGTGGCTTTATATTACCTACCAATTAAATCTACATTTCCTTGCCTAACATTCAAGGCCCTTCAGAATTTGACACCAATCTACCTTCCCAGTTGTGCCTAACGCAGCTACCCACAGTTTGCTCTATGCTCAACCTGGAGTAAATTATTTTTTTACTATACATGTTCCATCATTTCTTGCCCCTATACCTTTGCTCATCCCTCTGCCTGGAATGTCCCCATCCCCACCTTTGTCATTGACTGCCCATTCTCCACCAGCATTTGAGAAGAGACTGAATTTTGCACATTACCCCCATTATGCCTCTAAAAAAACCCCAAACAAATCAAAAAAAGCATCACAAATCACATCCAAACAAAACCATCTGAACAAAGACCAAAAGCTATCAGTGTTTCTGAGAACTTGCAATCCATAAATGTAAACCAACCCATCCATCCTTTAAGACCTAATGCAGGGGCAGCTAGGTGGCACAGTGAATAGAGCACCAGCCTTGGAGTCAGGAGGACCTGAGTTCGGATTTGACCTCAGACACTTAACAAACAAAAAAACATAGCCATGTGACCTTGGGCAAGTCATTTAACCCCAATTGCCCCCCCCCAAAAAAAAGCAAAAAAAAAAAAGTCTTCTCTCTTTCTCCCAGATTAAAACAATCTTTTCTTCTCTAACTGAGCAGATTTTTTTGCACCTTTTTTGTTCAATTATCTGCTTTGAAAAATAATCTTGTGCCATGTCTTCTTACCAGATTATGTTTGTGTGTGTGTATATTTGTGTGTTTTGAAGATAGATAGAAAGTTTTATTTATCTTTGTATTACCCTCAAAAAATTAGCAGCATTTTACACATGGTAGAAGCTTAATATCTGTAGGAATAGAATTAAATGTAATGGGGAATGCGTTTTTAAAATAATCTCAACCACATTCTTAGGATAGTAATTTTTGCCATTAATGTAGAGGTCACCTGGAAAAGAGTTTGGACTTGCCCCAGAGGGCAGTCCTAACAGCACTGGGTATGAGTTTCAAAGGGGTGGTAGGACTGATGTAAAGAAAAACTTCATGAAATGTAGAACTGTTTCAAAGTAAGAAAGGCTTACCTCCTCAGTCTTCAAGTAAAGGGTAGATGATCACTTATGCAGTCTATCAGGCAATAGTTAGTTAGACTAGATGACCTGTAAGGTCCTTTCCTATTTGAGATTCTGTAGTCCTGTGTCTGCATTACTTCATAAGTATTGGCTTTCCTTTTCCCAGTGTATTAAGAAAAGGAAATCCTTATTTACTCTTAAAGTATGATACTCAAAGATTGCTTTTCCTTTCTGTGAAAGGAATGTTAAGGAGGGTAGCATTATTGACGAAATATAATAAAGACAATTAGTAGATTATTACAATAATTATTAAATGAAAACAATTTTATAATTCATTAGTCACAGTTGGTTTTAGTGATGCCTTTTGTTTTTTATATTCTTGTCATTTGTAAAAAAAAAAAAAATTCCACCCACTCTTCCATGATTGAATCCATTCTTGTAACAAAGAAAAACAAGCAAAATACCCAATGAAGTGATCATGTATGTAAAACTGTCCTAGAAACTGCTTTCATAAGGGAATTTTTTCATTATACATCTCATGGACTATTGTAGGATTTTCACTTAGAGTTTGTCTTCTTTCTAGTGATTTTCCTCATTGTTATAGCAGAAGGGTTTTTTTTTTTTTTGTCTTCCCACTTACTTCATTCCGCCTTCAGTCAGAAATTTTCCCTTGTTTCATCAAATCCATCCTTTCTAAAAGAGAAATAATGTTTGATTGCCTTTACCCAAGCTTTTTTATCCATTCCCCTATTGGGGGGCTGCTCATTTTGTTTCCAGTTCTTTGCTACCACGAACTGTTTTGCTAAGAAAATTTAAATATATCTTTCATATACATTGGTTTGTATCTTTGACTAAAGGGTGTGAATTATTTAGTTCCTTTTCTTGTATAATTCCAAATTGATATCAAGAATCATTGGATCAATTCACAGTTTTGCCAACAGCGTATTACAGTGCCTGTCTACACTCATTAATCTAAACCTGACTGTTCAGTTTTTTTTGTCTTTTCTGATTTTTAGGGTATGAGGTGAAACCTCATTTTAATTAGCATTTCATTTACTAGTAGTGATTTTGAGGCTGTTTTCATATGCTCCTTTATAATTTTCAATTCTTACAAAAAATGTTTTTGTCCTTTGACCACATCTCCTGGGGAATTCACTTTTAGTTGTTACATATCTGTATCAATTCCCTGTGGATGATGGATATAAGAATTTTGTCAGTGATTAAACTGAGTTGTGCTTGTTGACTAAAATTTAGGTGATTTCGTTTATATACTGTCTCTTCTTAGAATATAAGCTTCTTGGTGGCAGAGAATGAGTTGCTTGTTTGCTCGTTTATACCCGGGGTTAATCACAGCATCCGGCACAAAGTAAGTGCCCTATAAATGCTTGCTTTCCCTTCTTTCCTTCCTTTCTTCTTCCCTCTCTCCCCCTCTTCCTTATTTCCTTTTCTTCCCTTTATTCCACCCCCTCAAAACCTCTTTTTCTCTTTCTCTATTAAGTAGGCACTAAACAGATGTTTGTTGATTGAATTGACTTGACTTAAATAATTTCCTTAAGTCACAATTTCCCTTTGGGCGGACTGCCTCAGTTTTGAGGAATAGGATTTCTTATTGGAAGCACTAATTTTTTTAATCACATTGCAATACTACATGCGCCGTTCTGTAATCTACAATTCTCTTTATCAGGACAAATCTGATTTGGAAGCCTCTACTTTCTTTGAGATTTACAGTTATAGAAACCTATTTGTAGATCCTGTGGATAGTAAACATTTGTAGCAAGTTTCCTTACTTTTACACACATCTCTTGCTAGCAAAAAATCCCTGTTGTGTAGCTTGCATTTCCTCCATGCCCAGAAACACCATTAACATTGATAACTATTCTCCCTGGCATGGGGGGGGGGGGGCAGTCTGCAAAAGGAACTATATAGAATATGCAATTGGGAGTCTTGAATCAATTGAGAGCTTCAGTGAAGATTGGAAAATGTCTTCAGCAAACTCAGTAAAATCCAGTTAATAGTCCCTGCAGCTTTTATACAGACAAAACCTAAGCTAAACTAACTTTGTGAATACAAATCTCTGAGCCCCAGGGTAAAGGTTTTTTTTTTTTTTTTAAGTCCTGAGCAATAATTTCATCAGTATTAGGAATTTGTGGCATGGGAACTCCCTGTACAGATGCAGATCTCTGAAGTCTTAGAGAGTTGTCTGGGGGTGGCTCACTAGTGGGGACAGACAGCTAATATGGGACCAAGGAAGTACTTGAACCAAGATGTTCCTGGTTCTAAGGCTGGTCATTTCTTTTACATAGAAAGGTAATGGGGGAGAAGTAAATAATTTTGAATTATAAAGTTTCAAGGGATCATAGAGTTAATTTCATTCATCCTCCTCATTTTACGGATAAAGAAATTGACAATACCAAAGGTTGGTGATATGGCCAAAGTTAGAATTTAGAATGCATGTTCCATGAGCATAGGAATGGTTTTCATCTTTCTTTGTGTCCCCAGTGCTTACTAGCGCAATGCTTCACAAGTGCTTGTTGTCTAACTATTCAGTAAGTTAATGGCAGTTCCATGTCTTTTTCTTTGGGTTTCAGAATCCTCAGGAATGGTATTCAAGGGCATCTACAATATGGCTTTCATCTACTTTGCAAAACCTAATTCTTATTGTTTATCTTCATATGCTCTCTTTTTACCAAACTGAACTGCTAGCTATTCCCCATATAAAATATTTCATCTCCCACCTCCACATCTTTGTACAGGATATCCCTATGTCTGGAATGTACTTCCACTGCATCTCCAAACTCTTAAAATTCATAGCTTCTTTTGATGTACAGCAAAGGTGACATCTTCTATACCAGGCCTTTTTAAAAATCATTTCCTGTTGTCAACATTCTTACCGTCTTTAAATTACTTTTTATGTATATTGTATTGACTTATACACAGACATTTTTGTTACCATACCCTATCCCCAATAGAAAAAAAAAAATAGGAGTACTTGGAAAGTAGAGGTTATTTATTTATTTATTTATTGTTCTGGTTTTGTTTTGCTTTTCTTTTTTTACTTTGTATTGCTACCACTTGACATAGTGATGTCTACACAGTAAATACTTAATGTGTTTGTTGAATTGAATTGAGTTGAATTGGGAAGGATTATTCATTGAAGTTCGTCACTTGAATTTGGAAGAGTAAAAGATCTGTAAGGAAAAAAAAATTAAGGAGTATTGCCTCCCATAAATTTTTGATTCATAGTACATTCGTTACAAATAGAACATGTATTCCTCTTCCTCCCTTACCCCCAAAATACATATTATTTGTTCACATATTGTCCTATTATATTTATAAATGTCATTATATTTTTCATTTTTCATATCCTTCCCTCATCTATGACCTAGATATTATTAATGAGATTCTAGGGCTTTGGTTAATAACTCAAACATTAAGCTTGAAAGAGATTTCCCCCTAGGCAATGCAGGTAAGTGACTTGCCCAGGGTCACACAGCTAGTAAGTATCTAAGATTGTATTTGAACTCTGGTCCTCCTGACTCCAAGGTCAATGCTCTATCCACTGCACCACTTAGATGCCCCTAAAAGAGATTTGTGTGTGTGTGTGTACTTACTAATTAGTTGTTAACATCTCTCCTCATAGCTAGATAAGCTATTAGGTTATATTCTCATGTCATTGGCTAAGTAAGTTGTTCCCAAAACTAAATTTCTTTCTGTAATTTCAAAAGATAAAATGTGGTCAGGAAGACTTGGATTTAAGTCCCTCCTCTGCCACATACTGAGTATGTGACCCTGGGCAAATCACTTTACTTTTTAATTCTGGAGGCAAATTCCCAAGACTACAAGTTGAAGAAGAGCTGTAGAATAGTATGTGGCATGAAATAAGCACTAAATAAATGTATTTTTTTTCTTTTTGGAGGGGGAAGGCAGGGCAATTGGGGTAAAGTGACTTGCCCAAGGTCACATGGCTAGTAAGTGTTAAATGTCTTAGGCTGGATTTGAACTCAGGTCCTCCTGACTCCAGGGCCAATGCTCTATTCACTGTGCCACCTAGCCTCCCCGATAAGTATTTTTTCAATCCCTTCATTGTAGTTAGGGATCTGTAATAATGATGGGAGTTTCTTCACTGGGAGTATCCTGTACCAAGGAAATCACAGATCTTTTACAGTTTTTTCCTTCAAATTACATAATTAGAAGTAATTGTTTCTACTTTGGTAATTTTATCCATATGCTTTATCAGATCATTAGGAGTAATAATAGCTAATGCTTATGTAACTATCGTAATATGTACAAATGTCTTTATTTAATCTTACATGTTCCTCAGAAAAATAAGAAATCTGTGGGATAGGTAGTTTAGGTATTATTATCTCCTATTCATAGGTGGAAAAGCTGAATCTCAGACCAAATGACTTACCCATGGTCAAAGGAAGTGTCATTGGTGGGATGCAACTCCAAGTTATGTATGACCCACAATGACATGATGGAAAGTCCATAACTAGTTCTCAGAATCTTTCTAAGAACCCAAATAATTACTACATTTATTTTCATCTTTGACAACTAAATGTCATTGTCCCTGATATTGGCAAATTGGAAATTCAATGAAAAAGAATATAAAGGGTTTGTTTTTTAAGTTTTAGATTCTGACTTAGATTTTGATTATGAAACCCAACAATTACATTTTTCTTTTTCCAATTTAATATTTTAAATATTTCCTTAATACATTGTTTTTTGTTTTTATATACTAGTCACTTGTAAAAAAAGCAATATTACCTTCACTACATTCTTACTTTAAAAAGTTGAATATGACACTTATAACTCACAATACAAATCACTTTTTATTTTTATGGTTTACTATTAATTCTTTGAATATTTTGTTATTTGTGGGATCTTTCTTTCTGCCTGTGACTTCCTTGGTCTATAGTCTCAGAAGTAGGATCTGTGGGTCAAAGGGCATGAGCCATTTATTGACTTTTCTCACATAATTCCAAATTATTTTTCAGGACAATTGGACCAATTCAAGTTTTACCAATAGTGCATTCATGCTTCTGCCTTCTCATAAGCCCTCTGACATTGACTATTTCTGTCTTTTGTCATCTTTGTCAATTTACTGAGAGTGAGGTGAAACCTCAGCATAGTTTTAATTTGCATTCGCTTTACTCTTAGTGATTTTGAATAGTCATTCACATCTTATTTATATTTTGTAATTTGTCTTGGACAGTTTATCATTCTTTTTTTCTTTTTTTTTATTTTCCTTTATTTTTTTTTAAACAAATACTTTATTAACTTCTGTTTTACATCATTCATTTCCGCCAGATTTTGAGTTACAATCATTTTCCCCCCATTATTCCCCTACCCAACCTCCCAGAATAGCAGTCCCACAAGATATCGCTTCCTCCAATCTGCTCTCTCCCATACCTTCTCCATACCCCCATCGACTTTTCCATTAGAGGAAGATGAATCTTTGTGTCCCAATGCCTGCACATCTTATCTCCCAATTATAGGCAGAAGAGTATTAATAATAGTATTTTTATATATATTTGAAACATTTAATGTTACGACCTTGAATTTCAGATCCATTTCCTTCCTCCCTTGTCACCCATTCCTTCTTGGGATATAAGTAATTCAGTATATGTTGTACATGTCTAGTTATGCAAAACATTATCATAGTAGATATATTGTACAAGGCTGCTTATAATTCCCTCCCACTCATCCCACCCCCCACCTGGTCCATTCCCTACATGATCCTGTCCCTCTTCTATAGTGGATACTTCCAACCTCCCCTCACCCCAAGGATGCCCTCCCTTCCATCATCCCTCCTCTCATCCCTCTTCCCCCTCTCCTGCTGCAGGTTGAGATATCCCATTTAGTATGTATGTCATTTTCTCCCTGAACCAAATTCAATGTGAATGTGGTTTTGCCTTTTTAGCCTTCCTTATTCTCCCCTCCTTTGCAACCACTTCCCCTTGCTAGTTCTACATGGGATAGTTTACCCTACCCTGTCTCTCCCCATCTCCTCTTGCCACTTTCCTCTCTCACCTCATAATTTCATCCCCTGAGTATTCTCCCTTCCCAACAAATTCAACCTATGCCCTCTATCCGTATATAACTGTAACCATATACACACACATTCACATATGTATTCATATGACCACACCCCCTTCTTCCATTATTTTCATAGTGAGAAAGATATCATCAGTCACCGTTATTGCTTTTCCACATAGGAATGTAAATAGTTCAACTTTGATAAGTTCCTTTTGATTTCTTTTCCCCGATTACCTTCTCAGGCATCTCTTGCTTCTTGTGTCTGGATGTCAAATTTTCTATTCAACTCTGGTTTTTTCCTCAAGAATGCTTGACAGTCCTCTATTCCACTGAATGACCATATTTTCCCCTGAAACAAAATACTCAGTTTTGCTGGGTAGGTGACCCTTGGGTTCATTCCCAGTTCTTTTGCCTTCTGGAATATTATATTCCATGCCCTTCGATCCCTCAGTGTAGAAGCTGCCAGGTCCTGGGCTATTCTGATTGTGTTTCCACAATATTGAAATTGTTTCTTCCTGGCTGCTTGTAGTATTTTCTCCTTGATCTGGGATTCTGGAACCTGGCTATAATATTCCTGGGAGTTTTCTTTTTGGGATCTTTTTCAGGAGGTGATCTGTGGATTCTTTCAACCTCTATTTTGCCCTCTGGATCTAAAACATCAGCGCAATTTTCCTTGAGAATTTCTTGAAGGGTGATTTCTAGGTTCTTTCTTTGATCATGGCTTTCAGGCAGTCCAATAATTTTTAAATTGTCTCTCCTGGATCTATTTTCCAGGTCAGTGGTTTTTCCCATGAGGTATTTCACATTGCCTTCTAATCTTTCATTTGTTTGGATCTGCTTAACAGCTTCTTGATTTCTCATAAAGTCATTAGCTTCCATTTGCTCCAGTCTAACTCTGAAGGAATGAATCTCCTCAGTGAACTTTTGAGATTCTTTTTCCATCTGGCAAATTCGACTTTTTAAGGCATTCTTCTCCTCATTGCCCTTTTGGGCCTCCCTTGCCATTTGAGCTAGTCTATTTTTTAAGGTGTTGTTTTCCTCAGTCAGGCTGTTGACCCTCATTTCATACTTTTCCTACATCCTTCTCATTTCTCTTTCTAATTTTTCCTCCACTTCTCTTATTTGATTTTTAAAGTCCTTCTTAAGGTCCTCTATGGCCTGCAACCCACTCATGTTTTCCCCTGGGGCTTTTGGAGCAGGACTTCTGACCTCACAGTCCTTTTTCCTGCTCTATGCCCCCAAAATAGGAGTCTAGGGTTGCATTTTTCTGTTTCCTTTGCCTTGGCATGTTGCCACTTAATTACTTGACTTTTGGGCTTGTTGCCACACTATGGCTTTAAGGCCAGATAGAGGAATTTTCCTCCCGAATGTGTGGGGGGCAACTTCCGCTTCTGGCAAGCTATAAACCCACCCACAACTTCCACCCTAGATCACAATCCAGATCCAGGGAGGTTAAAGCAAGAGCGATTACCCCCCAAGACTGATTGCTGGATCTCCCCACGATTTGTAGGCTGGGAGCCGGAAATGCCTCTGAAAACTACACAGTGGCTTGTCTCCTCAGCGGCTTCTAGCCCCCAGGGGAGGGAGCTGACGCATTCCCGAAATACAGGTCCCAAAGTCCATAGGACACTAACCTCTTACTTTGTCCTAGGCAAGTCTATGTTGATAATTCTGGCGTCTCCACAGTTCCTGGTGTTCTGGGGTTCCTCCAGCCGGCTGCTGGCCCTGCCGCCCTGGGGCTAAAACCTCGGCTCACGTGGACCTGGGCTCGGCTCGGCTCCTGCGCTCTGCGCACTGCCGGCTCCCAGACCACTGCGCTGGTCCTTCCTGCAGGGTACTGGGCTGTCCTCAGCGGGAGGTTAGCTTCTCTGTGTCGTTCTGTGGGTGCTGGGGCTCCAGAAGATTTTCAGAGTCCTTTTTTACATAGTTTGTGGAGAATCTGGGGCAGAGAGGCTTGGACGAGCTGTTTCTACTCCGCCATCTTGGCTCCGCCCCCCCCCCCCCCCGGACAGTTTATCATTCTTTAACAGAAAGGAAATATGTGTGTTTTGACCTCAGTAATCTGAAAACAGCATTGATTATTATATTTGACCATAATAATGCTACCTTTTGGTGCTGGCTTCATTTGTATTATAGGCATTTATGTTGTTCTTTTGATTCTTTATTAGTTCATATAAGTTATTGCATATTTCTCTGAATTTTTCATTTTCTTTATTCCTCATGGTGCAGTAATAAGTCATTACACTGTTATATCAGAACCATTCTTCAATCTATGAATTCCCACTATTCCTCATTTTTTGTTGTTGGTGTTTTTACCTTCCAAAAGTACTGACATAACTTTTAATTTGTAAGGAAACTTTCTGTCATTAAACTTTTTTCATGTATAAGTTCAGTAGTGATCAAAGGATACAAAGTTTAGTAGCTTTTCTTTTATAATTCCACATTTTCCCCCAGAATAATTGGACTAATTCATAGTTCCAACAGCAGTGAATAACTTAGGTCATCTGTCTTCCTATAGTACCCCAACACTGCACAGTGATGCCCCTAGGATGTTTTGACCTGCATTATTTTTCTTACTCTTAGTTATTTGTTGTATTTTTAATGAACTTTGTTCATTGACCCCTTTGGGGGGTGAACTCAATGTTAAGAACCCCAATCTAAATCTTCTTGTTGCCACATTCTTTCCTAGTTTCCTTAGAATTACTATAGAAATAAAATTTTGCCACCCCAGTGTGTTATTGAATTCATTAAACTGTAAGCTACTTTTTTAATTTACTTCTTGTTCTTGCTTATTTTATCTGTTCCACTGTACTACTTTCTTATTTTTAACCAGTATCAGTTTATCCAGCTATGCTAGGCTCCCTTCATTCCTACTTGTTCTCCATCATTTGCCTTGAGATTCTTGATCCTTTGTTAGCTCCGTTTGGACATTTGTTATTTTGTCTAATTCTAAAAAGCAAATCCTTGGTAATTGGGTTAGCATAGTAATAAATCTGTAGTTTCATTTAGGTTGCATCATGTTTTATTATATCAGTATGGTCCATTCTCATGTGTTGACTATCTCTCCAATTCAGGTCTTCTTTTACATTTTTACATTTTGTTTTATACTTAAATTTATAAAAATTTGGTCCTTGTAAGTTGGCTCAGAGGTATTCTTTGAATTTTCTCAGTATTTTATGTGGAATTTCTCTTTCTGTCTTCCCTTCCTGAATTTTGTTGAGAAAATACAGAAAGTCTGATGCTTTGTGTGGATTTATTTTGTATCCTGACCCTTTGCTGAAGCCATTGATTATTCATTTATTGATTCTCTAGGGTTTTCTAAGTAAATGATTATATCAGATGTAAAGATATTATTTTGCTTCTTTGCTAGTGCTCATTACGTTTATTATTTTTACATTATCATTATAGCAGAGAAACAACCTAGAGGATAGATCTATGACTTCAGATTCAGAGAGACCTGCCTTCAAGTCCAGCCTTTGACACACACTGGCCTTATGACTCTTGAAAAATATTAGCCTTTCAATACACAGGCAACTCACAAAACAATAAGATGCACAAAATGTTCATCAAGATGTGCTATAAATATCAGTAGACTCACATATCTAGTTTTTAAAAAGTGACAATATTGGGGCGGCTAGGTGGTGCAGTGAGTAAGAGTGCTGGCCCTGGAGTTGGGATGACCTGGGATTGGTTCCGACCTCAGAAAATGAGCACCCACACATAAATAATGACTGGCTGTGTAACCTTGAGCAAGTTATACTCAACCCCAATTGCTTTTAAAAAAGTGATAATATTTCTAGCACTGTTTTTTAAAAAAAATTAAGTTGAGACAGTGCATCAGTGCTATAATCTTGATTTTATTGGGATTCGGGAGATAACTGTATAATTTATCCATTACCAATAATGCTTGCTCAAAATTGACTTTTTTCAAGTTCTAACTTTTCCTCACATTTATTATTTTCCTGTATTATGTTGCATTATTTTAAAAAAGAATAACAATTAGCTTTCATATTTAATAAAAATAAAAGGAAATAATTGGGCTTTGTAAATGTGATTATTATTAGTACAATCATAGGAGACAATATTGATGTCAAGTATAATGTAAGCTCCTGGAGAGAGGTTTTTTGTTTTTGTTTTGTCTTTGAGGTAACTTGGCTTGGTGAGTAGAGATCTGGGATTGGAGTCAAGAAGACCTACATTCAAATGCTGCCTCTAACAGAGGAGTTCTTTACCTTTTTTGTGTGTTGGACCCAATGTACCCTGGGTGTGTGATTCCACCATGAGAGGGATGATCCTACCAATACTGAATTGTTTCCTCCCAGTTGAAATTTCCTTTTTAAAATGCTACTGATTTGAAATCAGTATTTACAGGGTTATTTTTTATTTATTTTTCTGAAGATTTATTTATTAAAATTGGTTTGTTAACTACTATCTGGTTGGTCCAGTTTGGTCATATTATCTTTTTAAAGTACTTCTCAAGCTTCAGGTCAATGTAGAAAATTTTTGTACAGAGCAGCAGTGGGTCTACATAGACCCCCTCTCAAAATTATGATTTAAATTTTTTTATTTTATTGTTAATTTATGGAATAAAACAAACTTTTATATAACATAGTATAGTTTAAAAATTATTGCACATAAAACTGAAAATTTGTTTTGTACAACTTTCTATTCCTTTTAGATATATATTAAAGTTTTCATGTAAATTTCTTTGTTTTCTTCCTTCTCCCCCACTCCCACTTTAGAGATGTCTGCTATTAGACACAAATAAATGTGTATGTGTATAGATAGATAGATAGATAGATAGATAGATAGATAGATAGATAGATAGATAGATATGTGTATGTATGTATATTTACATATATAAATTATTCTTTCTCTGGATACACATGAATAAAATATATAAGTTTACAAAAGAAATAAAAAGTTAGTGAAAGTAAAGGTTTTTTTTTTTCCTGTCCAAGTTCATAAACCCTCTGAAATCTCTACATGGACCCCTTGATCTAACATTTAATAACTCTGTAAAGACCTACAACTCCCTTGGGGGGAGAAATCTATTGTCACAAACTTTTTACATCTACATTGAATGAATAAGTTAATCAATGAAGTATTTATTAAAACATTCCACATGCTGAGTGCTAGAGATACAAATGGTTGTTCCCTATTCTTAGATAAATCTTCTATGCTCTTATTTCCATAATAAAACTACAGACCCTTGCTGCATTATTAAAGTATCCCCAGTGTCTAATACAGAGTTTTACCCATAGCACATCCTTAAAAAGTGTGAACTGAATTGAATTGAATGATAATAACCCCTTCTGGCATATCCTGCTTTCCTAAACAAACTTAAACCCTCCACTTTCCTCTGTTGTGATAATAAAAACATTAGAAAAGGAGAAGGTGCCCCTCTCTCGGCTTCCCCGGGGGCTGTCGCCGGGCCTCGGGACCGCGGGAGCCTGAGCAGGCGACTCCTGGCCCGGAGCCCGATCCGCAGCCCGGGCCGCTGCGCGATCCTGAGCTCGGAAGGGGCCCGGAGGGGGCGCGGGGGCCGGTTCTGACCTTGCGGGCCGTGAGCTTGGCGCGCTTTAGAGACCTGCTGTTCCCAAAGATGGCCTAACATGAAGAAGCCCTGCCAGGTGGGAGCCAGCTGTGATATCGGAGATGGAAACAGATTCCACTATTCCACTCTGGCAGAACAAACCACATGGAGCTGCTCGAAGTGTAGTGAGAAGGATTGGGACTAACCTGCCCTTGAAGCCATGTCCTCGGGCATCCTTTCAGACACTGCCCAACATCTCTGACCTCTATCTGAGCGATGTGCCCCCTGTCCCTACTTTGGCTGATATTGCCTGGATAGCAGCAGATGAAGAGGAAACCTATGCTCGAGTCAGGAGTGACACCCGGCCCCTGCGCCATAAGTGGAAACCCAGCCCACTGTTCGTCATGCAGCGCAATGCCTCAGTCCCCAACCTTCGAGGGCCAGAAGAGAAGCTCCTGGCCTTGAAGAAGCCTGGCCTACCAGCCCTGAGCCGAACCACTGAACTACAAGATGAGCTAAGTCACCTGCGCAGCCAGATTGCCAAGATCGTGGCAGCAGATGCTGCTTCGGCTTCATTAACGCCAGATTTCTTATCTTCAGGAAGTTCAAATGTCTCTTCTCCCTTACCTTGTTTTGGATCCTCATTCCACTCTACAACTTCCTTTGTCATTAGTGACATCACAGAGGAGGCTGAGTTAGAAGGCCCTGAGCTTCCATCGGTCCCTATGCTTTGTTCTGCCAGCTCTGAATGTTGTAAAACTGACTCCAAAGCTGCCTGCAGCTTGACTGAAGACGAGGACTGTGTGTCCCTCTCAAAGGCTAGCAGCTTTGCAGACATGATGGGCATCCTGAAGGATATTCACCGGATGAAGCAGAGCCAAGACCTGAATCGGGGCTTGATGAAGGAAGAAGACCCCGCTGTCCTCATTTCAGAGGTGTTGAGGAGAAAGTTTGCTCTGAAGGAAGAGGATATCAGCATGAAAGGAAACTGATGCCCCTTTCTATGGCGCCCTATATTTGGCCCTTTCTCTGTAAGCTGTCTCACAACAGATACTTCTGCCTTGCAGTTAGAAATGTCCTTCCACAATGGAAAACAGAGAGGCTAGAAATGGGGAGAAGAGAGAAAAGCTGAACTGCGTCCCCACACTTCAGACCTTAGCAAAACTTTTAAAGGACAGTGTTCCAAAAATAGTTTTGAGTTGCAGGTTTGCAGGTAATGAGTCATGTTGCTTTGGTTGTTTTATGTTGAAGAACAAGATGGGAATTTTTGTTTTCTTCCTCATGTGAAAATAGGCCCCAGACCGATGACTAGCTTCACTGCACTATCTACCCAGCTCCTGGTCTCAACTGGGTACATGCAATATGTCCCTCAGACTCAGCTGCTTCCTTGCAGGGGATGAGGTTGTTGAGGAGCCCTGAGGTCTTCTCAGTACCAGACATAAACCAAGACTTGCCCCCTGCCCTCATGTACTAACACCCAGCTGTGCTGAGGACCTGTGGGCCTCCTACAGGTCCTGAAGCTCCAACTCATGAACAGGCTGCTGCTGGCAGGCCAGGGCTGTTTTTTTTCTTCTTAAAACGCATTTTGTAATATTGTAAAGAAACCAAATCTTTCCATTACCCCCCAGGATCCTTGTGGCCTCCTCATTACCATGGCATTGATGTCTTGTTCCACTGCCATTGAGGGATCTCAGCGAGGAAGAGGGGAGGGGGCTGTGCTGCATTTGGGGCCACTTTTTTCTCATACCCAAACCCCTCTTAGGTCATGCCAAAGTCCTCACCCAACACACTTAATGCATGACCCAGACTTCCTTGGGAGCTCTTCAGTCAAGGTGTGTGCACGTGTGTGGTGTTTGGATTGAAGCATTACCTGGGATTAAAGAAAGCTTTTGAGTGAAAAAAAAAAAAGAAAAGGAGAAGGTAAGGGAGGAGAAAAAATTCATGTATATAGCACCAACTATGTACCAGATGCTGTTTTAAGCATTTTTTACAAATGATATCTCATTGAGACTCAACAGCTTTGTTATTATTCTCATTTTACAGTTGAGGATATTGAGGCAAAATGTGGTTGTGATTTATTCAGGGTCACACAGTTAGTAGATGTTTGGGGCTGAATTTGAACTCAGGTCTTCCTGACTTCCACTCTATCTACTGTGCCATCATCTGCTTCCATTAAGTAAAAGATACTTTTAGGAAGGAAGAGCAAGAAGGAAAACAGGAAAATGCCAGCTATCACAAAAGTCTTTGAGGTGGGTGGGAAGGGAAAACAGGGGTCCCAAAACCCTAGTTTTGCTTTAAAATATTTCACCTCTCTCCTTTTGTCTTTCTCTGTGTATATCTGTCTCTTTCTATTAAAAATGCCTTTGTTTACCTTATCTCTGATAGTTCTTTATGCCTTCAGTTTCTTCTCATTACACTATAATTTTAGGAAATATAAACTATCTCTCTGTAGCATTTCATTTTGTTGATGGGGTAACTGATGGACTTTAAGTTGGGAGCTATTATATAACAATATGGAAGTACATCTGTTCTAGTTATATGATAATAGAAAGCTCATAATGGGCCTTACAAAAGGTGTGAGAAAAGAGCTCCAATCACTGTCCATCATCCATGTCTCTATTCATATCTTTCATTTATATCCTTCAACTAAATGAAAAATGACCAAAAGGCATAATGCATAGCTAGCTTTGTTAACAGTATAGATATTTTTGAAATGATGACCTGTGGGGCACACATTGATTTTCATGCAAAATGCTAGAAAAAAAGAAAAAGACCCTTAGGAATAATTAGCTCCATGAAAATATTTAAAGGTTAGTGTTCCAAAAACTTAGAAAAGCCTTCTCTTAAGAGTCTGTGTTATATTTATCTCTTTAATTCAACAGCTGCTTTTTTGTGAGGTTTTATTTAATGATTCTATCCTAACCAGGAAGAACACTTCCATAGGGAATTCCCCATAAAGCTGTCCAATTTTAGCCTACAGAAGGTTCTAAATGTAAGTAATGTGCACTAATTCCCATTTTGAATGTACAGGGCAGGCACTAAGTCCTATTATAACAACAGGAGTAAACATCTCTTCTCATCACAGCTGACCAAGCAACCCTGCTCTAGACTGATGGTGGCAGTGCTGTCCACTTCTAATAATCTCTGGCTTCCTGAAAAGGACAGCTCAGTTGCTACCTTCTACAAGTCAATCAACAAGCATTTATTAAGCACTTACTGTGAACCAGGCACTGTGCTGAGTGCTGGCCATATAAAAAAAGAGAAAACCAATACCTACCCAAGGCATTTACTGATACTCCCCAGTTGTTAGCACTTTCTCCTATTGAAATCACTTTATATATTCTTTATGTTGACTTATCTGAATTCTTGTTGTCTCCTCCCAGTAGAATGTGAGCTTCCTAATGACAGGGATTGTTCCCTTCTTGATTTTGCCTCTCTAACACCTAGCCCTGCTCCTTGTATCTAGTAGGCACTTAATACATGTTTGCTGAATTTAATTAAGTTGAATGGGACTCCACCAGTTTGTAAAATATGGCCCTGAAATGGGTCATAAGGCTTTTAACAACATAATTACAATTCATGAGCACATTTGGGGCTATTTTTGTGACATAGCAGCAACACAATTTGTATTAGGATTAGGCAGGACAGCAGGTTTTAGTAGAATAGTATTAAATCTCGGGAAATGGGAGGCAGTATTGGCAACAAGGAACACAATGTTACTTTTTCATAAATGCATATATTTTAACACTAGTAAATTCTGCTTTTCATAGTGTATAGTTATCATGAGTTAATTTGCATGTAAAAACCATGTAAGTTCAAAGCTTGGTTTAAATATAATTCAGAAGGAATCCTACCTTCAAATCTTTACTGGATTGAAAAGATGTCAATTCCGTTTTCGGAATCAGTAATTACTCCGTTCTTGTTCATGTGCTGCATCAGATTGACAAAAATCAAAAGTATAAATAAAAATTGAAGGTATAAAGTCAATATTTACTTTTTTTTTAACTCCATAGTGGTCTGCTTTAAATAGTGGCTCCCATAATATATATTAAATGTGAGTTGTTTTGCAAAAATTTAAATAATTCATACAGGCCTCCCTCTATTGTGGGTTTGTAAAAGCTGTACCCATGATCAAGGCTTGCTTTGGGTTTATTAAAAAACTACAGCTCTCAAGTCACCATAAAATATTTCATTTCAAACCAGAGGATACAACTCAAAGTCAAAACATTTAATTCAAGAGAATTGCCATGTAAAGAACAGGGTTAATTTCTCCCAATCCCATACCCATAGCAGGGGTCACAAAATAGATAAGGTGGTAGGATATACTCTCCCATGGCACCTATGGAAGGGGGAACAAATTTAGCCTAGGCTACTCATAATCTCAGGATTATGTCCCAGTTACAACCCTTTTCTGCATCTAGAACTTTCATTCTTCCAATATCCCTGAGATGGCAGAGTCATTTCCTGACATAGTTTCTTCACTGATCTGTGAACTAATCTGTTATATTATTTTCTCCACTCTTCTGCCAGCTTCTGGTTCTCATCTGTTTGTTCTCCATTCAAAATTAGCAGCTGTGTAGCCTCTTCCTCAAAAGGGAGTAGTGACTTTAGAAGATAGCTGATAACCTGTTGTCTATTTTAGCTCTTTTGTGAGTCAGGCTTATAACTATACCCACCTGATTTAGGAAGAGCCCCAGGTTAAATGTGTATTTTAAATTTCCTGTGCTTTCCTCTAAGAGGCAATTCCTCTATACCATACTGAATTCTAAATTGAGTATGAATAAACTCCTTTCAGTCTCATCATTTCCCTAGTCTAGTCTAGTTTCATGAAGATTATGGAGCAAAAATGCTTACACTTTTGTTCTGAGAGAACGCCTTTATACACATAAAAAGTGCTCAAAGGGTTTTTATGTGGGTTATACCTATTGATAGTTACCATATAGAAATTAAAACATAAATCTAATTGTATATATATATATATATATTCATTTAACATAACAATAATACAACCATTACATGTTAATATATTTTTATGAGAAATAACTATTTTTTTGTCTTTTGTGTTTTTGGAGAGGGGGGAGGTAGGGCAGTTGGGGTTAAGTGACTTGCCCAAGGTCACACAGCTAGTAAGTGTTAAGTGTCTGAGGCAAGATTTGAGCTCAGGTCCTCCGGACTCTGGCTAGGGCTGGTGCTCTATTCACTGCACCATCTAGCTAATCCCAAGTAATAGCTATTTTCTAAAACAAAAAGGTAATGAGAAGAATGGCATTGTTTTACATATTTTTAAAAATCTTTTTAATATCTGTTTAATCAAAGATAGCTCAGTTCTAATGGCTACATCTGTACTCACTTTGTTGAAATATGTAGTTTTGGTTGTGATGTAGGAAAGAAATCTGACATCTGATTGATACATAGTTGGACGAGGGGAAGTATTTTAATAGGTAAATGTCTTAATACAATTATAAAAATTATTTTGACCTTGGGAATTCCCTGAAAATGGATCAGGATCTCTAGTGGTCTGCAGACAACACTTTTGAGAACCACCATTTTAGATCTGCATTTATTAAAATTGGAGGGAGATCAGTGGAGCTGGTAATTATTATTAAGCTGGTAATTATTATTGTTAAGCCATTTGCATTCAAATATATATTTTTTTCTGCATAACTTTAGTGCTTACATAGGGCATACAAGGTGAAACTTATATATCAGGTAACTTACCTTTGACTTGTCTCCAACTATTCTACTTCCTACTTCATTTTCCTACTTTTTTTCCCACATTTTCATGAGTAATGTAGTCAGACCTGTGCTTTTCAATTGTTTTGGCAGTTGTATGAAGCATAACTTGGGGAATAACTAGGTATAAGAGAGAAAATTCTTCACTGATGCTTAAAGAAATCTAAACATTTTAAAATGTAGGGTTGATGAGAGGTTGCATTCCAAGCACAGAATAGTCTATCAAGATATAAAGGCAGGAAATGAATCTTCAGGTTCAGGGAACAATAATAGTCCAGTTTGGATCCCTAAGAAAGAATCCCAGGACCACATGGATTTACCAAAAGTTAAGTGAATTCTACCAAACATTTAAGGAACAGTTAATCCCAATACTATATAAACTATTGAGGAAAAAATAGATAAATAAATTTCTTTTATGACATGAATATGGTTTTGATACCTAAACAAGGGAGAGCAAAAACAGAAGAAAACCATAGACCGATTTCCTTAATGAATATCAATGCAAATACTTTAAATAAAACACTAGCAAGGAGATTACAGCCATATATCACAAAGATCATACACTATGACAAGGTGGGATTTATACCAGGAATGCAGGACTGGTTCAATATTAGGAAAACTATAGATGCAGAAAATAATTTGACAAATTATGCTACCCATTCCTATTAAAATACAAAACATTAGAAAGCATAGGAATCAATGAAACCTTTCTTAAAATAATAAGTAGTATCAATCTAAAACTAAGATCAAGCTTTATCTATAATGGAGGTACACTTGAAGCCTCCTCAGTAAGATCAGAAATGAAACAAGAATGTTCATTATCTTTATCTGTTATGTTATCCAATATTGTATTAGAAATGCTAGCTATAGCAATAAGACAAGAAAAAGAACTTGAAATAATAAAAATAGCCAATGAGGAAACAAAACTATTGTTCTTTCTAAAGTATACTTAAAGAACCCTTAATCAACTGAAAAACTAGTTAAAAAAAATCAACAACTTCAGAAAAGTTGCAGGATGTAAAATAAATCCACATAAACCATCAGCATTTCTATATACTACCAACAAAACCCAGCAGTAAGATATTAAATAAGAATTCCATTTAAAATAATAAGAGACAACATAAAATACTTGAGAGTCTATCTGTCAAGACAAACCCAAGCATTATATGAACATAACTATAATACTTTTCATTGAAATAAAGACATATCTAAACAATAAGATATTAATTTTCATGAGTAGGCAAAGCCAATATACTAAAATTAATAGTTCTACCTAAAATAATTTACTTATTCAATGTTGTACCAATCAAACTACCAAAGAATTATTTTAAAGGGCTAGAAAAAAATAGTGATAAAATTCATCTGGAAGAACAAAAGGTCAATAATATCATGTGAATTAATGAAAAAAAATGTGAAGGAAGGCAGCCTACCAATTCCAGATTTCAAACTATATTACAAAGGAGTAATCATCAAAACAATCTGGTCCTGGCTAAGAAATAAAGTGGTGGATCAGTGGAATAGATTAGGTACATGATGCTTAGTAAAGACCTTAATAATCTGCTGTTAGATAAACCCAGAGATCCAAGCTTTGGGAGGAAATACTCTACATTTAATAAAAATTGCTAGGAAAACTGGAAAGTAGTTTGGTAGAAAATAGGCATAGATCAACATCTTACACTCTATACTAAGATAAAGTCAAAATGGATAAATGATTTAGACATAAAGGATGAAATAAGTAAATTAGGGGGAGCATGGAAAAAAAAAACAACTTATGCATCTGATCTATGAATAAAGGAAGAGTTTATGACCAAACTAGAGATAGAGGGGATTATGGGAAGTAAAATAGATAATTTTGATTATATGAAATTAAAAAGATTTTCCATAAACAAAACTGAGGCAGCGAGTATTAGAAGGAAAACAGAAAATTGGAAGGAATTTCATGGAGCAAGTTTTTATAGTAAAGGCTTCATTTTTCAAATACATAGGAAATATACACACATATGTATATATGTATGTATACATATATACATATATATGGAAAATCAAATTTATAAGACTACAAGTCATTCCCCAATTGATAAATGGTCAGGATAGGAATAAATAGTTTTCAGAAGAAGAAATAAAAGCTATCAATAGTCACATGAGAAAAATGCTCCAAATCACTATTGCTTAGAGAAATGAAAATTAAAACAACTCAGAGATACCACCTCATACCTGTCAAATAGGCTAACATGAACAGAAAAAGGAAAATAACAAATGCTGGAGTGGATATTGAAAAATTGGTATATTGATGCACTGCTGGTGGAGTTTTGAACTAATTTAACCATTCTGGGAAATGGTTTGGAACTATAGCCAAAGGGCTATCAAATTGTGCATTCCCTTTGACACAGCAAAACCACTACTAGGTCTATATCCAGAGAAGGTCAATGAAAAAGGGGAAAATAACTATTTGTTCAAAAATATTTAGTGCAGTGCTTTTCATGGTGACAAAGAATTGGAAATTGAGGGGATGTCCATCAATTAGGAATGGCTGAACAGGTTGTGAAATGTGGTTATGATGGAATACTATTATGCTATATATAAAAATGATTAGGAGGATGGTTTCAGAAAAAACCTGGAAAGACATATACTCTTGCAAACTGAAATGAACAGATCCAGGAGAATTTTGTACAAAGAAACAGCGATATTGTAAGTATGATCAAATGTGAAAGACTTAGCTCCTCTGTCCAAGACAGTGACCCAAGACAATTCCAAATGACTTGTGATAAAACATGCTATCTACCTCCAGAGAAAGAATTAATAAACTCTAAATGCAAATTAAAGCATTTTTAACTCTATATTTTAATTGTTTTGCTTGTGTGTTCTTTTGCAACATGGCTAATATAGAAATATGTTTTGCCTGATTTTATATATATACGTGATATCAGATTGCCTTCTCAAAGAGGAAAAGCGGTAGAAGGGAGGGGGAGAATTTAAAACTATTTTAAAAATGATAAAATAGTTTTTTACATGTAATTGGGAAATATTTAATGAAATAAATAAAAATATATTTAAAATAATAATAGCATTACTTTGGCTGGAGCATTGAATGTGTAAAGAAGAGTAATAGGAGTAAAGGTAGTTTGAAGCCAGATTGTAGTGATTTTAAAAATCTTGCTGAATGATTTGTATTTTATCTAAAAAGGCAATAAGGAGGCATTGAAATCTTTTAAGTAATGGAGCTACATGATCACATCTGAGTTTTAGGAAAATTAATCTGTCATCTAAGGAAATGATGGCTTGGTAAAAGAAGGACTCAGGCAGAGTTAGTAAGAAGGCTATTATGATAGCCTAGGTGAGGTATGATGAAGATACAATTCATATTGATGGCAATGTGAATGATGAAAGTAGGGACAAATGCAAGATCTGGGGAGGTAGAATAGATTTAGCAACGAAGGCTAAGGAAGGGTTTGTGAATCAAAGGAAAGGGTCAGTGTTGGATCAGAGATCTGGAGGTAGAAAGGATCTCAGAGACCATTTAGTCAAACTCCCTTATTTTAGAGATGAAGAAAATGAAGCCCAGTGTAGCTAAGTGAAATATCCAAGGTCAAAGAGGTAGAAAGCAGCGGAGGCAAAATTTGGTCCTTCCTCTGATCCCAGAGGCATTTATCTTTTTGCCATACAAGATGATGGTGCTCTCGACAGTATGTTTTTATTTGCTTTGTCCAGGCATCCTTACTTCCACCAGTCACTCCCTCATTCTTTTGCAGCAGGGTCAGTGATAGGAAAGGTAAAGGCAGTAGATATTAGCTTTGTAATTCTGAATGAACCCAGAGAGACAATAGGAACAAGAATATTTCAGAGGGAAACCATAACATGGCAAAAACATGACCTTGCTAGGGACTCATACATCACATTTGCAATGCAGGATTTCCTACCTACTGGGAATTTTGTTGTTTTAAATGAAAGTGGTACTCTGATGCCTCATCATATTGTAAAAGTGATCCTTAGTTTTTAAAGTCCATGCCAATGGAGCCTAAGTTCTGGCAGGTTCAACCAAGTGGGGAACACTTTGAGTATGGGACTGGTGATGGATTGTAATGGCTGTTATATATACTTGGAATGGAAAGGTTGAAGTAGGGTGGCTAATTTGGAGTACCAAAACAAAAGAGAGAATAGTTTGTCAAAGATAGAGATAGTTTATGGTAAAATGAGCAAGATGCTGTTTATAGCAATAAGAGACTTTTGGTGTAAGAATGTCTTCACTCCCTTTCATCAGATGACCTTGCCCCATTCTTTACTAAAAAAAATTGAGGCCATCCATCATAAATTTCCTATTTTTTCCAGTTTCTCTTCTCAAAGCTCTATAGTAACATTCTCCATTTTATCATTTCCTCTAGCCTCAGAGTAAGAATTGGTCCTCCTGTCAAAGCTAACCCCTCTACCTGTGCCTTTTATCCCATTTTCTCATATCTCTTGCCCAGACTAACTTCTTCAATGACCCCTTCTCTCTCCCTAATTTTTAACTCCTTCTTATCCATCTGTTCCTTCCCCTTAGCTTCCTACACATATCTACCACACTTTAAACTTTTTAAATGCCTTGACTCAACCTTTCCCTTTAGCTTTCATTGTCTATCTCTCCCCACTTAACAGTTAAACTGCTAGAAAAAAAGTTGTCTTCACTCATTGCCTTCCTTTGTTTTTACTTCATACTCAGTTCTTCACCTTACCATGAAGCTGTTTCAATTTTTCAATGTTACCATTTGTCTCTTTATGGATGTTTACTGGCTTTTTCTCTGTTTTCCTCTTTTTTTTATTTTTACTTTTCTGCAGCATTTGACCTTGTTGACTACACTTTCCTTCTCCTCCCTGAGTTTTTCTGACATTGCTATCTCCTGGTTCTTTTCCTACTTGTCAAACTGATCCTTCTCAATCTTCTTTGCAAGACTAATATCAATAGTATAGGTTCTATACCATACCCTACCAGTTGGTTATGTGTAATTATATTCTACTGTTCTAACTTAGACCCTCTTTGTTCTCTCTAAAGTGTGAATGATTGCAACAGTTTTTCATGGGCTCAATTATCATCTTCCATGGGTATATCAAACTCAGTCTGTCCAAAACAGCCCTAAATTATCCTTCCTCCTAACTGTCCTATTTCTGTTTAACAACCTTATTGCCATCACCCACCTTTGATACCTAGGTGTTACCTTGTCCTCTTCACTCTCACTTAACTCCTTTCCCCAAATCCCATATCCAATCAGTTGCCAGGGTATTTCCCAATAATACTTTACATAACACTACCCTTTTTTCCCATTTGTACTACAGCTACCCTAATTTCAGCTTTCTTTACCTCTCATCTGGACCATTGCAAAAATTTTGTAATCAGTTTCCCCAAACCCAGCCTTACTCCTTTCCAATCCCCCCTTTACATAGCTAAGCTACCACATTTAGATTTCTAAGGTTATACCATGTTACTTACCTACTTTAAAGCTTCAGTGGCTCACTCTTGCCTCTAGGATAAAATGACAAACTCCCCTCTTTTACATTTAAAGCCCTTTACCATCTGGCCCCAACTGATCTTTCCAGGCTCATGATACATTACTCCATTTCATAGAAGTCATATTCCAGTCAAACTGGCTTGCATTGCTGTTCCCCTTCCCCAGTATTCCACTACCTAGCATCATGCCTTGGCAGAGATCTCTTGCTCTCTATCTGCCAAACTCTTCCTTCTTCCTTCTGCCACTTCCAATTGCTAGCTCCCTTCAAGGACCCAATCAGGTGCCACCTACTAAGGGAAATATTTTCTGTCCCTCATCTAAACACCAATTCTTACCTTCACATACACACACACACACACACACACACACACACACACTCATGCATGCACAAAATTACTTTGATATAATAATGAAGATGTACTTCAGGCTCATGGCTTACCTAAATGATAACAGTGAGGATGCGTGCAAGTGATGTTGGGAGAGCTTAGAATGGGCTTAGCAACAATGGATAAGAAGGATTTGTGAGTCAAAAGAAAGGGTCCAATCTGGGTAACTGGATCAGAGGCTTATAGATCTAGAAGCCGAAAGTATTTATTTTTTATTTACTAACCTATGTGTCAGTTTATTCCCACATGGAAATATAAGCTTCTTGAGGGCAGGATTTTTTTTTTTTGCCTCTGTGCTAGCATTTTTCACCTCCCCATTAATTTTTAATGCCCTTTATTTATTTATTTTGTATGTATTTTTACATTGCTTTACCTGTGCCCATCTTCACCCCACCTACACCCTTAATATGTTTTAACTCTTTGAAGTCAGAGACTTTTATTTGTTTACCTTTATATCTTTTCCCCTCCTCCCATACCATGGTACCTAATGCACAGTAGACATTTAGTAAATGTATTGAATGAATAAATCCTTGTAAATATCCAAGGAAAGAGGAGAGGAAACAAGCATTTATTAAGTGCTAAGGGCATTATAAATATTATTTCATTCAATACTTGCAACAACCCTGGAGGTAGGTGTCTTTATTATCTCCAATTTACAGTTGAGGGAAGTTGAGTTATACAAAGGTTAAGTGACTTGCTCAGATTCACACAGCTAGTTAGCACCCAAGGCTGTATTTGAACTCAGGTCTTCCTAACTCCAGGCCCAGCACAATTCATCAATGTCATTCCTAAAATGTGGAGACTAGAACATAATAGAATATTCCGCTGCACCATCCAGTCTTCTCTGTGAGAGAAGATAGGCTATAACATTGAAGGCCTGGGCTCATGTCCTGCTTTATGAAGTAATTAGAGCCCTGGACTGGTCAGAGGTGACCTAGGCAAATCTATAAGACTCTAAATTACAGGTAAGTTGCTGATCTGAATTGGGGGCAGAAAGGGTTGCCACATGTTGACTACATCGCTCTATCCCATTAAAAACATTGCTTTAGAAAGGAAAAAAACCTCAGAAGTTATTTGATGCATGCCCAGCTAACTTAAAAATGAGAATTTAAGAGCTTAGTGATAATATACGCAGTAAGTAATTGCCAGTGGATCATATTCTCCTTCCTTTGTATAACTTTGGCACATGGGTTTTAATTTCAGTTTTGACTGTTATACTGTAGCTCCACAAAGCAATAACAAAAATCATAATTTAGATTAGGGGAAACAAAACAAATGATGATGTGAATATTACCATAACTGCAATTTTACAGCACAGTTTAATTATTTGGTTCAGTAATGTTCAATAATTATTTCAACACCAAAATCCCTCCCAATCCCAGCCCCTCAACAAACTAAACAACTGTTTCATTACCAGTAACTAATTTACAAGGTAATTTCAGAATCTCATGACTTCTTGCCTGTCTGAGATTTACAGTCCCTAATAAAAGGCCCTAACTGTGAGAGGCGTGAATTAAAACTCATTAAAAAGAGAGTGCAAATTCAGAGTATGGTTTTCCATTTGTGCTCAAAGCTTTCTCGTACCATTGCCTGCATGACTCCAGGGTATACAAAAAAAAAAAAATTAAAGAGGGCAGGCCCACTGAGGAGAATGCTTTGCTATCTTCACTTGAATCTAGTTAGCCAGAGGAAAGTTTGGATGGAGGAGGCTATTTTGTTTGTTTTTAAAGAACCAACTATTCTCTGGACCATGTCTGCATGAGAAAAGGGCTTGGCAAAGTTTATCCTGTCTTTGAGTTTATTATTCACATCCTAATCTTGTCTTTCATTCTGGCTATTTCTCCTTTGCTTCTTTTCATTCCCATTGGACATTTTGGTAGTATTCTAACCAGGTTCTCCAGTGCCATTTTTATTGCATCTTGCAAACCACTTTACTGTGACTCTTGTCTCTAGAAGTCCAGGTAGGTGGCAAAGTGGATAAAACGCTGGACTTGGAATCAGGAATAGTTATCTTTATGAGTTCAAATCCAGCTTCAAACACTGGCTGTGTAACCCTGGGCAAGTCACTTAACCCTGTTTACCCCAATTCCTCATCTAGGATTTGAAGCCAGAACCTCTGACTTTAGATTCAGCTTTCTTTCTTTCTGTTATCCCACACTGCTCTGCTTAAAACCTCATAGTGCCTAGAATCCTCAGTCTGACATCTAAGACTGTATGCCTGTCCGAATCTGTTTTACTCACTTACATAGACTTACAGCTCCAGCCAACTTTGAATACACACTCTTCTCAAACATGCCCCACACTTTATTAATTCTGTGTCTTTGACACATATTCTCCCAATGTGAGATACTCTCTCTCCAACCTGGCAAAAGCCTCTTGTGGAAGTCAAAAGTCCCACAGTGTCATCTCTTTAAATAATTGAAACTACAGGTTACTATTATAAGGATATAATTTAAAGTAGTATGTCCTGAGCCCACCCCACCCCCTTATCCAAACTACTGACCAAGGCCTTCATAAATTTTTATCTTCACCAGTATTCCTCTTACCACTATGACAAATAATGCTAGAGGATGTTTCAAAATCATATCTGAGCTATATATTCTGTCAATATTTTTTGTATGTAAAACATAAATATGCAAAAATATTTAAATATTATGTGTATATATAACTCATAGATTAAATCTAACGTGAAACATGCATATAACATTTTGTTGTTCAGACATTTCAGTCTTGTCCAACTCTTTATGACCTGATTTGGAATTTTTTTGGCAAAGATACTGAAGTGGTTTGCCATTTCCTTCTCTAGCTCATTTTGCAGATGAGGAAACTAAGGCAAATAGAATTAAGTGACTTGCTCGGGGTCACATGACTATTAAGTGTCTGAGGCTGGACTTGAACTCAGGTAGATAAGTCTTTCTGAATGCAGTCTGGCCCACTATCTACTGCTCCACCTAGCTGCCTGCATATGATATATATATATATATATAAAATTTATAACACAAATAACACATGCATATAAACTTATGACATATATATGTAATACAGCAATACATATATGTATATATCATCTTGTTTTCTACACTAACTATACTTAATGTTGCTTCTTTATTTTAAGATTTTAAGATAGATATATGTATACACATATATCTTACATATATGCATATATGTGTTTTAGTAGGAAAATGCCTATAACCATTGCCAAAGCAAATCATCGACAGAGGAAATTCCATGGACCAATTGATGCCACAGCTTATAACAACAATATGAGAGGATTGAACTCCCTTCATTTGGAGAATTCTTCCTTTCAAATCCTCCCATAGCTTTGTGTTTCTAAAGAAAGCTTCTTCAGTGCCACCACAATACCTGTCCTTCTATTTGGCTGTTATCACTAATGTTAATAGCTCATCCATATAATAGGACTTTGAGATTTCCAAAGAACTTTTCCTTGCAATTCCCCTGTGAGGCAGATAGTTGGGAGTAGTGATTTTATCCCCATTTTCCAAGTGAGGAAATTGGGGTGCAGAGAGCTTAGGGAACATGGTAGAAGTCACATAGTTCCTATTATCAGGACTGATTCTTAAATCCAGGTCTCTGAACTCCCAAGTGAAGTACTCTTTCCACCACACATGCTGCTTCTCAGCTTAATGAGCTACCTTTACATGATGATTTATGGTGTGCATTGTGTTGCTGTAGTCTCTTTATATTCCTCCACGGACTTGGGTCAGCGACTAGAGTACAGGTACTCTTGACGTTCTACCATAGCCTTCAGCTGTTGCCATCTCTCTTGTCTGGGAAGCTTGGCTACTGTCTCCTTAGAGCTTTCTGGAACAAGCTGGAGATTGAGGGTGGGTATAAGTAGTCCTTGGGGAGCTGAGTCTATAAGCAAATTTCTTTCTGCCCCCCTAAGAAAAGAAACAAATAAACCAAGGACTATACAGAGTTCCCTGATCTCTGTCCTGGGTCCATCTATCTCTGGAACTCCCAGCTCTAGTTCTGGTGAATCTATTTGCTTGCTTTTAGAGACCTAACACAAAGGAAAGTAGCTGCCATCTTCAGTAGCTTGAACCAATCAAATCATCCCCTCTGTGTTAAGGGGATGGCCTTAATGAGCACTGAGTATAAGCAGACAAGTACCTAGGTCTAGCCAGGGCTAGAAACCAACACTGTAACTTCTAGGCCAATAGGATTTCTATTACATTGGTCTGCCTCTTAATTTCATGTAGGTTTAATAAAGATTACTTTGTCTTACTGAGCTTTCCTATAGTGCAGTCTTGGTTAGTCAGGCTCTACATTTCCTTGTAGAGCTTTTCAAATGTGAACATTTAATTTTTTGAGAAACATCTGCCTTCTATGTGTTATTGGTTTGTTCATTCACTCATTCATTCATTTACCAGTTATTAAGTGCCTACTAGATGCAAGACACTTTATTTACCACTATACTATAAATATGTATAATTTTCCACTATATTAATATTAAAATAGAATACTGAGGCAAACCTGGCTTTAGCCTCCTTCTTGTATTTATGTAAATAAATGCACAAAATGCAGGTTTAATTTATACATTAATTATCTAGGTCCCAAAGCATAAGCATTTTAACACCTTTAGCTGCCCATTAGGAACATCCTTATGTTTGAAAAATAGTGCAAAATCATTAGAAGCATGATTATGCTCTAATTTAGGCCTTTTAGTTATGTAAGTAGAATGCAATTAAAAATGAAGTGTTCACTAGAACTACATATTTCAAAT
Source organism: Gymnobelideus leadbeateri (assembly GCA_011680675.1). Classification (NCBI taxonomy): domain Eukaryota; kingdom Metazoa; phylum Chordata; class Mammalia; order Diprotodontia; family Petauridae; genus Gymnobelideus; species Gymnobelideus leadbeateri. Next base: position 249,363 of record WOXC01002881.1, read on the forward strand.
ATATTTTCAATTTATCATAGTTTTTATGTGTAACTTGTTCAATTATGGAAGACTTCCTGAAGGCTACTACAGTTAATTGGATCTGTAATGTTTCTGAATTAAAAAAAATACTTCATGTATATATAAATATAAGTGAGTGAATGTATGTCTATGTATAGGGTATATGTATGTCTATGTATAGGGTTCCTTCCTCTGGAGTCCATTGGTTCTGACTCGATGATCCAGGGATGGTCCCTCTCATTTCTGTAATATGGTGTAGCACTCTATGCCAAATAATGCCATTATTTGGACAATACACTGAGAGAAGAACTGAATAGGTGAGGGAGAGCGGACTTGGCCAGACTAAAAGAAAAGTCTTTTTTGTGATGGTGGCATATGGCTTCAAGTAGCACAGTCTTCAAAGAATTAAATTTGCAGGCCATCCAATGGGTAATAAAAAGGTGTGTGTTGGGCATAAGCAAGCTTCAGTTGATGATGGACATTGGCCAGGCATTTATTGGGAACAAAAAACCCAGTAAACAGTTCACATTTTCCTTCAGTGTCCATGCATCTTCAGGTTCTGATTAGTCACTGTGCAGGGTAACAACACACTCCCAGTTACCCACGTTCACAACTCAGGTGTCATTCTGGACTGTTCACTCTCTCTCACTTGCCATATCCAATCAGTTGACAAGTCTCACACACACACACACACACACACACACACACACACACACACACACACCCTGCTCTCCTCTGACACTACCAACCACTCTGGTGCAGGCACTTCATCACATCACAACTGAACTATTGGAATGACCTTCTCATTCTTCTTCCTCATTCAAATCTTTGGCCACTACAATCCATTCTTCACTCAACAGTCAAACTGGTCTTCCTAAAATGCAGGTCTTATCATATGATCCAACTATTCAATAAATTTCATTGGCTCCCTGTTAACTCCAGCATCAAATGAAACTTCTCAGTTTCGTTTTTCCAGAGCTTTTATACTTCATAACCAATCCCCTTCTACTTCTCCATTTTAATCAGAACTTAGTCCCTTCCATGTATTCTGCTATCTAGTGATACTGGAGTTTTCACTGCTTTTCCTCACACAAGACAGCCTATCTCCTAGCACCATGCATTTTCACTGGCTGTCCACCATGCCTAAAACACTCTTCCTCCTCACCTCTGCCTTCTAACTTCCCTGGCTTACTTCAACTCTCACCTAAAGTCATGCTTTCTTCAAGAAGTCTTTCCCAGTTCTCCTTGGTCTTAGTGCCTTCCCTCTGAGATTACTCCTCATTTATCCTACCTTGTTTGTATAAAGTTGGTTGCCTCTTATCTCCCCTATTAGACTGTGAGCTCTTTGAGAACATGCAAGTGTTTTTTTATTTGTTTGTTTGTTGCCTTTCTTTGTATTCCCAGTGCTTATCACATTATCTTTTACATAGTAGGCTTTTAATAAAAGCATGCTAATGGTCTCAGTGTCAGACTCCTGATGGACAAACCACAGAACTCCAAAATGCCCCTAAACCAGACTAACAAAATAAAAAAAAAATACAATCCTGTAGATATTGTTAATTTATGGTTTTCTAAGTCAATGTAGAGCTTCAGGGATCCTTTTATATTTGAGTTTGACACCACTGGTTTTAAGGACATTCCCTGTCTTGTTGTGTTTGTGAGTTTGAGGAAGGGTAGTTGACATTTGTAGAGAAATGATGAAAGAGCCTGGAAAAGAAGAGGTTTAGTTGGGTCAGGATCAATACAGTTGAAACAGTGTACCCACAATCAGGAAATTGTCAGTCTTTCAAGCAACAAGACAAAGTTTGGGTCCCCCCACACAAGTACTCCAATTTACTTTCACTTAGACCTATTGTGAGGCCTGGATATTTGAGACAAACTGCTACTACTTGATTTGTTCACAAGGAAAATGGTGGTTTCCAGAAACCATGATGTCACCATCTAATTTAACAGTGTATTCTCCCATAATGTCCCTTCACCACAGAGATGTATGGCATTTATGTCAAGAAGGAATGCAAAATGAAGGGGAAACTCATTGTCATCCATGACTCCTCACCTTCCTCCATCCCCAACTGCCCTTGCCTTCTTTACCAAGCTACCTTTTGTTGAACTAGTTAAGGGTTCGTATATATTTATTAAATTTGTATTTATTCTGGTTATATTTTCGTATATGGGGGTTTTTGTCTTTCATTTGAATGAGCTTGTTGTGAAATGGGCAATGTTTCATTCTTTGTACTTATATTCCCAGTACCTAGATGGCCCCTGGAACATAGTAAGTGCTAAATTCTTGCTCTGTTGATTGATATCCGTTTAGTGACAACATCTTGGTATTTTTCCCTCTCCCTTATCCGCTCTCTTCTTTCTGCCTACAAAGCTACCGCAATAGCCCATGCCATCACCTTCCTCCTGGTTTATAATGGTCTCCCAATTGGTCTCCCTCTCTCAAGTTTCTCCCTACTCTAAATTGTCCGGAACGTGGCTACAAAAGTGATTCTGCCAAAGCACAGATCTGACCATGTCATTCTTGTACTCAGTAAACAACTTTACAACTTTTTTTTTTTTGGCAGCATCCAAGATCAAATACAAACCCCTCTGTTTGAAATTTTTAGCTTTTCCCATTCTGGTCCCAACCTCCCTTTCCAGCCTCCTCTCTACATTCTACATTCAAACCCAACTGCCCATTTTACTGTTGATCTTTACACATAAATGCTCTACCTCTCATTACAGTCCACTGCCATGGATGTCCTCTTCCTCTATGCTTCAAATATACTGCCTGCTCATGTCCTCCCTTTGGGATCTCTGATTCCTTCATGCTCAGCTCAAGTGAAACCTTCCAATGGGATCTTTGCTAGTCCTAACATCTCTTAGAACCTTCACCCCTAGATATTTGTGTCTATTTTTCTTGGCTTTATTTATATATACTTGCAAGTATTGTCTCACTCAACAGAATATGAACTTAAAGACAAGAATCATTTTAACTTTGTCCTTGTATCCCCAGGGTCTAGTATAGTGCCTGGGACCTAGAAGGTGCTTACTAAATGCTTTGTCATTGGTTATATTTCACTCTCAGAAGGCACATCAAGGTAATCAGCATTTTTCCACAAGAGGAAAAGGCTCCAACCTCAACATCTAAAGGGAATTGGGTTAAACCTAACAAAGAAGCCATGAGATCATCTTCCATAAATACTCCAGAGAAGAGCCAGACAGCTCCATCTTGAGTGTCATGGGTTTAGTTCTCATGGGGCATAGACAAGATTCTTTATACTACATCTCTTAATTTAGCCTGCTGGGACTTAAGAGTGACCACATTTGCATAAATGCCGGCACTTAGACAGCTGAGAAGAAAAAACAGATATTATTAGAAAGCCAAATACTGATAGATACTGCAAAACTTACTTATAAAGTGAAAATGATTCGTTTTAAGGATAGTGATACAGGTACCAGACGGAGAGTCGTAGAACCTGGGTCTGATTCTGCATGACCCTGGGCATGTCACTTATCCTTGGTAAAGCCTCAGGTTTTTAAATTATAAAAGTAGGGCGATCTTTAAGACTTCTCCTTACTGTAAATCTAAATACTATAATAAAAGGGGAGGAAGAGGACTTGTTTAAAAAAAAAACTGGCTTAACTCTGACGTATTGCAAAAGAAAAAAGACCACAGATGGGTTTTTATTTTTCCTTTTTTTTCTTCTTAGATTAACTTTGACAGTAAGCTTCCTAGTTTCCTAATGCTACCATATTACCCATTAAGTTGTAAGTTTGTGATATTATCAAAGAAAAAGGGATATGCCACATTCCATACATACAAATCAGCATTTGTACATTTTGACAAAACATAAAAGAACTCCATCTCTTAAAAGTGACCAAAAGATGAATTTCAGACCCATAATGGTATTAAAAATACACCCCAGAAATGAAAACAGTATGCAAATTCATCATAGTTTGAATATAAAAGTGCTTTCAAACCACTAAGCACTGGGTATTATATTCTAACCTTTTTCAAGTTTCTGAAATATTTATTGGAGAATAATTTGTAGAATAATGAATATAGCTTTCCAGTAGAGTGCCAAATGCATGCTATATTTTCCTATTAAATATTCATATGTATATTTTCTATCTGGTTCATAGCTGGCCACTTACTGCCTCTTAGCACAGATAGCCCTGTTGAGGGGGGAGGGGGAACAAGGCAGCATGTTTCTCCGATGGTTATGCTTAAGATGAGATCTCTGCTCCTTTAAAAGCTCAGAAATGTGGCAAAGTTATTGGATAAAACCAGTTAAAGTTTTTAATATGGTCTATATTTCATAAATTTCACATGTTGACATGTCCTAGAGGAAGATGGATGGAGTGACTTGGAACTATGCCTCTGTATCTAGTTTTGTGTGTGCATCTGGCAGAGCTAATCTGTGCTTTCCTTTAGCAGAACAGAAAATGTAATTCGCTAATAACTGTCATAACTGCATCATCTTCCAGTATGGACTGAATTATTAAATCAGAGCTAGGAAGAAAACTAGGGTGGATATGCAGGCTTCACTTTCAACTGATATTAGAACATAAGGGCTGACTGACAGTAACCCACCAGCAAGAAGGGTGGCCTGGTGGTTCAAGTTGGTGGCTCCAATGACATTTGTCTGCTTGGGTTCAAGGGCCGCCCCTTTAAACAAGCCCCAAACATTTCAAACAGTGGTTGGGTCTTGTTTGACCTTTAAAACTGAAATATGGGTTGATGGGAGAACAATAACTATCTTTAAGTATTTCAAAGATTGTTGTGTTGAAGAGGGATTCAAGTCAGGTGGTAAAAGGGAGAGAGTACTGACCCTGAAGTCATGAATGCTTGAGTTCAAATCTCACCTCAGACACTTACTAGCTCTGTAACCCAGAGCAAGTCATTTAACCTCTCTGCATCAGTTTTCTCATCTGCAAAATGGGGATAATGGCGGCACTTACCTCCCAGGGTTGCAGTGAGAATAAAATGAGATAACTTTTGTAAAACACTTTGCAAACCCCTAAAACAGAAATATAAATGTGTGGTGTTGTTGTTGTTGTCATTATAATTGGACCCAGAAGGTAGAATTAAGAGCAGTGAATAGAACTCAGCTCAATTAGTTCTAGGCACTGAAAATTGCAGAGGAAGTTAACTAATAGTAAGAGCCATCTGCAAAGGGAACAGTCTGCCATAGGAAGAAGTAAATTCCCCTTCACTAGGCACCATCAAGTAAAGACAGAAGGATCATTTGTTGGATGTGGTGTAATGGGGACTCTTGTTCCACTACACTTTAGGGACTCCATGGTCCCTTCCAAATCCGAGATGCTATCATGTAAGGCATACAATAATCCAAGGAAGTTACAAGAACATGCAAATGAATTTATCTCAAATAAACAGTTTTATTCTCTTTAAACTCTTGACTGTACAAAGGACTGCAGCTGTAGGCTTTAAAAGCAACCTACAAAGATTCATTGATCTACTTTACCCAACCTCTCAATGAGGTTGTAAGAAAGGAAATAGACTCATTAGAAATTTCCCTTTTCTTTTTCATCTTCTGCTTACTCCAAGAACCTTCTGAAATTGGATAGTGTGAATAAGGTGGGTTTCAAAGCAGGTGCTTCCCAGCATTCCTTGAACAAACAAAGCTTAGCTGTTGTTACTTGCATGCCACACAGACCTTTGCTGGTCCTGTTGAAGCCCTGATCTTTCTCAAACTCAGTTTGATTAATTGATCACTGTTCTTGGCCTGAAGTGACCAGTGGGCACTTTAAGTTAATCAGACAATCATTTATTAAGCAATTGCTCTGTCCTAAACCCTATGTTAGAGCTGTGGATACAAAGGCAAAAATGTTTTTACCCACCTAGATTCTGATGGGCAAAACAAAATGGAGCAGTAGATAGAGTGCTGGGCCTGGCATTAGGAAGACCTGGGTTTAAACTTAACTTGAGATGTTATTTATGTAAGATACTGGATAAGTCACTTAAGCTCTATTTTCTCATCTATAAAATGAGGATAACAAAAGCACCTATAGCAAAGTTATTGTGAGAATCAAATAAGATAATATTTATAAAGCACTTTGCACAGTGCCATGCAATGCTAGAAATGATGTGAATGGCAGTTACATGTAGTGTATGTATTTATATGAATATCTGCATATTCATACACACATACATATATACATACACAAAATATATATTCAATAAAAATCAAATTTTTAGAGGTTATCGTGAGAATTTGGGGGTTTGGAAAGGGTTTCTTATACAAGGTAGCTACTTAAGATATTTCTTGAAAGGGGTAAAGTTGAGGAGGAAGTTCATTCTAGACATTTTGACCCCTGGTGCATAGGCAGAGCAAAGTAGGGTGATATGAATGAATCCAAGATCATCTGGAGAGCAGTAATATGTCAGAACCCTGGAAAAGTAGGAAGAAGCTGCATTGTAAAGAGATTTAAATACAAGAGGATGCGCTTAATGCTGGGAGTAACTGCCCTCCCCTGGAATTTATTGAATTTGTGGGAGAATATGATGCTTACATGGTCAGACTTGTGCTTTAGGGGGAAAAATCACTTTAGAGTCTCTACAGAGGTTGGAATTGAGTGGGGAAAGACCTAAGCTAGGGAAAGTAGGTCATGTCCAACTTTTCATAACCCAATTGGGGTTTTTTTGACAATGATACTAGAGTAGTTTATCATTTCATTCTCCAGCTCATTTTACAGATGAAGAAACTGAAGCAAACAGGGTTAAGTGACTTGCCCAGGGTCACACAGGTAGTAAGTATCTGAAAGTAGGATTTGACCTCAGGAAGATACATCTTCCTGATTCCAATCTCCACCCCCCTGTTCTAGCCACTGCACCCACTAGCTGGCCTAGGTAAGAGATGATGAGGACTTAAGCTAGAATGGTGGCTGTGTGAGTTGAGAAGAGGGGATATAGGTGAGAGCTGTTGGGGAGACAGAAACAAAAAGATTTAGAAACTGTTTAGTTTTGTAGGATGACTGCTAGTGATGAGTGGCATATGACACTGAGGTTATAAACCTGGGTAACCAGAATCATAATGGTGCCGTGGCAGTAGTTCAAAAGAATTGAGAGGTGGGATGGATTTGGGGAAGAGATAAAGGATTCTGTCTTGGACATGTTTGCAAAGTGCAGAATGATTAATAGGATCTTGGATTTTAGAGATGGAAGGGACCTTAAAGTTCATCTAGTTCAACCTTCTGGTCTTATTGATAAGAAAAACGAGGCCCAGAGAGATTAAGGAACTTGACCAAAGTCACACAGATATAAATGCAGTTTTTGACCCTAAGACATCTCATGTTCACATCGAGTGCTCTCTGCACTGAACCATGCTTTGAGAAAGAGGCTCTCTCTAACTTAGAGGTACTGCATGCATCTTGGTCCCATTAGACAAATGCGCCTGCTTTACTCTTTTATCAGTTCTTCTCACCTGTTCTTCCCTTGCCGTTATTTCAAGTAGTCGGAATGCAGTCAGAATACCCAGACAGATGGTAACTTGGGCCCTGAAAGCCCTACCCCCTCCCTCATTGGCTAAATTCTGACATCCCCCCTTTTTTATTTTTCTTTCTTTTTTTGCAAGTTCCTGGGATCAAGTAAACATGAAATTGTGCCAGAAAAAAGAGACCATAAAGCCAAGGGCCTGAGGGATCCAGAATCTTGAACCTCTAGCTGCTGCACCAGGCTTTTGAGATAGGCTTATTTGTTATCATTCCAGTCTTATTTGCTCATGCAGGGAAACACCACAACTTTGTCAACAAGCATTTATTAAATACCTACTGCATTTGTAGAGGGAATTTCCTCTTCTGAGAGCTCTTCCTTTTAATGAAAAAGTGGTGTTGTAGGAAGATAAATCCAGGAGCAGAATTTGTAGAATGGATTGGAAGGTTGAGAAAAGGATTGGAAGGGGCTGGAGATAAACCAAGTAGGACACTGTTGTAGTAATCTAGGTTCAAGGTGATAAGGGCCTGAATTAGGGTAGTTTGCTATGAGAATAAAATGGAAGAGATAAATGCAATAGTCACTTTGAAGGATGGAGGGACACTGCTTGATCACATTAGTTAGAGTGAATGGAGAAGTCAAGAGTGACTTCAAGGTTTATAGATTAGAAGAAAGAATGTAAGGAAATGTGATCATTGATAAATGGGAGTCAATGAAGAGAAGGGATGAGAAATGGATGGTATGTTCACTTTCAGAATACTAAGTTTGGTGCACATCCAGAAAAAGAGATGACCTCCAGGAAATAAAAATACAAGCCCGGTATATATGTGGGGATAATAGGAGGCCACATTCACTTCTGACTCTGTACTTTCTTCTTTTATTCTTTTACCCATATCATTGCAGAACTTTTCACATTTTAAAGGGAAAAAATTCAAAAACTTAAACTCTGAAGATCATCCATAGCCTTTCACTCCCCTACCATATTTAAGAGACTAAAAACTTTAGGAAATCATACTCCTTTCTTTGCCATAAAGAAGTGCTTAGCGATAAGATAAGAATCTGGTTTTTAATGGCATCTGCTGATAATCTGGATGTGTAGTGCATCTCCTGATATGGCTGTATTAATACATGACTTCTCAAAGAAACTGTTATTAATGATATAATTAATACGAATAGATACAATATATATCAAAGGGGTCATTACTGTAGAGGTGGAGATTCAACCATTTATATCTAAGATACATTTTGTACTTGGTACCAAAGTTATAGGAAGTGCTTAGCTCAGAAAATTTTCTTTGCTAGATTGTAGAAATATGTTTTTTGAGTTGTTATAGACCCCCTTCTGGCTCGCCAAATGCTGCCAGCCTCTCCTGCTTACTTGCAGAAATTTGAATTAATTGATATGAGTGATTTTAAATGGAAGCCTGTAATAAAATAAAACACAACATTTTAAATCACCATATAATTTCTAAAACCAATAGATTTAATTAATGATTTCTCTCATAGCCATGCCAAAAAAAACTTCATTTTATCTCATTATTTCTGAGATTCTGCTTCCATAGGCACCCATCTATAAGAAGATTTACTTTAGTTTTGTTGTGGAAAATCAGCTTTCTAAAAGTTAAACCATATGTAATTGATCTATTTAGCTTTAAGGAAAAATATTTAACACCTCTAAGCTTTGCTTTATGGTTTTTGTAGTAGATAGATTTCTCTCTTCATCATGACTTTTGAAACCTTGTCTCTTATAGACATGCTGTTCAGAAATGAGAATAGCTGATTTCTCAAGACAATTTGGTTCCAGATGTTATGATCATTCCATCCCTGATAAAAATTTTCTGCTATAAAAGCATTTTTAAGTGAACAATTTCCTTTCTTTTTTTTTTAAAAAAAAACCTTTTGTTTTTATATCACCTTCATTTCTAAATATGTCGCTTCTACTCCCTTCCTCACAGACCCACCCTCTGTATCAAAAAGAAGAAGAAGAAGAAGAAGAAGAGAGGATAACCAAAATTGTTTAGTTAAACTAAGCAACAAATCAACCAAATTTGACGTAATAGATAGTGAATTGTCTTCATGGAAAAAGGGAAGAAAGACACATTTTTCTCCCTGTCTTCTTTGGGGCTAAGCTTGATCATTATAAGCACGCAATGTTCATTGTCATTTTTCTACTTTCTGTTTACTTTGTAGAAATTAGGATGTATTGTTTTCCTTTACTTTGCCTCTATTCCTGTGGCTTTCTAGACTTCTTTGTATTTTTCATAATCATTATTACTTAAGGTACAGAAGAATTCCTTTGTATTCATGTATCATGTTTTTAGGGATGGGGAATGGGAGAAGACACTGGGTGTCCATTTCTCAGACACTAGTAAGTTCACAGGTCACTTAAAGGCCCCTTACCAGTGCTGATCTGCTCTCTGACTTATTTCATGTTCACCCTGGTCCTGTTCTCCCTCCTTAAACAGCCTGGTGACTCACAAAATCAGTGTCAGACATATTTTAGACACCTCATTGGTTTTAGACATGCTGAAACCCAGAGCTCTGGAGTTCAGGCAATCCACCATCTCAGTTTCCTTCAGGAGTAGGGATGATGAATATAAGCCACCCCTCCTGACCAAGCACCACTTTTTAAAAAATTCACTTTCTAGCCATTTTTACTGGCATTGAGTGAAATAATCAAACCTTCCTCTTCAACATTAAAACTAATAATTTTTAAATCCAGTTTATATGCTAAAAAGATAATTTTTATCTGGACTGTTAGATCTCAATTGTCCAAATACCAAGGGAGATAGGAGGAGAGATGTGCAAATGGGGAATAGACACCTACAGAAGTCTTGTTTAGTTATGAGCAGTGTACCTACTTTGGGTGGGTGTGGGGATTTCAAGGGAAGCTAGAGAGTTTCAAAGATCCCAGGTGCCTTAGAGGATGGTGAAGGTGTGTTATATAAGTACTTGTAATGAGCTGCTGCGGCAGAAAAGAGGTTTTTTTTTTTGTGCTGAGCCTGCCACAGAGAAAAGTTGCTGTTCATACTCCCGGTGCCTACGGGGCATAATACTTGGCCAGCTTACAATCAGTCATGCTCCAGATGCCCAGTACCCAAAAGCAGTGAAATATGGATGTGTCCAGCTTTCAAAACTCCAGGTAATATGACCTAACTGAATCTCTGATTCTTGATTAACCAGAGCTAGGGAACATGAAGTTATTCTGAATTATGTTTCTGACAGTTGTTTCCTACATACTGTAACTGCAAAACCCACAATATTCTACAAAAGAAATAATGGCTGTCATCTTTCTCATTACTAGGAGGGTGGGATTAGATGGTCTCCAAAGTACCTTACAGCTCTTAATCTATGGTCCTATGTGGCACTGGTTCAGCCAGGACTTTCTTAACTGTTCTTTCTTCTCATGGACAGTGCCGTAATAACTGATGCCCACAATGCTATCTCTGCAGATCCTAAAGTGCCTTTTGAATCACTGGAGAAAGATTGAATTAGGTTCAGTATAGTTTCAATGTTTAGTGTGTTATTACTGACTAATTCTTTTAAAGTGGGTAATTTAGAGAGGCACTGTGATAAAGTGTATAATGAGCTAGACCAGGAACAAGAAACACCTAGATTTAAGTCCTGCTTGTAACATATACCAGTTGTGTGACCCTGGGCGAGTCACTTAACCTCTCAAATAAGTGCACTAGGTAAAGCAGTAGGACTATAATTTGCAGAGTAGCTGACACCATTTCCAGGAGCTTCCTATGTCAGTGAAATCACAGTTCAAAATAAGAGTAATTTTTTGGGTTTAATATGATTCAAACAGGTGTTTGATATGATAAATGTACATTAATGAGAATGTTTGATTTCAGCCCACATACTGAATTTTGCATTGATGCAAAAGTTGGCACATTGTGGATTTGGCTTGAGGGTATAACATAAACACTCAGTTAGATAACTTACCCTACAGGAAAGTAGGGGGATGGAAATGGGGGATGATAGAAAGGAGGGCAGATTGGTGAAGCAGGTAGTCAGAAGCAAACACTTTTGAAAAGGGACAGGGTCAAAGGAGAAAATAGAATAAATGGGAAGGGGGGATGGTATGGAGGGAAATACAGTTAGTCTTTCATGACATGACTATTATGGAACTATTTTGCATAACTACACATGTACAACCTATATTGAATTGCTTGCCTTCTCAGTGAGGGTGGTTGGGGAGGGAGGAAAGGAGAGAATTTGGAACTCAGAGTTTTAAAAACAAATGTTAAAAATTGTTTTTACATGTAACTGGGAAATAAGATGTACAGACAATGTGATATAAAAATCTATCTTGCCCTACAAGAAAATGAGGGAGAGGGGATGGAAGGTGGGTGATAGAGGGAAGAGCAGACTGGGGAAAGGGGTAATCAGAATGCTTGCCATCTGGGGGCACTGGGGAGGAGAGAGATAGAAAGAAAAGTAGGAACTCAAAATCTTGTGGAAATGAATGTTGAAGACCAAAATAAATAAATGATAAAAATGGGCACACCCTTGCAGAGATGGTCCCTTTTACACATACCTTTTCAAAAATATCATTTGTTTAGCATAATAGTTACCTACTAGACTGTAAATTCCTGGACTTCAGAGACTGTCTTGCCAGATTATATCCTTGCAGATGCACATACTTCAGTCCTACCCTATGGTAGGACTCCATGATTTCATCAGTGTTGGGTACTCCATCTATCATTACATATCACAGCACTCCACTTCTCACTTCTTGATATATAGTGATATATCGTGGTATATGTGGTGAGTGGTTCTGGCCCCTAAAAACCCTCTTCTTTTAACCAAAATACTGAGGCTGAGACACAGTCGGGAGGATAGAATTTCACAGGATCATAGCCTTAGAGCTGGGATGTTCCTCACACATCAGCTAGTCTAGTTTTCCATTTACCAGAAGAAGAATCTGAGGCTCAGCAAGTTTTACTGATGTGCCAAAAATCACAAAAGTAGGGCAAGAGCCAGGATTTAAACCCACATCCTCTGACTCTACACCCAATGTTCTTTCCATTGTACCACACTGCTTCCCAAATTAATAAGACTTAATGCCTTTCCAACGCACTCCTTTACAAAATGTCAACCAGAACTCAGAGTCTGGGCTCTGTTGTCATAGCACTTGAGAACCCAGGGTCCCCTCTCTGTCAAAACAAGGCATTGGAATACAACTTCAGAGATGGGCACTCAATAAATATTTGTTAAATTAAATTGCAAAGGGACATCCTGTCCTCTTCAAAGGCATGTGGCTTATTACTCTCTTGTTTCCATTGCATTGATCTCTTGGGAGCAAGCAGTTATTACCTAGGATAAAAATGAATGAGCACCAGAAAAATAATGGCTTTATGCTGATGACTGTCCATGCTTCTCTGTCCCAGTGCAAGAACAGTTCTTTCCTTGACTAAGGTTGTAGGTCACTGTGGCAGTTCTAATTAAAGGTCAGTCCATGGAACTTTATTTACTGAAGCAGCAAGATGAGCCTTTGGGCTGTAAATTATCATTATAGTACCTCTAAAATGCATTTGATTTCAAAGTCCTAATCTTGTGATGTAATTCTTGCCAAAATTTGTCCCATCCAGCTGACACTTTGATTTCTAATGACACCATAACTAGAGAAGAGTTAATTTAGGCCTTATAACTGACTCTGAGTGATTTATTCTTTGTCACAAGGCTCTTATTGTAACCTGGAAAAGTCAATTGGATACAGAAGTTGGTATTTGTTATGCTAATGTTTTCTTGTAAAGTTCAGCCCATACACTGTGCAGTTCTTGTCTGAAATTAGAAGAAATGGATTTGAAAACCATGTTCCTGGATTCCAACCCTTCTCCCTCAGAATCTTCAAAAATTATTTTAATATTAAGAAACAGTTCTGTCATTATGTCATTTCAGTCATTTCTGACTCTTCTTGACGTCATTTGAGGTCTTCTTGTCAAAGATACTGAAGTGTTTTACTATTTCCTTCTTCAGCTCATTTTACAGATGAAGAAAATAAGGCAAGCACTATTAAATGACTTGCCCAAGATCACACAGTTAGTACCTGTCTGAGGCCTGATTTAGACTCAGCTCTTCCTAAGGCCAGGCCCAAGCTTTCTTCCCATTGCTCCACCTAGCCGTCTGGGAAACAGTATAGTATAAAGTGAATTAGTGTCCAATTTCTGACTCTTATATTTATTCTTTTTGTAACATAAAACAAATCCCTTCATTTTTTTGAATTTCATGACTGATGACACTTTATTACCTATATCAATAAGGATACTATTGAGGAAAATGTTTTGTGAACCTTAAAACACAACAGAAATGTTCCTTGTTTGGAACTCAGCTTAGATTCTGTGGAGTGGGCATGGGGGTACATATTTATAATGTTTGCAACAAGTTCCTTTAAGATTTCATTGAATATCTAGGGATTTTAAGCAAAACCTATGACATTATAAAATTTTTATTCCTTCAATAAAATGTATTCACTTTATTAAGAGTCATTCTCAACAATAAAAAGAAAATAAGGGTTAAAATGATCTTTTAAAAATAGATGAAGCTCTGCCTGGCCAAAGTTTCATACTTTCAGCATCGTTCACCTAATGGACAACATAAACAATCACATGAAGGCTCTTTGAAAACTTTCTCATTTTTCGGTAAAATCCCAACTCTGAGTGGAAAAAGCTTACTGATGTCAACATTTAGAAAGCAATGTTCCCTTTATATAGTTGCCTATTGCCTTGGGTTTCATTTTCAGTTCTGGGGGAAATTAAATTTTCCTTCAATTGCACTATCTATCTACCAAAGAAATTTTATCTTCACATAGTTTTTATTTGTTATTTGTCCTCTGGGTAGAATTTTGTAGAACTACAGGGTTGGAAGCAAGTTTCAGAGGTCGTCAAGTCCATCCCCCTGCTTCATACAGGTCCATACTTAAAACATTCCAGACAGATTTAAATTTATCCCAGGTTATTTATGCTCCAGAGATTTTTGAAGGTTAAAAAAAAATAGAAAAGAAAAACAAGACTTGTTGGCTTAGTCCCTAAGCTTATAATGTGTCTGGAAAGATCAATGTGGGACTCAAAGTTCTTCTTTAAGGACAAGGATATATGAGTAGTTAGTCCTAGGTATATGGGTTTTAAGTCTTTCTTTTTAACCATGTTTTTCTTTGCAAACAACTCACCAAAGCATTTCATTTTAATTCTAAGGTGGTATGGTATGGTGGAAAAAATACAAGATTTAGGAGCCAAGTGACTTTCATGTAAGAATTCATGTTAGAGCCCCAGATTTACCATTATCCAACTCAAAGATCTGGGATACATTGCTTTACTTTCCTTGTCTTCATTTTCCTCATTTAATATGAAATTCTTTCTAAGTTTCCTTTTAGTGCAAGGGAGCTGAACCTAGGGTTCCTGAACTTGTCTGGGGCTTGTTTTCAAGAGTTTTTTAAAATTGTATTTCAGTGTATTTTTTTTCTTTTATAATCCTATGTATTTCATTTTATACATTTAAAATGTCATTCAGGTAATGTTTTGCATAGCTAGACATGTACAACACATACTGAATTACTTATCTTCCCAGAGGGAATGGGTGACAAGGGAGGAAGGGAATGGATCTGAAATTCGAGGTCTTAACATTAAATGTTTCAAATATATATAAATACTATTACTAATACTCTTTTGCATGTAATTGGGAGATAAGATGTGCAAGCACTGAGGCACAGAGATTTACCTTGCTCTAATGGAAAAGTCAAAGGGGGTATGGGAGAAGATATGGGAGAGAGCAGATTGGAGGAAGGGATATCTTGTGGGACTGCTATTCTGGGACGGTGGGTAGGGGAAAAACGGGGGGAAAATTCTAACTCAAAATCTGGCAGAAATGAATGATGTAAAACAGAAGTTAATAAAGCATTTGTTTAAAAAAATGTCATTCAGATAAAGAGGTCTCTGGACTTCACCAGACTATTCAAGATGTCCATGACATAAAAAAGACAAAGAATTCTTCTTCTAACTCCAAAATTCTTATTTTATTTTACTCAGATCTAATTTAAGGGTAAGATACATTGAAGGAAATGACATTTCTATCAATATAGATTACTCCTCCCACTGATGCAATTTTTAACTCCACTTTGTGTGAATTATTGTAACTATATATACACACACATGCATGCATGTATATATATGCACATGTGCATGTGTATGTCTATACATATACGTATGCATACACGTGTATGTATACACATGACTGAATAATCTATAAATGGCAATATGATAGATGTCAATAGATCACTATGCCACTGGGTTTAACTCAGATTAAGGCATTTGAGTAATGAGTTAAAAGTATTCAGGGAAACAAACAAAGGACAAAAAGACAAACAGGAACATTTGAAGACTCAAACTGCTCTAATGGGAAAGTCAATCAAACTTCTACATTCAATGACATATGTGTATGTATACATTACATGTGTATATACACATCTATACATCTATATCTATCTATGTATCTCTATCTGTCTATATCTATATCTATATCTATATCTATTTATCTCTATCTAAATTTAAGTTCTTTGAGAACAGAGACTGTTCACTTTTTGCATAGCACAATGCCCGGCATAGAATAGGTGCTTGATAAATGCTTGTGGGTTGATTGATCACCTAGAGGCATCTCTGAAATTAACTAGGCCAAATCTTGGGTGATGGACACAGTTTATCACTCAGGCTGTCCTCAAAGCCATTATAACTTACTAGGCTCTGGTAGTGATTATGCCTGCATGATGTAACCCTCTGTGTTACAATGAGGCATTGGAGTTATGCTTCAATGTAACATTATTGTTAGGTAAATGGGAAGGAGAGAGGAAGGGCAGGGCAGGGCAGGGCAGGGCAGGGCAGGGCAGGGCAGGGCAGGGCAGGGCAGGGAAGGGAAGGGAAGGAAAGGAAAGGAAAGGAAAGGAAAGGAAAGGAAAGGAAAGGAAAGGAAAGGAAAGGAAAGGAAAGGAAAGGAAAGGAAGGAAAGAAGGAAGGAAGGAAAGAAGGAAGGGAACGAAGGGCAGGAAGGAAGGAAGTAGAGGAATGAAAGAAAAAGGAAGGGAAAAAGTGAAAAGAAGAAAGAAAAAGTATGTTTTCTTAAGAAAAACATATGGTTATGTTTCAGATAAACTAATTTAAGTAACTAATTTAAGCTTTCTGAGTTTTGGTTTTAGTTTTGGTCCAGATCTTTGGTTTCATTAACCTGAGGGAAGCTTCCTCCACTAAACTAGATTGGCAATTCATCTGTAGCCACAGCCTTAAAGAGTCTCCTGAGTCACTAAGAGGTTAAAGGACTTACCCAAGGTCACATAACTGTTATATTTCAGTCAGATCTTGAACTCAGGTGTTCCTTACCTCAAGGGCAATCCACTCTCAACTATCTCACATTTCCTTAATCTATAACTTTCAAATCAAATCACCAGTGACATAGATAAAGAATGTTCTCTCCATGATATTTAGATAGGGAATACAGTAGGCCATTCAATAACTATCATCATGGAAAAGATTTTGGAAACTATCTTATGAATGTATATGTTAATATGTCTGTGGAAAAGTTCAGCTGAGTCTTCCCCCCCCATTTAGTCTTTGACCATCTTGCTGAGGTAGCTATCCATATTATTAGCCCTTGCTGAATGGGAGGCAAGGGAGATGCGTCCTTTTGCTGTCAGCAGCTGATTTACATATTTTAAAGTTCCTACTCCCACTTCACCCTTCTTGCTTGAGAAGTCATTGGAAGAGTGGGCACAGGTGAATATTACAATAGCCTCCTCAGCAATGAATGTGCAGGCATGAATTTAGAAGTTCGATTGACTTTCCCATTAGAGCAGTTTGAGTCTTCAGATGTTCCTGTTTGTCTTTTTGTCCTTTGTTTCCCTGAATACTTTTAACTCATTACTCAAATGCCTTAATCTGAGTTAAACCCAGTGGCATAGTGATCTATTGACATCTATCATTCTATTTCATAAATATTAAGGTTTATTTATTACCAGTGTTTAGAGCATGTCCAAATTTGGAAGGGAACAGTTCCGATCTTGGGATCTTGCCATTTACATATTAGTCAGTCATTTCTTTTTTTTAAGTTAATTTATTTATCTTTAGTTTTTAACATTCACTTCCATAAGTTTTAAATTTTCTCCCCCTCCCTTTCCTCTCCCCTTCCCAAGATGGTATGCAATCCAATATAGGCTCTACATATTAATATTCCTATTAATAATTCATTTCTGTAACTATAGATATCTACATATGTGTGTGGAGTTGTTCAATTGTTTCAGTTCTGTCTGATTTTTTAACAATATTCATTTCTGTAACTACACACACACATACATTTGTATGTCTATATATATATACACACACATGCATATATACATACATATGTCTGTATCTTTACATGTCTCTCTGAATGTGTGCATGTGCATATATATGTATGTATGTATGTATGTATGTATGTATGTATGTATGTATGTATATGGAGAGAGACAAACAAACATATTTTTCCAAGACTTCTTTCCACTTTCCAAGTACCCTTGCCTCTTAACAGCTGAGGTCATTGCTATTTTTCTTGCTGTATCTCTGCAACTTTTTCCCACAAACATAAAATTGTTAATGTAATCTTTTTCTTTAACATACTTAATGTTTACTTTTATTCATCTGAACGGGAAAGGCAACACTCCATGAAAAAGCAATCTGTCTTTAATCTAGTGTTTCAGCAAGTTTCTGCCACCAAAAATAGAGTGGAAGCCATGCCAGTCGGCGGATAGTCCTGTTGCTGCCTGCCACTGATGGCACGGCTGGAGTAGAGATTAATACAAGCTGTGATATTTTTTTCCTTCTTCCCAACAAGCTGATTTTCTGAGGAAGTCCTCAGTGGTCATATTTGCATGTTGATGGTTTTTCCTGGTATATGGCAGGAGTAGCTTTTCCTTGGGAAAGCATGTTGAATTTATTCCATTTATCTATGTTTTCTATCCTTGTCAACATATTCCCCTTTTCAGTTATGAAAAAGAAATCATGGAAATTACTTTCCTTGTGCCATTTAAGCCTCCTATTCCTTCTGTTCCACACATTTGTTGGTAGTAGCTATGGATGGCCAGTGGCTCCTTGGGGCTCCGAGAAGATTTTATCATTGGAGGGTTTCATTCTTCCCAGAGCGGACAAATGCTTAAAATAGAAGGGCAAGGTGCTTACTACTGGCTGGAGAAAAGGCAAGGAAGAATGCCATCACTTATATCCTTATTTATGTTTAAATGCCTTTCCCCATGCTTTCTTCCTGTTTGTGTATCCCTCTGAGTCATCCTCTGGGGATTGTCCTTCATCTAAATAATATTAATAACAACAATAATAGCTAATATTTGTATAACACTTTGAGATTCATAGCTTGATGTACATGTATTTTCTCATTTCCTCCTCACAATAGCCTTGGAAAGTATTAGAAGCATCATTTTTTAGGTTCTCACCTACATGACATGATTATCACAATAGCTGGCACGGTGCTCTGAGGTTTGTGAAACACTTCTCACATATCTGATCCTCACAAAAACCCCACAAGGAAGGTACTTTCAATATCCCCATTTTACAGATAAGTAAACAGAGACTAAGGGATGTTAAATTACTTGGTCAAGATCATGCAACTAGCACTAATATAAGGTTAGATTTGAATGCAAATATTCTTGACTCCAAGTTCAGCACTCTATCCGTGGTACCACTTAAATTTGCCCAAGGTTGCATAATTAGTCAGTAGTTGAGGCAGGATCAGTTCTTTCTGACACCAACCAAGTCCATCATGATATTACATTGCCAAAGATATTTAAAATTGAATAAAAAGGACAATAACATCATTCACTCTGAAAGTAGTTACCCTTCCTATCTACCTTTCTTCTCTTGCTTCCTTCATTTTTCACCTGATTGTTTCATTTACTTCTCTCTCTCCTTCCCTTTCCTCTCTCCAATGCTTCTGTCCTCCAGCCTTTCTTTCCTCCTTCCCTCCTTTGCTTCCTTTCTTTTTTTCTTCCTTCCTCCCTCATACACATATTCATATGTATAACATGTATATGTTTACAAATATATATGATAAATAGGTTTTTTTTTCCATTTTTCAGTTAAATTTTCTTTTGCTCTAATTAGGGGTTCTGAACTTCAGGCCTATAAACTTGCTTTTAGAGAATATTTGATAACTCTTTTTTCAACATAAAATTGTTTTCCTTTGAAATTTTGTGAATTTTCAAATGCATTTTAAGCCATTATTCTGAGAAGGGGTTCATAGGTTTTGGTATGGACTACCAAAGGGGTGTCTAACATAAAAATGTTTAAGAACCCCTGGTCTATGGAATCATTTTTTAGGAGTTATTTAAAAAGTCTAGTTTACAAATTAAATTTGCCACTCTTCCTGTATATCTTTGATTGAATCATACTATGTTAAATGAACTTGGGCATATCCAAGGTTAATAAAGATTTCTACGTGTGGCCTTAAAAGAGAAATTGAATTTTTAAAAATAGGAAACTTTTTTGAGTAAATGTAATATTCTTAATCTCCATCACAGTAATCAGAAGATATTCTTTTCTACATGTAATATATTCTACATGTAAGAGAAGAGATAGCAGATGAGAGTCCACTATATCATTACCATAGTAATTTGCTGGATAAGTATAGTTTGTTATGGAGGTGACATGATCTAATGAAAAAAAGCTGACTTGGAAGACAGAAGATCTCAAGTTTAAATTCTCAAGTTATCCATTCTGACACTTGCTAGCTGTATGCTGGAATCTTTTAACCCAATGTGCCTTATTTACATAATCTGTAAAAAAGAGACGACAGTATTTTTACTACCTGACTCAATAGGTTGATCTTAGGCAATTACTTTAGAAATTTTAGGGGTGGCTAGGTGGCGCAGTGAGTAGAACACCAGCCCTGGAGTCAGAAGGACCTGAGTTCGGATCCGGCCTCAGACACTTAACCCACACAAACAAAAACCTAGCCGTGTGACCTTGGGCAAGTTATTTAACCCCAATTGCCCTAAAAGGGGTGGCTAGGTGGCGCAGTGAGTAAGAGCGCCGGCCTCGGAGTTGGGATGACCCGAGATCAAATCCGGCCTCAGAAAATGAGCACTCACACATAAATGACTAGCCATGTAACCTTGAGCAAGTTACTTAACCCCAGTTGCTTTAAAAAAAAAAAGAAATTTTAAAG